>CM055117.1:56238525-56799815 GCA_029206835.1 Rana muscosa | reverse complement strand
AAAGTGGAGTGAAAGACAACATTTAAAACATAAAATCACATTCCAACATTATACTTTTCCCTCCCATCCTAACTAAGAACCACCCCAGGTTCCATAATCTTGACTGGACGCTCTCCTGCAGAGGGAAGAGAAAGAAACAATAAAACCCTGACATATGTGTGTGTGTGAGAGAAAAAGAAACTCCTCCGAAGAGAAATATCTTTTCCTCCAGTGTGAGTGTGTACAATGTGTAACGTTGCACAAGACTGCCACCTGGTGACAGCCTCGCGGTAACTGCACCCGTTGAACCATCTTTTATTTTCTTGCTGCTTGATTCCGGGCCCTATCTACCCCAAAGTCTGCAACTTCTCACCAGAGAGGAAAGAACAACAACTGGAACAGTTCTTCCTTGGAATGACACAAGCACCCCTCTTGCGGGGCAAACACTGATGATAGCACCAACAAGAAAGTCAAACAGCAAAGTTCAGGGGGTGCAAGGTCCTTTTGAAACAAAGCAAACAAATGGAGTCTCTTTCTCCTCAGAGGTAGAAGCGGGGATGGGGCAGGACAAGAGGCTTCAAATGCCGGTCCATGGTCTCCAAATGGTCCTCCACATCTTCCCCTTCTTTGCGTCGGATCAACACTTTATCTGCATGGATGTGTCTTCCCAACATCCACTCTGCCTTACAGTCTTTGAACCGCTGAGATGTCTTGGGAGAGCATGTCAAATACCTGCGGGCGTGTGGGACCTTAAGGTGGGTCCACACAAAGTCATTATACCAGCGCTCTCGGTACACCTCCACTTTGTAGAGTAACTCCTTGGAGAGGTACGGATATTCCCACCCGTAGTCAGCAGCGACTTTCTGGCAGAAGAGTCTCTGAAGCCTTGACAGCGGAGGCATTGTGGCTCTGTCCCCTTCGCCGGGCAAAACTATAGAGTCCGGGTGGCGAGGGGCCTTGACCACTTCTGGTTGGGGCATAGGTGCCCGTAGTATCAACTTCTGTTCCCCAGTACCTGATGCAGGTGGCACCGGAGATGCAGATGTGGGCTGGGGACAGGACCCTTGTTCAGGCGCTGGAGCCTCCACCCGGGGCGTACTCTCCCCCGTGGACATGGGTGAATCTCGAGGCCTTCGGAACGAAGCTAGCGGCACTTTGTCCCAGCCCTTTTCTGCAAACAGTTCGTCAATGGCTGTGTCAACTCCCACATCAGAGAGCGACTCCAGATCCGAAGTATCACACTCCTCCGCGGGTATGTAGCCCGTTGTAGAGACAGAGCTAACACCTCCCGCGGACATACTGGGCCATGCCTTCCCGGCATCTCCGCCCATACACCAAGTCTCTTTGCCCGGCTTACCTCGGCCTTTACTTGAAGCGGGACGTCCGGAACACTCGTCAACGGATCCGTCTATGCCTGGCGTAAGCTGGCGAGAGGGTCCGCCACCAACGCTGGTCGGGGCCACCACGCTGGTTCTCTTCTTCGGTGGCGGACGCTGTGAGACAGTGGTGACTGAGTCAGCATCCTCGGATTTCTCCCGTTGATTTTTAACGACCTCCTCCGCGGTCGCTGCAGTGTGCGCTGGGATGGCTTTTACAGCAGTAATTCCTCCTTTGCGAGTAGTGTTACCTAAAGCCCGGCCTGGGTAGATGGTTCTCGGCCTGTCTACTGCCGGATCCACCTCGAACAGGAACTCCCCACAGGCCTCACATTGTCCGAAGGGCTTCAGGTGGCACACCAGTCCCGAGCACCCGGGACAAATTACACCCAGGGCCTCTACGTCCATGCACGAGTACAGGGCGAATCGACCCCTTGGCTTCAGCCGGATCCCGGTATCCGTTATCGGAGCAGCAGCAGTCATCGTGGTAGTAGCAGGGTGAACTGGAATCCATGAGGTATGTCCAAACATGGTGACTTGTTGCTGGTCCATCGCATACTGCAGAGTTTTCGCGCCAATGTCCCACGTGTAGCCCTCTCACGTATTGGACTCCTCCCCTTTGCTCCAGTTCGCGGGCTTTCTTCACTTTCTTTGGTTGAGCCACGCCCACGAACTAAGCGGCGGGGGTTGTGTCTGTTGGCGCAGTGCAATTAGAAGCCCCCACGTGTAGTACCTCACACGGCTGGGCCTCCCCCCGTTCACCGCTCTTCCTGCGCGGGCCTTTCCCTTGTCTAG
Organism: Rana muscosa; assembly: GCA_029206835.1. Classification (NCBI taxonomy): domain Eukaryota; kingdom Metazoa; phylum Chordata; class Amphibia; order Anura; family Ranidae; genus Rana; species Rana muscosa. Next base: position 56,797,665 of record CM055117.1, on the reverse strand, counting down.
GGTCAATTCCACGACTTCGAGCAGGGCTGCACTTTGGCCTATTCAGTTAACTCATCCAGCAGACTTGTTCCATACTGTGATGCACAACACAATACCGGACCCGAGCCCCCACGTGTAGCGCCTGCCCCTCTCCTCTCTCCGTGCGGCTCGCACTGTCTCTTGTCTAGGGGTATCTGGTAGGGTGGAGAGAGAGAGAGCGGGTGGGCTACGCCTAGCCTCCACCACGTGTAGAATACCGGTGGTATCAGCAATGTCTCATTTACCTTCGGGTCTGTGTTGTGCACCTGGATCCTCCCTCCAAGAGTCACTATGAACTTCGTCCGCCAGGAATTGAGCCTCACACCATTAAAGTCCAACACTCCTTTATTAGAACACACCGTACAGGGACTCCCTTGATAGATAGAACAGAAAAGGAGGTGTGAGTGTGAATAGGCCCAGACACAAATTCGATCCTCCACTCTCCTCCTGGAGAGTGGGATATGGTCTCCGCACGAGGTAAAGGGGATCCTTCTGGACGGTCTCCGACAAGAGACTCACCCGTCACCGGCAGTCTGCTGCACCGGGTCTTCGAGTGAGGAGCTCTCCCCGGTCCATTGCGTCTTACTCAGATTCAGGCCTCCATCCCGAAGTGCCTTAGGACCCTTCCCTCGCGGAACTCAGTGTTGGGCACTGAGCTCCGGACCTTCTTGCAAGTACCTCATCCCAGGGCTGAAGGTGCCTGGGGTGGAACACGATCTCCGGTGGTCCTCTAGGCCGAGGCCTCCTAGAGGACGGGCACGAACCCACGTCCGCAAGCTGAAGGTGCTTGGGACGAAGACCCCGTGACCAAGATGGCCGGCCCCTTTTATCTCCTCTCCCAGCAAGCCCGGCGGGTTCCCCGCCCCACCATACCGCCGCCGAGAGAGGACAAAAAGGACCTCGGCACACAGTGATATTCATCCCCCCCTGCCACAGTGACAGCGTCACCTAGTGAACCGCAACGAACATAGCACTGAGGTCACAGCTAAATTAAAAAAATGCACCCGGGAAAGTAAGTACCCGCTACACTCTCCCCCCTGTCTTTTGACACTGGACCCCAGTGTCTGGAGTGAATCACGCCCTCAACGGCTGACACAATCCAATCCAGAAACCAACTAACAATTTAAAAAAACAAAATTTTTTTTAGGAAGCTATCCTAACAGCGAAGTTTGTGTCTGAGCCCCTGCAACAAAAGTGGAGTGAAAGACAACATTTAAAACATAAAATCACATTCCAACATTATACTTTTCCCTCCCATCCTAACTAAGAACCACCCCAGGTTCCATAATCTTGACTGGACGCTCTCCTGCAGAGGGAAGAGAAAGAAACAATAAAACCCTGACACATGTGTGTGTGTGAGAGAAAAAGAAACTCCTCCGAAGAGAAATATCTTTTCCTCCAGTGTGAGTGTGTACAATGTGTAACGTTGCACAAGACTGCCACCTGGTGACAGCCTCGCGGTAACTGCACCCGTTGAACCATCTTTTCTTTTCTTGCTGCTTGATTCCGGGCCCTATCTACCCCAAAGTCTGCAACTTCTCACCGGAGAGGAAAGAACAACAACTGGAACAGTTCTTCCTTGGAATGACACAAGCACCCCTCTTGCGGGGCAAACACTGATGATAGCACCAACAAGAAAGTCAAACAGCAAAGTTCAGGGGGTGCAAGGTCCTTTTGAAACAAAGCAAACAAATGGAGTCTCTTTCTCCTCAGAGGTAGAAGCGGGGATGGGGCAGGACAAGAGGCTTCAAATGCCGGTCCATGGTCTCCAAATGGTACTCCACATCTTCCCCTTCTTTGCGTTGGATCAACACTTTATCTGCATGGATGTGTCTTCCCAACATCCACTCTGCCTTACAGTCTTTGAACCGCTGAGATGTCTTGGGAGAGCATGTCAAATACCCGCGGGCGTGTGGGACCTTAAGGTGGGTCCACACAAAGTCATTATACCAGCGCTCTCGGTACACCTCCACTTTGTAGAGTAACTCCTTGGAGAGGTACGGATATTCCCACCCGTAGTCAGCAGCGACTTTCTGGCAGAAGAGTCTCTGAAGCCTTGACAGCGGAGGCATTGTGGCTCTGTCCCCTTCGCCGGGCAAAACTATAGAGTCCGGGTGGCGAGGGGCCTTGACCACTTCTGGTTGGGGCATAGGTGCCCGTAGTATCAACTTCTGTTCCCCAGTACCTAATGCAGGTGGCACCGGAGATGCAGATGTGGGCTGGGGACAGGACCCTTGTTCAGGCGCTGGAGCCTCCACCCGGGGCGTACTCTCCCCCGTGGACATGGGTGAATCTCGAGGCCTTCGGAACGAAGCTAGCGGCACTTTGTCCCAGCCCTTTTCTGCAAACAGTTCGTCAATGGCTGTGTCATCTCCCACATCAGAGAGCGACTCCAGATCCGAAGTATCACACTCCTCCGCGGGTATGTAGCCCGTTGTAGAGACAGAGCTAACACCTCCCGCGGACATACTGGGCCATGCCTTCCCGGCATCTCCGCCCATACACCAAATCTCTTTGCCCGGCTTACCTCGGCCTTTACTTGAAGCGGGACGTCCAGAACACTCGTCAACGGATCCGTCTATGCCTGGCGTAAGCTGGCGAGAGAGTCCGCCACCACCGCTGGTCGGGGCCACCACGCTGGTTCTCTTCTTCGGTGGTGGACGCTGTGAGACAGTGGTGACCGAGTCAGCATCCTCAGATTTCTCCCGTTGATTTTTAACGACCTCCTCCGCGGTCGCTGCAGTGTGCGCTGGGATGGCTTTTACAGCAGTAATTCCTCCTTTGCGAGTAGTGTTACCTAGAGCCCGGCCTGGGTAGATGGTTCTCGGCCTGTCTACTGCCGGATCCACCTCGAACAGGAACTCCCCACAGGCCTCACATTGTCCGAAGGGCTTCAGGTGGCACACCAGTCCCGAGCACCCGGGACAAATTACACCCAGGGCCTCTACGTCCATGCACGAGTACAGGGCGAATCGACCCCTTGGCTTCAGCCGGATCCCGGTATCCGTTATCGGAGCAGCAGCAGTCATCGTGGTAGTAGCAGGGTGAACTGGAATCCATGAAGTATGTCCAAACATGGTGACTTGTTGCTGGTCCATCGCATACTGCAGAGTTTTCGCGCCAATGTCCCACGTGTAGCCCTCTCACGTATTGGACTCCTCCCCTTTGCTCCAGTTCGCGGGCTTTCTTCACTTTCTTTGGTTGAGCCACGCCCACGAACTAAGCGGTGGGGGTTGTGTCTGTTGGCGCAGTGCAATTAGAAGCCCCCACATGTAGTACCTCACACGGCTGGGCCTCCCCCCGTTCACCGCTCTTCCTGCGCGGGCCTTTCCCTTGTCTAGGGTCAATTCCACGACTTCGAGCAGGGCTGCACTTTGGCCTATTCAGTTAACTCATCCAGCAGACTTGTTCCATACTGTGATGCACAACACAATACCGGACCCGAGCCCCCACGTGTAGCGCCTGCCCCTCTCCTCTCTCCGTGCGGCTCGCACTGTCTCTTGTCTAGGGGTATCTGGTAGGGTGGAGAGAGAGAGAGCGGGTGGGCTACGCCTAGCCTCCACCACGTGTAGAATACCGGTGGTATCAGCAATGTCTCATTTACCTTCGGGTCTGTGTTGTGCACCCGGATCCTCCCTCCAAGAGTCACCATGAACTTCGTCCGCCAGGAATTGAGCCTCACACCATTAAAGTCCAACACTCCTTTATTAGAACACACCGTACAGGGACTCCCTTGATAGATAGAACGGAAAAGGAGGTGTGAGTGTGAATAGGCCCAGACACAAATTCGATCCTCCACTCTCCTCCTGGAGAGTGGGATATGGTCTCCGCACGAGGTAAAGGGGATCCTTCTGGACGGTCTCCGACAAGAGACTCACCCGTCACCGGCAGTCTGCTGCACCAGGTCTTTGAGTGAGGAGCTCTCCCCGGTCCATTGCGTCTTACTCAGATTCAGGCCTCCATCCCGAAGTGTCTTAGGACCCTTCCCTCGCGGAACTCAGTGTTGGGCACTGAGCTCCGGACCTTCTTGCAAGTACCTCATCCCAGGGCTGAAGGTGCCTGGGGTGGAACACGATCTCCGGTGGTCCTCTAGGCCGAGGCCTCCTAGAGGACGGGCACGAACCCACGTCCGCAAGCTGAAGGTGCTTGGGACGAAGACCCCGTGACCAAGATGGCCGGCCCCTTTTATCTCCTCTCCCAGCAAGCCCGGCGGGTTCCCCGCCCCACCATACCGCCGCCGAGAGAGGACAAAAAGGACCTCGGCACACAGTGATATTCATCCCCCCCTGCCACGGTGACAGCGTCACCTAGTGAACCGCAAGGAACATAGCACTGAGGTCACAGCTAAATTCAAAAAATGCACCCGGGAAAGTAAGTACCCACTACAAATATATAAAATTCAATTTTAATATATAAATGTTAAAAGCAACATATTTTTTTTAAATTGGTTATGTTACTTGTGGCACCTTAAAGTGGAGCTCCACTCAAAAGGGGAAGCTCCCTTTGTTTGCTTCCTCCCCCCTCCGCTGCCATATTTGGCACTTTTCGGGGGGGGAGTGGGCACATATTTTTGACAGGTATCCATCCCACTTCTAGGAGACCATACTAGGGGGGGGGGGGGGTGGAGCTCCGCTTTATAAATCCCTTTGTTTTCTACATATGTCTTTTGATTGTATGTAGTTGATATTCATGCCAACATCTGAAGATATAAATTTGCGGTATTTAAACTTCACCCCATTGTCTTAATCCCAGCACCAAGGGTTCACATATTGAAAGCCATGCCCATGAAGCAAAGCCCTACCCCCTGGTCTGTATTAATAAAACACTGGCAATATGTGACCCAATGAAGAAAAAAGATTCAGTTGATTTTAGCATTGAATGGGTGAAACTGATGGCTAGTATGCGGAAATCATTGCGTTCAATAGCTAGCAGTGATCAATAGCACAAAAGGAGGCTTTCAAACACATTACAAAATATGTTTACAGCTGATATCTTATTATTTCCTTCTCTGTTCAGCAAAAGGAAAAAAGCTTTTACCACATGTACCACATCCATGTGTAGGACAAACTCAAATCATTCAAGGACAGCTAGAAGTTTCACTTCCTATCATTCTTCTTGAGAAATCTACTCATGTACGTCTACCGTAAGTGCACAATTATCCAGCTAGAATTTTCAGCTTTAGCTCACAGTAACTTCTTGATACTCTAAGGAATAAGACACAAAGCTTTCTAGCTATAAGACAGCTGGCTAAAGTGAATGTGATCATTAGTCCACATATATAATAATTGTATTTTTACAAAATAGGTACCTAGTTTTGTGTATCCTTCATTAACCTATATTGCAAATTGCACTGCAATGTGTTTTTTTTTTTACAAGTAGCACTAAAATACAGAACTCCAAAAGTGTTAGTAATTAGTAGTTAGTATTTAAAAAAACAAAATATCTTTCAGAGAAATTGAAGACTTCCTCTTTTTGAGGTCCCCGTGACTCCAATGACTCAAGACAAGCAACTGCTCAGAGCTCTGTTTGCAGGGAAATGCTTTTTCTTCGCTTTGTTTATACCTGTGGATTAGGGATGAGCTTCGTGTTCGAGTCGAACATACGTTCGACTCGAACATCGGCTGTTCGATCGTTCGACGAAGATCGAACGATTTGGGCCGTTCGCGCCAAATTCGAGTGACGCGAACGGCCCACAATGCACTACGCCATCGCAGTGTCATCCAGGCGCTGTGATTGGCCAAGCATGCACTGTGACCCCGCATGCTTGGCCAATCACAGCGCCGGCAGCGAGGAGAGCAATGATTGGCCACAGGCAGGATGCCTGTGGCCAATTATTGCTGAGGGTGTTTAGTACACGCCCCACACTATAAAAGGCCGCCAGCACGGCGGCCTAGTGTAGTGTGTTCCGGAGCAGGGATAGAGCAGCATAGGCAGGGACAGTGACTGTTATTTCTTTCTTGCTTAACCTGGATTCCTTTAGTTTAGGGAAAGAGAAGGATAGGTAGGGAGAGTGTCAGTGTGTTTTGTGCTTGTGCTATAGTGTGCTTAAAAAAAACATTTATTCTAGGGACAGAAAACTGTAGGTAGGGACAGTGTCAGTTTCTTTCACTCTGCAAGTCCTTGTTTCCAGGGACCTGGAAGGACAGTGAGTGAATTGTCCTTGTGCTATATTGTGCTTAAAAAAACATTTATTCTAGGGACAGAAAACTGTAGGTAGGGAGAGTGTCAGTTTCTTTCACTCTGCAAGTCCTTGTTTCCAGGGACCTGGAAGGACAGTGAGTGAATTGTCCTTGTGCTATATTGTGCTTAAAAAAAACATTTATTCTAGGGACAGAAAACTGTAGGTAGGGAGAGTGTCAGTTTATTTCACTCTGCAAGTCCTTGTTTCCAGGGACCTGTAAGGACAGTGAGTGAATTGTCCTTGTGCTATATTGTGATTAAAAAAAACATTTTTTCTAGGGACAGAAAACTGTAGGTAGGGAGAGTGTTTTTTTTCTTTCACTCTGCAAGTCCTTGTTTCCAGGGACCTGTAAGGACAGTGAGTGAATTGTCCTTGTGCTATATTGTGATTAAAAAAAACATTTTTTCTAGGGACAGAAAACTGTAGGTAGGGAGAGTGTTTTTTTTCTTTCACTCTGCAAGTCCTTGTTTCCAGGGACCTGGAAGGACAGTGAGTGAATTGTCCTTGTGCTATATTGTGCTTAAAAAAACATTTATTCTAGGGACAGAAAACTGTAGGTAGGGAGAGTGTCAGTTTATTTCACTCTGCAAGTCCTTGTTTCCAGGGACCTGTAAGGACAGTGAGTGAATTGTCCTTGTGCTATATTGTGATTAAAAAAAACATTTTTTCTAGGGACAGAAAACTGTAGGTAGGGAGAGTGTTTTTTTTCTTTCACTCTGCAAGTCCTTGTTTCCAGGGACCTGGAAGGACAGTGAGTGAATTGTCCTTGTGCTATATTGTGCTTAAAAAAAACATTTATTCTAGGGACAGAAAACTGTAGGTAGGGAGAGTGTCAGTTTATTTCACTCTGCAAGTCCTTGTTTCCAGGGACCTGTAAGGACAGTGAGTGAATTGTCCTTGTGCTATATTGTGATTAAAAAAAACATTTTTTCTAGGGACAGAAAACTGTAGGTAGGGAGAGTGTTTTTTTCCTTTCACTCTGCAAGTCCTTGTTTCCAGGGACCTGTAAGGACAGTGAGTGAATTGTCCTTGTGCTATATTGTGCTTAAAAAAAACATTTATTCTAGGGACAGAAAACTGTAGGTAGGGAGAGTGTCAGTTTATTTCACTCTGCAAGTCCTTGTTTCCAGGGACCTGTAAGGACAGTGAGTGAATTGTCCTTGTGCTATATTGTGATTAAAAAAAACATTTTTTCTAGGGACAGAAAACTGTAGGTAGGGAGAGTGTTTTTTTCCTTTCACTCTGCAAGTCCTTGTTTCCAGGGACCTGTAAGGACAGTGAGTGAATTGTCCTTGTGCTATATTGTGCTTAAAAAAAACATTTATTCTAGGGACAGAAAACTGTAGGTAGGGAGAGTGTCAGTTTATTTCACTCTGCAAGTCCTTGTTTCCAGGGACCTGTAAGGACAGTGAGTGAATTGTCCTTGTGCTATATTGTGATTAAAAAAAACATTTTTTCTAGGGACAGAAAACTGTAGGTAGGGAGAGTGTTTTTTTTCTTTCACTCAGCAAGTCCTTGTTTCCAGGGACCTGGAAGGACAGTGAGTGAATTGTCCTTGTGCTATATTGTGATTAAAAAAAACATTTTTTCTAGGGACAGAAAACTGTAGGTAGGGAGAGTGTTTTTTTTCTTTCACTCTGCAAGTCCTTGTTTCCAGGGACCTGTAAGGACAGTGAGTGAATTGTCCTTGTGCTATATTGTGCTTAAAAAAAACATTTATTCTAGGGACAGAAAACTGTAGGTAGGGAGAGTGTCAGTTTATTTCACTCTGCAAGTCCTTGTTTCCAGGGACCTGTAAGGACAGTGAGTGAATTGTCCTTGTGCTATATTGTGCTTAAAAAAAACATTTATTCTAGGGACAGAAAACTGTAGGTAGGGAGAGTGTCAGTTTATTTCACTCTGCAAGTCCTTGTTTCCAGGGACCTGTAAGGACAGTGAGTGAATTGTCCTTGTGCTATATTGTGATTAAAAAAAACATTTTTTCTAGGGACAGAAAACTGTAGGTAGGGAGAGTGTTTTTTTTCTTTCACTCTGCAAGTCCTTGTTTCCAGGGACCTGTAAGGACAGTGAGTGAATTGTCCTTGTGCTATATTGTGCTTAAAAAAAAACATTTATTCTAGGGACAGAAAACTGTAGGTAGGGAGAGTGTCAGTTTATTTCACTCTGCAAGTCCTTGTTTCCAGGGACCTGTAAGGACAGTGAGTGAATTGTCCTTGTGCTATATTGTGATTAAAAAAAACATTTTTTCTAGGGACAGAAAACTGTAGGTAGGGAGAGTGTCAGTTTATTTCACTCTGCAAGTCCTTGTTTCCAGGGACCTGTAAGGACAGTGAGTGAATTGTCCTTGTGCTATATTGTGCTTAAAAAAAACATTTATTCTAGGGACAGAAAACTGTAGGTAGGGAGAGTGTCAGTTTATTTCACTCTGCAAGTCCTTGTTTCCAGGGACCTGTAAGGACAGTGAGTGAATTGTCCTTGTGCTATATTGTGATTAAAAAAAACATTTATTCTAGGGACAGAAAACTGTAGGTAGGGAGAGTGTTTTTTTCCTTTCACTCTGCAAGTCCTTGTTTCCAGGGACCTGTAAGGACAGTGAGTGAATTGTCCTTGTGCTATATTGTGCTTAAAAAAAACATTTATTCTAGGGACAGAAAACTGTAGGTAGGGAGAGTGTCAGTTTATTTCACTCTGCAAGTCCTTGTTTCCAGGGACCTGTAAGGACAGTGAGTGAATTGTCCTTGTGCTATATTGTGATTAAAAAAAACATTTTTTCTAGGGACAGAAAACTGTAGGTAGGGAGAGTGTTTTTTTTCTTTCACTCTGCAAGTCCTTGTTTCCAGGGACCTGGAAGGACAGTGAGTGAATTGTCCTTGTGCTATATTGTGATTAAAAAAAACATTTTTTCTAGGGACAGAAAACTGTAGGTAGGGAGAGTGTTTTTTTTCTTTCACTCTGCAAGTCCTTGTTTCCAGGGACCTGTAAGGACAGTGAGTGAATTGTCCTTGTGCTATATTGTGCTTAAAAAAAACATTTATTCTAGGGACAGAAAACTGTAGGTAGGGAGAGTGTCAGTTTATTTCACTCTGCAAGTCCTTGTTTCCAGGGACCTGTAAGGACAGTGAGTGAATTGTCCTTGTGCTATATTGTGCTTAAAAAAAACATTTATTCTAGGGACAGAAAACTGTAGGTAGGGAGAGTGTCAGTTTATTTCACTCTGCAAGTCCTTGTTTCCAGGGACCTGTAAGGACAGTGAGTGAATTGTCCTTGTGCTATATTGTGATTAAAAAAAACATTTTTTCTAGGGACAGAAAACTGTAGGTAGGGAGAGTGTTTTTTTTCTTTCACTCTGCAAGTCCTTGTTTCCAGGGACCTGTAAGGACAGTGAGTGAATTGTCCTTGTGCTATATTGTGCTTAAAAAAAGGGATTTTTATAACAGCTTACCTGTAAAATCCTTTTCTTGGAGTACATCACGGGACACAGAGCGACTTAGTCATTACTAATGGGTTATATAGTTTACCTTCAGGTGTTGGCACTGGCCAATTCCAAACCGGAAGTACCCTCCCCTATATAAGCCCCTCCCACCCGGGAGCACCTCAGTTTTGTAGCCAAGCAATAAGTGTCCCAAAAAGAGGGGTGGGAGCTCTGTGTCCCGTGATGTACTCCAAGAAAAGGATTTTACAGGTAAGCTGTTATAAAAATCCCTTTTTCTTTTTCGTACATCACGGGACACAGAGCGACTTAGTCATTACTAATGGGACGTCCCAAAGCAATGCCAAATGAGGGGGGGGGTACATAAGCTGGGCGCCATCAGGCATGAGGATCTTTTGCGGCCTGCAACACACTGCGCCCAAAGGCGACATCCTCCTGACTTCTAACGTCTACCTGATAGAATCTAGTAAACGTGTGTACCGAAGACCATGTTGCGGCCTTACATACTTGAGCCAGGGAGGCCTGGTGATGCACTGCCCATGAAGTTCCAACCGCTCTTGTGGAGTGCGCCCTAACTTTGAACGGAGGCGGTCTCTTTCTCAAGCCATAGGCTTGTATTATGACCTGTCGAATCCACTTGGCTAAAGTAGATTTTGATGCTGCCTGACCCCTTCTGGGGCCTTCCGGCAGAACAAACAAAGAATCCGTTCTGCGAATCTGAGCAGTGGCTTTTAGATAAGCTTTAACTGCTCTTACCACATCCAAAGAATGTAATAACTTTTCCTCTACTGAGCTAGGTTTGGGGAAAAAAGAAGGAAGAACCACATCTTGGTTCAAATGAAACCTCGATACCACCTTAGGAAGAAAGGCTGGATGAGGACGTAATACTACTCTGTCCTTATGGACAACCAGATATGGCTCCTTACAGGACATAGCTGCTAATTCCGACACTCTTTTAGCCGAACAAATGGCTACTAAGAAAACCAATTTCCTGGTGAGAAGAACCAAGGAAATGTGTTGTAATGGTTCAAACGGTTGTTCCTGTAGAACCGACAGAACCAGGTTTAAGTCCCAAGGACATATGGGAATACTAACCGGAGGGCTAATACGCATCACTCCTTGTATAAAGGCTTTGACTAGTGAATGCGAAGCCAAGGGCCTTTGAAAAAATATTGACAAGGCCGAAATCTGACCCTTGATAGTACTCAAGGCCAGCTTCCTATCTACAGCCCACTGTAGGAAGTCCAGAATCCTCCCTATCATGTACTTACGTGGATGCCATTTCTTGGTCTCACACCACGTAATGTACGCTTTCCAGATCCTATAATAGATCTGCCTGGATACCGGTTTCCTGGCATTGATCATGGTAGATACCACAGAATTAGAGAGCCCTCTCTTTTTCAGAATGTGGGCTTCAATAGCCAGGCCGTCAAACCTAGGGCTGGTAAGGAAGGGTGGTATATCGGTCCTTGCGACAGCAGGTCCGGACGAAGTGGGAGGGTCCAAGGACTCCTCACTGACATTTTTACAATCTCCGCGTACCATGCCCTTCGGGGCCACGCTGGAGCCACCAGAATCACTGGTTTCTTTTCTACCCTGATTCTGCGGAGTAATCGCGGTAACAATTGTGGCGGTGGGAATGCATATATCAGCTTGAACCGATCCCAAGGGAACACTAGGGCATCCGAGCCGCAAGCTAGGGGATCCCTTGTGCGAGACACAAACCTGTCCACCTTTGCGTTGAATCTGGATGCTAGCAGATCTACATCCGGTGTTCCCCACCGCTGGCATATTGCCTGGAAAACCTCGGGGTGAAGAGACCATTCCCCCGGGCATAATTGTTGGCGACTTAGAAAGTCCGCTCTCCAATTTTCCACTCCTGGGATGAAAACCGCAGATATGGCTGGGACATATCTTTCTGCCCACTCCAGGATGCAATTTGCTTCCTTCTGGGCTGCACGACTTTTGGTGCCACCCTGATGATTGATATATGCCACTGCCGTGGCATTGTCTGATTGAATTCTGACAGGGGACCCCTGGAGTTTGGATGTCCATGCTACTAGGGCATACCGGGCTGCTCGTATCTCTAAGAGATTGATGGGCAGGGCCTTTTCTGCTTCTGACCACCTGCCCTGGAGAGACCATTGCTCCAGCACTGCCCCCCAGCCGATGAGGCTGGCATCTGTAGTGACCACCTTCCAAGAAACCGGACTGAAGGGTTTCCCTCTTTCCAGATTCTGGGGCACCAACCACCAATGGAGGCTCTTGCGAACGGAAGGGGACAGGGACATTGGTAAGTCTAAAGCCTGAACTTTTTTGTTCCAGGCTGACAGTATGGCCCTTTGCAAATTCCTTGAATGGAATTGACCGTAGGGTACCGCTTCGAATGAAGCCACCATCTTTCCCAGCAGCCTCATGCAGAGACGTATGGATGGTTTTCTTTTTGTACCCACTAAGTGGGTCAAATTTCTTAAAGACGACACCTTCTCTGGAGGTAAGAAAATCTTTCTCTGATTTGAATCCAGCCTTAGCCCTAAGTATTCCAGACTTTTGACTGGTCTTAGAGCTGACTTGTCCCGGTTGATAATCCAACCGTGATATTCCAGATACTCGATTGTCTTGTGAATAGCTACTTCCAGCTTTTCCACTGAGTGGTCTATTAGTAGCAGGTCGTCTAGATATGCCATTATCGTTACACCCTGTGTTCTTAGATTGGCCAATAATGGGGCCAGAATTTTTGTGAACACTCGTGGTGCTGTGGCCAGACCGAACGGTAAGGCTCTGAACTGAAAATGGCGCCCTTCTACTGCAAAGCGTAGAAATTTCTGATGGGCCGGAAAGATGGGAATATGCAGATAAGCATCCCTTATGTCGATCGAGGCTAGCCATTCCTGCCCTTGTAGGGCGGTGGCCACTGATCGGATCGACTCCATCCGAAAAGTCCTGATATTTAGGAACTTGTTTAGCCCTTTTAGATTTAATATGGGCCTCACGTCCCCATTTGGTTTGGGGACTGTGAAAAGGTTCGAGTAAAACCCGAATCCGCTTTCTTCCAGGGGAACCTTCATGATTACCCCTTGGAGCAATAGTTGTTCTAGTGCCAGAAGGAGGGATCCTCTCTTTTGGGGATCTCTTGGCACATTTGACCTCATAAATTGGGCAGGAGGAGTGCCTTTTAACTCCAGCTTGTATCCCAGACTTACTGCGGAGAGCACCCATCTGTCTCTGATGGTGTCCCGCCAGGTCTCTGTGAACAACTGAAGTCTTCCCCCCACCCGATTGAGCGGGGGCAATACTTCATGCCTTAGGGGGAGGTTTTGTACCTCTCTTGATCCAGGGCTTCTTGTTACCCTGTGATTGTCCCTGATTTCTGCCCCCTGAATTTGACCGCGGAGGCCGTCGGAACTGCTTCACAGCCGATGTGCCCGGGACTGGAGAGGTAGGCCTCTTAAAAGAAGGACTTCTACCCTTGTTCTTAACCGGTAAGAGTGAACTTTTACCGGCAGAAATTTTCTGGATATATTTGTCCAGATCTTCTCCAAATAAGCGTTCTCCATGAAATGGGAAGCTAACCAGCAGTTTTTTACAGGGAGCTTCAGCAGACCAGTTTTTGAGCCACAGAAGCCTACGCATATGTACTATAGACAGCGTAAAGCGGGAGGCCTGTTGGATTGTATCCTTTATGGCGTCCACCGCAAAACACAAGGCTCTAGGCAGGTCAGCTAGGGCATGAGCCTGCTGATCTGGTAAGTCCCTTAAGACTTGTTTCAACTGATCTTTCACTGCTTGGCAGACTCCAATCGCTGCTACCGCAGGTTGTGTCACCATACTTGCTGTAGAGAAAGCAGATTTTAGTAAAGACTCCAATTTTTTATCTATTGGGTCTTTGAACATTGGAACATTATCTACTGGACATGTCAGTGATTTGTTAACAGAAGAGATGGCTGCGTCCACTATAGGGACCCTCCATTTTCTTATGAACTTATCCTCCATGGGATAGATCACCGGAAATCTCTTGGGGGGAGCAAATATTTTATCAGGATGCTCCCAATCCTGGTAAATAAGCCCTTCTAATAAAGGGTGGATTGGGAAGGAACAGACCGCCTGGGGAGCTTTTAGCGACCCCAGCGAGGAAACCGTAGTGGATGGTGGTTCCGCCAGAGGCATTTTAAATGCTGATCGGACCATGTTAGTCAGAGACTGAACCCATAATCTTTCAGCCTGAGAAGCTGAGAAAGGTTCTTCCACTGTTGATTCCTCTATAAGTGAATCAACCTCATCCTGATCCCCTTCAGGTAGGTCGATCTCTGTGTGGGGCTGTTCCTCCACTAACAGGCACTCTGAAGGAGGAGACGGAGATCGGACGCGCTTTTCCTGTGACAGGGAAGCAGCGATCAATGCTGTTAATCTCTCTTCCAATCCTCCCAGAGTTGAGGATAAAACCTCCTCTGTTATATATACAGGAGCAGGTGGACTGGGGACAGCCGCAGCACCAGGCATTCCTGCGGGGTTTCTACGGCTACTGACCTCTGCATTCTCAGGGGAGATTGGTGCAGTGCAAGCATGCCCAATATCCTCAGAGCCCGATGGAGACCCCTTTGGCTTCCTGGAAGATCTATTTCCGGAGCGTCTGGACGACATATCCTTTAAGCACAAAGCTGAGGTATTCCCGTCGTCATACACCAATTTTTGCTGGCAATAGTCTAACACAGGTGCTGCTATATACCAGCTGGTGTCCACTAAAGTGCCTTTCTATGGGGATGCCTGCATCAACCGCCTCTGTGTGCCACTGTTTGTTGCTAGCTCTGTTTGCATGCAGCTGACACTTGTACTGTGTCTTTTAACCATGCTGGGACGACCGCACATGCGCAGAAGCGCCGCGGCGCGCATCGAGCGTCATCCACCCGCCCCGCCCCTTTTTTTTTCATAGGAGGCGCGTGCACGCGCCCGCGCGCGCGCCCGTGCGCCAATGGCGCCCTTTTCGAAAACCAACAGAGGACTAGGAGCCAGGGCCCTTTTTGCCGGAGGGCCTGTGCGGTGGATGAACGCAGCAACAGGGCAGAGGAAGTGGATTCCCTCAGAGAAACTTACCAGCTGCCTGGATCTTTTGAGTTGAGAAAACCAAAGATCCACATTTACAAGAAAAATGGACTACAGCGGCCTCTAGTGGTTTAACACAGGTACCGCGGTCCCTGTTTTTTTTTTTTTTTTTTCTTGACTACTATTAAAATTTTACATTTTCAGTAGTTATAGGCAAACACAGATATTTAGCGGGAATACCGTTAGGTAACAGACAGAAAGACAAATTAGGCTTGGGGGTCCCCCAATAGAACCAAGTTCCTGAGGGCCCCCACTTACCTGATCCCCGCCGCAGGACTTTGTTTGGTCCACAAAAGTCCAAACTTCACCTATCACGGCAGGCATTGTAATTAAACCTTCAGGGACCGGGTTCCCAAGGATTCCACTCCCCTGGACCTGTATAGCACCCTGCACAGACAGCGTCTTGGTCGTGGGTATGACCAGAGCTCTGGATCCCAGGGTCCAGCCCTCCTAAGAGAAGCATTACAGGCAAAACCTTGCTCTTCTGCTGCAAGGCCCGGGTACCGACCGTTTAGCTATGAAGCTTTTTTGGTGGGATCCGGAACAGCTTACTAAGGCCCAAAAGAACCTGTACGCAAGCCCAGTGAAAACACATGTTACTCTTTGGCCAACACCTTAGACACTGGCAAAAAACTGAGGTGCTCCCGGGTGGGAGGGGCTTATATAGGGGAGGGTACTTCCGGTTTGGAATTGGCCAGTGCCAACACCTGAAGGTAAACTATATAACCCATTAGTAATGACTAAGTCGCTCTGTGTCCCGTGATGTACGAAAAAGAAAAAACATTTATTCTAGGGACAGAAAACTGTAGGTAGGGAGAGTGTCAGTTTATTTCACTCTGCAAGTCCTTGTTTCCAGGGACCTGTAAGGACAGTGAGTGAATTGTCCTTGTGCTATATTGTGATTAAAAAAAACATTTTTTCTAGGGACAGAAAACTGTAGGTAGGGAGAGTGTCAGTTTATTTCACTCTGCAAGTCCTTGTTTCCAGGGACCTGTAAGGACAGTGAGTGAATTGTCCTTGTGCTATATTGTGCTTAAAAAAAACATTTATTCTAGGGACAGAAAACTGTAGGTAGGGAGAGTGTCAGTTTATTTCACTCTGCAAGTCCTTGTTTCCAGGGACCTGTAAGGACAGTGAGTGAATTGTCCTTGTGCTATATTGTGCTTAAAAAAAACATTTATTCTAGGGACAGAAAACTGTAGGTAGGGAGAGTGTCAGTTTATTTCACTCTGCAAGTCCTTGTTTCCAGGGACCTGTAAGGACAGTGAGTGAATTGTCCTTGTGCTATATTGTGATTAAAAAAAACATTTTTTCTAGGGACAGAAAACTGTAGGTAGGGAGAGTGTTTTTTTTCTTTCACTCTGCAAGTCCTTGTTTCCAGGGACCTGTAAGGACAGTGAGTGAATTGTCCTTGTGCTATATTGTGCTTAAAAAAAACATTTATTCTAGGGACAGAAAACTGTAGGTAGGGAGAGTGTCAGTTTATTTCACTCTGCAAGTCCTTGTTTCCAGGGACCTGTAAGGACAGTGAGTGAATTGTCCTTGTGCTATATTGTGATTAAAAAAAACATTTTTTCTAGGGACAGAAAACTGTAGGTAGGGAGAGTGTCAGTTTATTTCACTCTGCAAGTCCTTGTTTCCAGGGACCTGTAAGGACAGTGAGTGAATTGTCCTTGTGCTATATTGTGCTTAAAAAAAACATTTATTCTAGGGACAGAAAACTGTAGGTAGGGAGAGTGTCAGTTTATTTCACTCTGCAAGTCCTTGTTTCCAGGGACCTGTAAGGACAGTGAGTGAATTGTTCTTGTGCTATATTGTGATTAAAAAAAACATTTTTTCTAGGGACAGAAAACTGTAGGTAGGGAGAGTGTCAGTTTATTTCACTCTGCAAGTCCTTGTTTCCAGGGACCTGTAAGGACAGTGAGTGAATTGTTCTTGTGCTATATTGTGATTAAAAAAAACATTTTTTCTAGGGACAGAAAACTGTAGGTAGGGAGAGTGTTTTTTTTCTTTCACTCTGCAAGTCCTTGTTTCCAGGGACCTGTAAGGACAGTGAGTGAATTGTCCTTGTGCTATATTGTGCTTAAAAAAAACATTTATTCTAGGGACAGAAAACTGTAGGTAGGGAGAGTGTCAGTTTATTTCACTCTGCAAGTCCTTGTTTCCAGGGACCTGTAAGGACAGTGAGTGAATTGTCCTT
This sequence comes from Rana muscosa, assembly GCA_029206835.1. Taxonomy (NCBI): domain Eukaryota; kingdom Metazoa; phylum Chordata; class Amphibia; order Anura; family Ranidae; genus Rana; species Rana muscosa. Next base: position 56,780,736 of record CM055117.1, on the reverse strand, counting down.
GTGCTATATTGTGCTTAAAAAAAACATTTATTCTAGGGACAGAAAACTGTAGGTAGGGAGAGTGTCAGTTTATTTCACTCTGCAAGTCCTTGTTTCCAGGGACCTGTAAGGACAGTGAGTGAATTGTTCTTGTGCTATATTGTGATTAAAAAAAACATTTTTTCTAGGGACAGAAAACTGTAGGTAGGGAGAGTGTTTTTTTTCTTTCACTCTGCAAGTCCTTGTTTCCAGGGACCTGTAAGGACAGTGAGTGAATTGTCCTTGTGCTATATTGTGCTTAAAAAAAACATTTATTCTAGGGACAGAAAACTGTAGGTAGGGAGAGTGTCAGTTTCTTTCACTGTGAAAGTCCTTGTTTCAAGGGACAGAGAAGGACACCTGAAGGTAGCCCTTATTGCTTTTTTCCCATCTCCCTGCAGGCCATCTATTAGAATGTCTGGAAGGCAAACAAGGAGAGGCAGACAGTCAGGAGGCAATAAAAGAGGGCAAGCAGGCTCTGTGTCTGGGGGCAACAGTGCTGGTCGTGGACGCGGTGCATTGTCATCAGCACATGGCCATGGGACACGCTTGTCCTTCTTTTCGGCAGCTGGACATGTTGAGCCACATCATGCCGAAGACTTGGTAGAGTGGATGACCAAGCCCTCCTCCTCCTCTTCATCCTCTCTCACCCAGGCTCAGGGTACTGGAAAAGCAGCTGCCAAAGCGTCGTCTTCCCTGGTATCAATGTCAGACAAATCATCAGTCACTCCTTCCCTAGACCCACCATGTCCTCCTCCTGAGGAGTCCCCCGAACTGTTTCAGCACAGTGTTGGGTACATGCTCCAGGAGGATGCCCAGCGTTTCGAAGGGTCTGATGATGAAACCCAGCTAGAGGAAGGCAGTAGCGTGAGAGCAGACAGAGGGGATGCTCAAGAAGGACACCAATCTGGCAGTCATGTTCCAGCAGCTGCAGCATACTGCCAGATTGGCTCCAGTGATGAGGAGGGAGGGGATGATGAGGTCACTGACTCCACGTGGGTGCCTAATAGGAGAGAGGAGGAGGAGGAGGATGAGGAGGAGGCACATCTCCAACGAGGCAGGATGCCCTTTGGTGGCCAGCGTAAGGGCAGTACACCGACGGAATCACACCGCAGAGCTCCGCCTGTGCAGGGCGCTGCCTCTGCCCGTCATTCAAAAAGTTCTTTGGTGTGGGCCTTTTTTGAGGCTAGTGCATCAGATCGCACAGCTGCTGTTTGCAACATATGTCTCAAGCGTATATCGCGTGGCCAAAACATCAGCCGCTTGGGTACCACATGCCTGACCAGACATATGTTGACCTGCCATGCAGCTCGTTGGCAAGCCTACCTCAAAGACCCACACCAAAGAACAAAGCGGACCTCTCCTTGCACCGCATCAGCTGGGATCTCCAACCCCACTATAACTTCAGTCCTCTCTGAAACATGCACTGAGAGGAATGAAGGTGTAGAATTAGGTGTGTCACAGCCAAGTACTTGCGGCCACTCTGCTAGCAGTACACCGACGTCCGATTCTAACAGGCAAATTTCCCTGCCCCAGCTGCTGGACCGTCGAAAGAAGTTCACTCCCAGCCATCCACATGCCCAGCGGTTGAATGCTAGCTTGGCTAAATTGCTAGCGCTTCAACTGCTGCCTTTTCAGTTGGTAGACTCGGCCCCCTTCCGTGAGTTTGTGCAATGTGCGGTTCCTCAGTGGCAGGTTCCCAAACGCCACTTTTTCTCACGGAAGGCTATTCCGGCTCTCTACCGGCATGTGGAAGGCAATGTCTTGGCCTCGCTGGACAGGGCGGTCAGCGGTAAGGTGCATATTACCGCTGACTCATGGTCCAGCAGGCATGGACAGGGACGTTACCTTTCTTTCACGGCCCATTGGGTCACTCTTTTGGCAGCTGGGAAGGATGCAGGACAAGGTGCAGTAGTGTTGGAGGTTGTCCCACCGCCACGCCTCCAAAATGCTACTACTGGTTGTGACACACCTCTCTCCTCCACCCCCTCCTCTTCTTCTTCCTCCATGGCCTCTTCCTGTGGTTTGTCCTATGAACCAGCGGTGCTCCGTAGCCGTTCACGGGGCTACGCAAGTACGCAGGCAAAAAGATGCCATGCCGTGCTTGCGCTGGTGTGTTTGGGGGACAGAAGCCACACTGGGGCAGAGGTCCTGTCTGCTCTGCAGGGCCAGGCCGAGAGTTGGTTGACGCCACGCCAGCTTAAGCCAGGAATGGTGGTTTGCGACAATGGCACCAACCTCCTCTCCGCCCTCCGACAGGGACAACTGACCCATGTGCCCTGTGTGGCTCACGTCCTTAACCTGGTGGTGCAGCGGTTCTTGGGCAGGTACCCGGGCTTACAGGATGTCCTGAGGCAGGCCAGGAAAGTCTGTGTGCATTTCCGCAGATCTTATAATGCCAGTGCTCGCCTGGCTGAGCTGCAAAAGGAGTTGAACCTGCCCAAGAACCGCCTTATATGTGACATGCCCACCAGGTGGAACTCAACGTTGGCCATGCTGCAGCGGCTGCACACGCAGCAGAGGGCCATCAATGAGTACCTGTGCGACTACGGCACCAGGACAGGGTCAGGGGAGCTTGGTTTTTTTTCTCCACGCCAGTGGGGCATGATCAGGGATGCATGCACTGTCCTGGCACCATTTGAGGAGGCCACGAGGATGGTGAGCAGTGACAGTGCATGCATCAGTGACACTGTACCTCTTGTCCACCTGTTGGAGCACACGCTGCATGGAATAATGGACAGGGCACTTGAGGCAGAACAGAGGCAGGAAGAGGAGGACTTCCTTGCCTCTCAAGGCCCCCTTTACCCAGACAGTGTTCCTTCTGTCCCACCCATCGCACAGGAAGAGGAGGAGGAGGAGGAGGAGGAGGAGGAGGATTGTGTCAGCATGGAGGTGGAGGCTGGCACTCAGCATCATCAGCAGCAGTCTTTTAGGGATGATTTACAGTCCCAAGAAACCAGTGGACTTGTACGTGGCTGGGAGGAGGTGGCTGCGGATCATGTCGTCCTTAGTGACCCAGAGGACTCCGGAGCGAATGCCTCAGCAAACCTACGCTGCATGGCCTCCCTGATCCTGCAAAGTCTGCGGAAGGATCCTCGTATTCTTCGGATCAAGGAGAGGGACCATTACTGGCTGGCCACTCTCCTTGATCCACGGTACAAGGGTAAGGTTGCGGACCTTATGTTACCGTCGCAGAGGGAGCAGAGGATGAGACAACTCCGGGAGGCCTTGCAGAAAGGTCTGTGCAACGCGTTCCCAGAGACTGGGAGGTTACAAACTCCTGGTCCTGGACAACGAGTTGCTGAGGCTTCGGCCAGTCAAAGAAGGAGCGGTGGGGAAGGTGGCCGTCTCACCGATGCGTTCAGACAATTCTTTAGTCCGCAGCCCCAAAGTATGATCGGTTCCAGCAACCATCGCCAGCGTCTGATAAACATGGTGCAGGAATATCTAGGGGCAAGGTCAGACTTGGACACCTTTCCCACCGAAAATCCTCTGGCTTACTGGGTCTTGAGGATGGATCACTGGCCAGAGCTTGCACAGTATGCAATTGAGCTACTGGCCTGTCCTGCATCCAGCGTTCTTTCGGAACGCACATTCAGTGCTGCTGGAGGATTTGTCACGGATCACAGGGTGCGCCTGTCCACCGACTCGGTTGATCGACTGACTTTCATCAAGATGAACCAGTCTTGGATCACCACCAGCTACCACACACCTGATGCTGATATAACAGACTAATTGATTTTAACATGTCACATCCCTTCAAGACTGATGCTGATGCTGAGTGCCTGTGCTGTTATGTTGACTGGCTATCCTCCTCCTCCGAGTCCTCAATGATACGATTGATGATGATAGCTTGGAAGATCATTTTTGTTTATGGGTGCCGCCACCAGTGGCTAAGGCCCAATTTTTCAGCCCCTGTTTTACAGGGGCGTGTAATTACAATTTTTTTAGCAATAATTTGCCATAGGGCTCATTGCTGTGCTCCAAGTACAGTATCTGTGAGGGGTTGGAGTTTTGTGGCACCAGTGCCTAAGGCCCAATTTTTCAGCCCCTGTTTAACAGGGGCGTGTCATTACAATTTTTGAAGCAATACTTTGCAACAGGGCTCATTGCTGTGCTCCAAGTACAGTATCTGTGAGGGGTTGTAGTGTTGTGCCACCAGTGCCTAAGGCCCAATTTTTCAGCCCCTGTTCAACAGGGGCATGCAATTACAATTCTTGATCTAATAATTCACAGCAGGGTCCATTGCTGCACCCACCAAGAGTAACTCTGAGGGCTTACAGTCTTGTGGCAACGCCACCACCACCACCACCACGAAAGGCCCAATTTTTCAGCCCCTGTTCAAAAGGGGCATGTAATTACAATTCTTGATCTAATAATTCACAGCAGGGCCCATTGCTGCACCCACCAAGAGTAACTGTCAGGGCTTACAGTGTTGTGGCACCAGCACCACCATCAAAGCCCCAATTTTTACTACCACTGTTCAACAATTATATGTAATTAAAATTCCTGATATAATAGTTGACAGCAGGGCGTTCCAGCACCAACCAAGAGTAACTGAGTGCTTACAGTGTTGTGCCAACACCAACAACTAAGGGGCCTATTTCTGCAGAGTATATACGGCAGGTCCCTACTTTCAAACATCCAACTTACAAACGACTCCTAATTGCAAACGAAAGAAGACAACAGGAAGTGAGAGGAAATCTACCCCTAGAAAGGAAAATTCTCTCCTGTAAGAATAAATATGGGAGAAAGGGGTCTCATCTGTACTGATGCTTTATCAGCAATCCTTGTTTCAAGAAAAACACCACATTTCAAAAACAGTTGTCATTGGGACGGAAAGTGAGGTGAAATGTTCTGAACAGGGGCACAGACAGCAAAACAAATGTTACAGGGGTGATAACCCTTACCTATGTTTCCCAAAAAGTTTAAAAATAGATTTTTGGGCTGGAGCTACACTTCAACAATGTACCTGTTCAAAATTACAAACAGATTCTACATAAGAACAAACCTACAGTCCCTGTCTTGTATGCACCGCCTGTATACGGCTGTTCAGAGTATATAGGGCCTTTTTTATTTTATGTGCGGGGTTCCCCTTAATATCCATACAAGACCCAAAGGGGCTGGTAATGGGCTGGGGTAGGGGGGGGGGGTCATGGGGTAGCTATGCCATTTTTCTTAAAGAATTTCATCCATATTACCGGGACCAGACATTACATTAAAGCCGCAAGCAGTTTTAAATGGCTTTTTTTTCCTTTAGAAGTGTCATTTTGTGCAGGGACAGTTCTAAACACGGGAAACACGTGGCACTTCACAGGCATACTTTAGACACCCCCCAGGTACGATATTTAAAGGAATATTTGACTTTTTTTTTTTCACTTTATGCATCATTAAAATGACTGCTCCCGAAAAACGACCGTTTTTAAAACTTCTTTTTGCATTGATACATGTCCCCTGGTGCACAACCCGGGTTCCCAAACCCTATTTATGACAATAACATGCATAATAGTTGTTATAATTAGCACTTTAGAATTCGAACGTTCGCATCCATTGTATTTAATAGGGTTCTAATGTTCGTTCGAACTTTCGGTCCGTTCGCGGGTTCTGGTGCGAACCGAACCCGGGGGTGTTCGGCTCATCACTACTGTGGATGTACAGAGCTGCCATTCAGCAACAGCACGAGGCTCAGACATTTGTGTTTATTGTCCAGCCTGCACTTACAGTATCTCAAAAAAGTGAGTACACACCTCCCATTTTTGTAAATATTTTATTATATCTTTTCCTGTGACAGCACTGAAGAAATTATACTTTTCTACAATGTAAAGTAGTGAGTGTACAGCTTGTATAACAGTGTAAATTTGCTGCCCCCTCAAAATAACTCAACACACCACTGGCAACAAAAGTGAGTACAACCCTAGGTAAAAATGTCCACATTGGGCACAATTAGCCATTTTCCCTCCCCGGTGTCATGTGCCTCGTTAGTGTTACAAGGTCTCAGGTGTGAATGGGGAGAAGGTGTGTAAAATTTGGTGTTATCGCTCTCACTCTCTCATACTGGTCACTGGAAGTTCAACATGGCACATCATGGCAAAGAACTCTCTGAGGATCTGAAAAAATAATTGTTGCTGTACATAAAGATGGCCTAGGCTATAAGAAGATTGCCAAGACCCTGAAACTGAGCTGCAGAATGGTGCCAAGACCATACAGCAGTTTAACAGGACAGGTTCCACTCAGGACAGGCCTCGCCATGGTCAACCAAAGAAGTTGAATGCACGTGCTCAGCGTCATATCCAGAGGTTGTCTTTGGGAAATAGACGCATGAGTGCTGCCAGCATTTCTGCAGAGGTTGAAGGGGTGGGGGGTCAGCCTGTCATTGCTCAGACCATACGCCGCAAGCTGCATCAAATTGGTCTGCATGGCTGTCATGCCAGAAGGAAGCCTCTTTTAAAGTTGATGTAAAAGAAAGCCTGCAAACAGTTTGCTGAAGACAAGCAGACTATGCCTTCAGTCAAGCATGGTGGTGGGAGTGTCATGATCTGGAGCTGCATGAGTGCTGCCGGAACTGGGGTGCTACAGTTCATTGAGGAAACCATGAATGCCAACATGTACTGTGACATACTGAAGCAGAGCATGATCCCCTCCCTTTGGAGACTGGGTCGCAGGGCAGTATTCCAACATGATAACAACCCCAAACACACCTCCAAGATGACCACTGCATGTCTCCAGACCTATAACGGAAGGTGGAAGAGCTCAAGGTCTCTAACATCCACCAGCTCCATGATGTCAGCATGGAGGAGTGGAAGAGGACTCCAGTGGTAATCTGTGAAGCTGTGGTGAACTCCATGCCCAAGAGGGTTAAGGCAGTGCTGGAAAATAATGGTGGCCACACAAAATATTGACACTTTGAGCTAATTTGGACAATTTCACTTAGGGGTGTAATCACTTTTGTTGCCAGCGGTTTAGACATTAATGGCTTTGTCATAGGCGTGCGCACAGGGTGTGTCGGGTGTGCCCAGGCACACCCTAATCACCCCAAGCGCATTAGTGTTATCGCTCTGTGTAGAAACAGGAACATGGGAAAGATCTCCCTCACCAGTTTTGCCATAAGAGAAGTGTTTATGCTCTTCTCTTTCACTGTGCCAGCAGGGAGATCAATGTGTCGGGGTCATATATATGTAGATACATACACATGCATGTGTGTTTGAGCTTAAGGGTGCACACCCTAATGCATTAGGCTGCGCACACCTATAGGCTGTGTGTTGAGTTATTTTGAGGGGACATCAAATTTACACTGTGTTATACAAGTTGTACACTCACTACTTTACATTGTAAAAAATGTAATTTCTTCAGTGTTGTCACATGAAAAGATATAATAAATAGTTTAAAAATTGTGAGATGCTGTACCTGCTAAAATATGATGAAAAAAAAAGAAACAAAATGATCAGTAGATCCACAGACATATGCAGCAGAAGCTATATATATAAATCTTGACCATCCCATCTATTCTTCCAGGCATCCTTGTTTGGCCTTTGATGTGATGGGCTGCCTAAGTGACCAGTAGGAGGGCATATGTAAGGGAGGGGACAGGACCAAGCTTGACTTTGCAAGGAGAGACAAGATTTACATCTTGCTTCAGCTGCCTATGCTAGTTGCCTATGTCCTTGAATCTACTACTGTTACGACATGCAGTTTTCATTACGGTAACCTCTGCTTTGGGGTAGAAATTAAAGTGATACTAAAGCTTCATTTTTTAAATTAAAATAACAAACATGGTATACTTACCTGTTCTGTGCAATAGTTTTGCACAGAGCAGCCCCAATCCTCTTCTCCTGGGGTCCCCTGCCTGCGCTCCCGGCTCCACCTCTTCAGCAAGTGTCCCAATTGAAAGCCACTTTCCATTGGGGCACCCATGCAGGCTTGCTCCTGAGCCACCCTGTCTTTGTCTATTGACACAGAGTGGGTTTCTCAGCTCTGGACCCTGCACAGGCAGCATTTGATTGAAAAACAGGAGGAGCCAATGGTCTCCTCCACTCCTCTCCTCTTCCCAGCTGACGTCAGCGGGGGTTTCCCAGCTCCTCCCGCCGCAGCTATCAGATCGGGACAGGAGACCGGCGGGCAGTTAGCTGAGCGCCGAACGGCGCTCTGAAGTAAACTATTTTACTGCATATTTTTATAAATGACATCCACTGGGGAGCTTAGTGTTATATACCAGAAGGAACTATAGAAGAAGATTATAAGCTTAACAAACACTTTAAGGCTTTACAACCTCTTTAACTTCAAAAATTTGACTTTATTCAGTTTGTGTAGACACAAAGATATCATCCTCCTTTTTCATTCGGCTCAATTTTTTTATTGGACGAGGTCAGCCAATAGAAGATTTTTTTTTTTTTAAATCCAATTAATGAGGAAATGCAGGATGAAGAATGTGAAAAGCTGATTTTAATCATTTTAAATTAATGTGACATGGGAGAGTGTGCAAAATAAAGCTTGCAACAGCCCTAATGCACTGGTGCTTTTAGATAAGATAGCAAGAGGAATGGCATTAAGTCATTTTAAAGAAGATTGTTTAAAAATATAGTACCGTTTTGCATGATGTACTAAAATGCCTTTTTGTAAGTTGTAATATGCTAGAAAAAATCCTATGCAGCCATTGTAAAGCCATTTTCAGCTTTAAGTGGTTGTCTGGCATTCCCTTCAAGCGAAGAGGCATTGGTTTTTGTGTTAATTCTCAACTGACTTCTAATCAAAAATGTAAAGCTGCAGGATGAGCACCCAAAAATCTGGCAAAGTACGCTCATCCTCCCTGCAGGCAAGCTCAAAATACCATTTAGTTTGCCGGTTTATTGATTGATAGCAGCTCTGCCTTTTTCTGCTGCCGGCCCCTCCAAGCCATCCTTTGGTGAAGGTTACCCACTGGGGCCAACAGAATAGAACACCTACAGATAAGTCGTAGAAAGCCAACAATAGAATAGTGACTTCCTTAAAGAAGTCCAGCGATTAAATGCAGAGGATTAAACATTAACCTTGACACAGCTGTATGCCTCGAGAGGCAATATCCCTTAATTCAATGCATTAGTCTGTTTTACAAATCTGAGAAAATATGTAATTATATTTAATTTGGTTAAAAGAACAATTGCACAAAAGGCACTCTTGTAAAATCAGTCTGTTCCTGATGTTATGTATGAGGTAACACTTCAGATAGCACAGTTGTAGGCTGACTTGGCATGTCACTCATTGTTACTAAATTGATGAGGACATTGTGAAATACTTAGCAAAAGCTAATGTCACATTGAGAACGAAATTGCCAAGTCAGGACATTAAGTTTGGTACATGTCTGGAAAAAAATTAGCCATTGAAAGAAGGACAGAGCAATTATGAAAACTGCGGATGATCAGACCCGCTCTTTTTTTCTAAAACTAGGGTTTTAGATTTTGTTTTTAATTTGGAGCCCGGCCAAATATGGCTCGATAGGAGATATGAATGTGCATATGTTAGAGGATGGTGAAAGCGCCGCTGAAATTAATAAAATGACAAGCGGAGAAGCTTAAGTAAAAATTGTTGTGGATGCACACAAAATGGTTTGTGACATATTACAAATGCGTGGTATATTATTTTTAAAATTTTTTATATATACATTTTAGCAATTTCAATACTGTTTTACATTTTACATGCATGCACGCGGTTTATTGAGTGGCTTATAATTTGTGCAGCATGCCATTATGAGTAATGTTTTTTTCTGTAACGTGTTTGTAGTTACTCTAGGCTTGCTAGTTACTCTAGGCGTGATTTATTTAGCTTTAACCACTTCAGCTCTGGAAGGTTTACCCCCCTTCATGACCAGGCCATTTTTTCCGATACTGCACTGCGTTACTCTACCTGACGATTGCACGGACGTGCCCAAAAACAAATGATGTCCTTTTTTCCCCACAAATAGAACTTTCTTTTGGTGGTATTTGATCACCTCTGCGGTTTTAATTTTTTGAGCTCTGTGCAAAAAGGACTGACAATTTTGAAAAAAATACTGTATTTATTGGCGTGTAACACAAATTTTTTTACCCTGAAAATAGAGGGTAAACTGTGCCTGCGTGTTATACGCAGGGGGCTGTGGAAAGTTTTTTCCCTGAAACTTCCCTCTTAAAGTTAGTGTGCGTGTTATACACCTGCGCATGTTATACGCCGATAAATACGGTATATATTTTTTACTTCCTGCTATAAAACATTCCCAGTAAATTTTTAAAAACAAAACAAATTTCTTCATCAATTTAGGCCAATATGTATTCTGCTACATATTATTGGTAAAATCCCAATACGTGTATATTGATTGGTTTGTGCAAAAGTTATAGCGTCTACAAACTATAGAATATATATTTTTTTCTTTTTTACTAGTAATGGCGGTGATCAGTTACTTATAGCAGGACTGCGATATTGCAGCGGACAAATCGGACACCTAACTGACACTTGTGACACTTTTTAGGAACCAGTGACACTAATACCGTGATCAGTGCTAAAAATATGTAATGTCACTGTACTAATGACACTGGCATGGAATGTGTTAACATCAGGGGTGATCAAAGGGTTCCCTGGGAGTGATTACTAACTGTGGGGGGTGCTTTGACTGGGGGAATATAAAGATCCATGTTCCTGCTTAGCAGGAACACAGGATCAGCACATTCCCCTCTCACAGAACAGCGATCTGCCTTGTTTACATAGGCAGACTGCTGTTTTGCCTTTCTCCTGAACAATCAGCGGGTCCTGGCAGACATCCATTCACAGCAGGAGTGGGTCGACTGCGGCACACGCACGTGTCCCAGACCCAAAAGTGTCAGATCACGTACAAGGTACATTACCTGGCGCAGAGCGACCGCCCTGTCGCAGTATATCTACGGTGGGCGGTCACTAAGCGGTTAAGGGGAAACTATAATGGTTTTTGGTCCATTTTAAGTTCATAGTTTAAAATAATGTTTTATATCATTGTTTTTACTATTGATATAACATTTTCATTTTACAAATTTATATTTTAAAAAGTGCAATCTTGAAACGACATTTACAAAGCATTTTGAGCTATATATTGTAAAGAGAGAGCAGAGCAGAAGTTGTTCCCATTCAGATTCTCTTCTCTGATTGAATCTCTGTGAGAAGCACTCTTTAGAGAATAGGAGAAAAGATGATGAGGCTGTGAATCATTTACATGTGTTAGGAAATTTCAGCTTGCGCTACAAGACATTGTAAACGATAGATTTTTTCAATAGTGGAAATAAGGAGAGCCTAGAAAGCATCTAAAAAAAGCCCAAAGCTCCACTTGCTGGTAGAATATGAAAATGCAGAATATCCATATGTAATATTTCATATATACATGGCTAAAAAATAAAAAAAATGTATACAAACATTTTATATACATGACCAATCAATATTTTATACACGATCATCATAAATGCCCCTTAATGTTTCAGGAAAACCTGTCATTGCAGATATATGGAAATTGCCGTTGTTGACCTCCTCGAAATGCTATTCTCTGGATGTCTCTTTCAGCAGTTTCTGAGTCCCTGCCAAGTATGTATGGAGCAAGTAAAGTAAAACCAAAACTAGTACTAAAATACTTATTCTAAGCCAATGACTCATAAAGCATTGAGGACTAGAAGATCAGCATTACAGCATTTATACAAGCAGTTTATCTATAGCAGCCTACATGTTTATGTTATAGCAGGCTTCTTTTAACCACTTGCCACCCGCTAACAGTACATATACTGTTAGCAGGCACCCCAGCCAGGCAGGGCAACGTACTGGTACTTCATCCTTCACATGCACAACAGCAGCAGCGCAATTCCGTGACCGCTGTGTCTGGTGGCAAAAGCAATCACATGATTGTATTGTAAAGAAACAGTCATGAATGGTTTCAATTCATGACTGTTTGCTTAGTGTTGTGAAGCTGTGATTGACCCACAGTTATCACATTGTACCTGACATCCTGTACCATATGATTTGCTGTAGCCAATCACAGCATGTCAACAGAAAGCTAGCTGTCCTGAATCCCTGATCACTAAAATACTCTGATAAAAATATGTCAAAAAATTGTGAAGAAAAATAAAATAATGTTAACATTTTTGTTTTTATAAAATATTGAATAAAAAATGTTTTTTGTTTTTTTTTACATACTGTCGTCAGTCAGTGTCCCTGATCACTGCAACACCAGTCATATGATGACACTGTACTGCACTTGTGACAGTATGGAAAAAAAAAAGAACTGAAAAAAAAAAGAATTTTGTTATTTTTTTTTTCATTTTCCAAAAAATGTGAAATACAATTACAAAAAAAATGTACTACTTTAAACTCGCCATGCCTCTTACTAAATACATCAGACTGTCTACTTTCTAAAAGGGGGTCATGTAGGGGGTATTTGTACTGTCCTGGCATTTTAACGGCCTCAAGAAATAAGATAGGTCCTCAGTACTATAGAATTAATCAATTTTCAAATATATACCCTAGTTTGTAGACTGTATAACTTTCACACAGACTAAATATTATACATCAATTTGGGTTATTTTTAGCAAAGAAATGTAGTAAAATACATTTCCTGACAGACTCCTATGGTAGCATACGTGTGGATTAGCCCCGCCTCCATAACTACCCTATAGGACACCTCTCCCATAAATCTTTGCTCCGGGCTACCAGCCGTGTTCCTTTTTTGTCCTCCTCTGTAGGACCAAGTCGATGGTTCTCCTACTTGAAGACATCTCCCCTCCCTCCGATAAGCCTTTGCTGTTAGTGGGGTATGGAGTGTATATGCAGAGTAGCACTGAAGAGCTGGAGGCCTGTCCTTGGGCAGGCAAGCGCACTGGCCAGAAAGACTAGCTGTCAGCAGGCGGCCCTTATCTGCCACAAAGACCGGTGTGTGTGTTTTCGGCCTCTGACGATCATGGGTGGAGAGGTAAGACAAATGCATTTGATATCCATGGCAGCAGTGTTTGTAACATGTAAAGGTTGTCCCTTCTGTTTGGCTCTGTCCCTGTTATCTCTCCCTGCTGGTGTGAGTTCCCCTGTGGGCATGGCGGCTGGTTCGTCCTGCGTTCCAGCCGCCGCTCTCTCTCTTCCGGGTCCCGACGCCTGCTCTGCACAGGCGGGGACTTGAATCGAGAACGAGGCCTGGTTCACGTGAACGCCCGACCCCGGCACTAACGGTGATGTCATGCCGCGCTGCTTTTAAATCTCGGAGAAACCTGCAAAGCCTCGAGAATGATTGTGGGTGTGTGCGGCAACTTCCCCAGGCTTCTGGAGCGGCTTCCCCAGGTAAGTGGCATTTTTCTGGGGAATGGATGGGCCCTGCCTGGCAGCTGACCTATTGTTCTCCCCACTGTGACCTGCTCTGCAAGATCATGGATCCTTCACTGCCCCCTAGTGGCCAGCCCTCTCGCAGCAGGTATGCATTAGTTGTTTTCCCTGTGTTTTGCCTGCTGGGAGGGGAGGAGAGTGGGGTATGGCATTACTAAACTGAAGTTTTCCTTTTTCTTTTCTGCCTTTTTTTTTCTCTATTTTCTCTCATCTGTAGCCCTTCTAGGTCCGATCCGCAGCACAGTTCCCGCAAAAGGAGCGTTTCTTCAAAATTGCACCGCCGGCATTGCTCCTCCAGGTCCAGACACCATGGATCTCCCTCTGGTTCCAGACAGTAAAGATCCGCCTCACCCCCCCTCATCGTGCCCCAGCAGGGGGACTGAGAAGTCCTGTTGGGGGTGTAGGGTACTGGTCCCTGCTGGCAAATCCCTCTGTGACCACAGATGAGTGAAAGGGTGCAGACCAGCACCTAGAATCCTTGGTCAAACAGGTTGTGAGAGAATCTCTGCAGGAGAGAGAAGCTCGTCAGCCTCGTGACCCCCCACCAGAGCCACCATGCTCACCAATGGGAGAGGGGCAAATCCACGATACATAGGAATCTTCCCAACCAAGCTGCCCATCCGCTGCCCCCTCATATAGCGAGTCGAATGTGGAGGACCCTGGGATGGGTTTCGAGTATGCCCTGGTTCCCTCTCTGATGGAAGCAGTAAGAGAAGCCTTGAATTGGGAGGATCCAGTAACTTCCCCTCCGAAACAGAGGAAATTTTTTAAGCAGCTCAGTAAGAAGCGTCAATATTTCCCTTTCTCTCCAAATTTCTGGGGCAGGTTTCCATTGATGTAATTTGGCTGGTGGCTCGGGTTATGCTGTCAGCAGTCACCGCTCATTATGCCTTATGGCTCCGACTATGGTTGGCCGATCCAGCTTCCAAACAGGTGTGGTGCCGAATTTCCTTTAAGAGTAATTTCCTCTTTGGCAACAAACTAGACAGTGCCATATCCCGGGCTACAGGTGGCAAGTCGGGGTTCCTCTCTCAGGATCGGCACTCGCAGAGCCAGAGACGGCCTTTCCAAGAAGACAAATTAGCGATCGGGCCAGAGAGGCACGCAGTTATAAGCCTGGTCGGGAATTTACAGGATCCTGGAAAACTAGACAGTCTGAGAAAAAAGGCAGATTCTACTAGCCTACGTGAACCCTTTGTTGGAGCAAGGCGTGGCTATTCCTGTCCCAGTCGACGAGCAAGACCAGGGCATGTATTCCCCTCTGTTCATGGCGCAAAAAAGGAAAGGCACTTGGAGATCGGTCATAGAATTGACCCATCTAAACCGCTTCATCAAAAAGGAAAAATTCAAAATGGAGTCTCTATACATGATCCAGCAGTCGGCCCAACCAGGAGACTGGTTAGTGTCAATCGACCTAAAGGAGAGACATGTGCATTCGTTTTAGACCGAATGCATTTTTGTCCGAATTTCAGAGATTTTCGTGTTCGTTTTAACAAACGATAACGATTGCACAGAATCCGAAATCCGAAAGATCCAACATAAAAAATGCTTTATTTTCGTTTTGTTGCGACAACAGTTCAATATAGATAAAAGATTCGACATGACGGTGACAATAGCGATCTGTGTCTATCGAACCTGCAGTTGAATGTGCCTAACCTAACTCTATTAGTCCAAGATTATTCGACATAGAGAGAAAAGATTTGACATTATAGAACGATGAAGAATCGACAAAGCAGCTAAAAACATACGATCGCCGCGAGCGGACATTTATGGTCAAATGCTACGCCCATAGGCTATAAAAGAATTCTAATATGGTTGACTAGTAATAATAATTAATAAATATAATTATTACTAGTCACACAACATTAGAATTCTACTATAACTTGTGGGCAGAGCATTTGACCGGAAATGTACGATTGCAGCGTCGTACAGTTTAGCTGCTTCGTCGAATCTTCTTAGAACATTCGACAGACACCATAAGCCTTCAATTGACGGATTCAATCTTAATTCGGATTTTCGTACAAATGCATTTTTTAACGAAACAAAATAAATAAAAACGAATTTCGGGAGTAACTAAATAAATTTATTTTTCGGACATGTCTACTAAAGGACGCTTACTTCCACATCCTGGTGGCAGCGGATTTCCAGCAATTCCTCCTGTTTTCTATAGGCCAGCTGCACTTACAATTCACCTGTCTCCCCTTCAGGCTAACGGCATCACTTTGTGTCTTCTCCAAAGTCTTGTTGGCTGTAGTGGCTCTACTCCGAGTCAAGGGGGTTCCTCTCCATCATTACTTAGATGACCTCCTTCAGTTGGCGCAAGATAAAAACCAACTTCTAGTACACAGAGGCCTGGTTATCTCCACCCTTTAAGAATTCGGGCAGCTCCTGAATATAGAGAAGAGACACCTGGAAGCTTCACAGTCCCTTGTGTTTCTCGGAACTCACTTGGACACAGTAAGGGGCATAGGGATGAGCTCGGTGTTCGAGTCGAACATACGTTCGACTCGAACATCGGCTGTTCGATCGTTCGACGAAGATCGAACGATTTGGGCCGTTCGCGCCTAATTCGAGTGACGCGAACGGCCCACAATGCACTACGCCATCGCAGTGTCATCCAGGCGCTGTGATTGGCCAAGCATGCACTGTGACCCCGCATGCTTGGCCAATCACAGCGCCGGCAGCGAGGAGAGCAATGATTGGCCACAGGCAGGATGCCTGTGGCCAATTATTGCTGAGGGTGTTTAGTACACGCCCCACACTATAAAAGGCCGCCAGCACGGCGGCCTAGTGTAGTGTGTTCCGGAGCAGGGAAAGAGAAGCATAGGCAGGGACAGTGACATTTTTTTTTCTTGCTTAACCTGGATTCCTTTAGTTTAGGGAAAGAGAAGGATAGGTAGGGAGAGTGTCAGTGTGTTTTACTGTGCTAATCCTTGTTTGTAGGGACAGGGAAGGACAGTGAGGGAAATTCTCCTTGTGCTATAGTGTGCTAAAGCATTGATCATCAACCATCTTTAAAAAAAAATTTTTTATAGGGACAGAAAACTATAGGTAGGGAGAGTGTCAGTGTGTTTTACTGTGCTAATCCTTGTTTGTAGGGACAGGGAAGGACAGTGAGGGAAATTCTCCTTGTGCTATACTGTGCTAAAGCATTGATCATCAACCATCTTTAAAAAAACATTTTTTATAGGGACAGAAAACTATAGGTAGGGAGAGTGTCAGTGTGTTTTACTGTGCTAATCCTTGTTTGTAGGGACAGGGAAGGACAGTGAGGGAAATTCTCCTTGTGCTATAGTGTGCTAAAGCATTGATCATCAACCATCTTTAAAAAAAAAATTTTTATAGGGACAGAAAACTATAGGTAGGGAGAGTGTCAGTGTGTTTTACTGTGCTAATCCTTGTTTGTAGGGACAGGGAAGGACAGTGAGGGAAATTCTCCTTGTGCTATACTGTGCTAAAGCATTGATCATCAACCATCTTTAAAAAAAAATTTTTTTATAGGGACAGAAAACTATAGGTAGGGAGAGTGTCAGTGTGTTTTACTGTGCTAATCCTTGTTTGTAGGGACAGGGGAGGACAGTGAGGGAAATTCTCCTTGTGCTATAGTGTGCTAAAGCATTGATCATCAACCATCTTTAAAAAAAAAATTTTATAGGGACAGAAAACTATAGGTAGGGAGAGTGTCAGTGTGTTTTACTGTGCTAATCCTTGTTTGTAGGGACAGGGAAGGACAGTGAGGGAAATTCTCCTTGTGCTATACTGTGCTAAAGCATTGATCATCAACCATCTTTAAAAAAACATTTTTTATAGGGACAGAAAACTATAGGTAGGGAGAGTGTCAGTGTGTTTTACTGTGCTAATCCTTGTTTGTAGGGACAGGGAAGGACAGTGAGGGAAATTCTCCTTGTGCTATACTGTGCTAAAGCATTGATCATCAACCATCTTTAAAAAAACATTTTTTATAGGGACAGAAAACTATAGGTAGGGAGAGTGTCAGTGTGTTTTACTGTGCTAATCCTTGTTTGTAGGGACAGGGAAGGACAGTGAGGGAAATTCTCCTTGTGCTATAGTGTGCTAAAGCATTGATCATCAACCATCTTTAAAAAAACATTTTTTATAGGGACAGAAAACTATAGGTAGGGAGAGTGTCAGTGTGTTTTACTGTGCTAATCCTTGTTTGTAGGGACAGGAAAGGACAGTGAGGGAAATTCTCCTTGTGCTATAGTGTGCTAAAGCATTGATCATCAACCATCTTTAACCACTTAACGACCGCCCACTGTAAATATACGTCGGCAGAATGGCACCAACAGGCACAATCACGTATATATACGTGATTGCCTTTGTATAGTTGGGGGGTCCGATCAGACCCCCCTTCTTTACAGTGAGCGGTCGTTTTACCTTCGGGAGCGATCCGGCATGAGGGGACGGCCGTTCGATTCCGGCCACCCCCTCTCGATCGCTCCCGGCGAATGAGAGAGCTTCCCCTGCCTGCCAGGAAGAAGGAAGTGATGTCATCTCTCCTGGGGCGCTCACATATACCGAGCGCCGTACAGGAGAAGATGCCAGGTTAGTACACACAACACTACACTGACACCAGGACACATAGGCACATAAATCGCCCCCCCAGGCCCCCCCAGACACCCCCAGATCACCCCCCAGCCCCCCCAGCCCCCAGTCACAGTGTCACTGATTGCAGTGACCATTTATTTAGTGATCACTGCAATCAGTGACATTTGTGACTGTAAAAGTGTCACCAAAGTTTAGTCTTAGGTCCAGTGTAGCCCCCTAACCCCCCCTAATAAAGGTTTAACCCCCTGATCACCCCCCAGATAACCCTTTCACCCCCTATCACCACTGTCACTAAGCAATCATTTTTCTGATCGATGTCTTAGCGTCGGTGATGCTGATCGGTAGCCAGTAATTTTTTTTAGGTTCGCCGCAGGTTTTTATAGCGTCGGGTACCCCCATATATTACCTAATAAAGGTTTAACCCCCTTGATCGCCCCCCAGGTAACCCTTTCACCCCCTATCACCACTGTCACTAAGTTATAATTTTTCTGATCGATGTCTTAGCGTCGGCGATGCTGATCGGTAGCCAGTAATTTTTTTTAGGTTCGCCGCAGGTTTTTATAGCGTCGGGTACCCCCATATATTACCTAATAAAGGTTTAACCCCCTTGATCGCCCCCCCAGGTAACCCTTTCACCCCCTATCACCACTGTCACTAAGCGATAATTTTTCTGATCGATGTCTTAGCGTCAGTGATGCAGATCGGTAGCCAGTAATTTTTTTTAGGTTCGCCGCAGGTTTTTATAGCGTCGGGTACCCCCATATATTACCTAATAAAGGTGTAACCCCCTTGATCACCCCCCAGGTAACCCTTTCACCCCCTAGCACCGCCGCCACTATGCGATCATTTTTCTGATCGATGTCTTAGCGTCGGTGATGCTGATCGGTAGCCAGTAATTTTTTTTAGGTTCGCCGCAGGTTTTTATAGCGTCAGGTACCCCCATATATTATCTAATAAAGGTTTAACCCCCTGATCGCCCCCCAGGTAACCCTTTCACCCCCTATCACCACTGTCGCTAAGCAATCGTTTTTATGATCGTTGTCTTAGTGTCGGTGATGCCGATAGGTAGCCAGTAATTTTTTTTTAGGTTCGCCGTCAGGTTTTTACGGAGCGTCAGGTACCCCCATATATTACCCTAATAAAGGTTTTAACCCCCTAATTGCCCCTAGTTAACCCTTTCACCAGTGATCATCATATAAGTGTTACGGGTGACGCTGGTTAGTTAGTTTGCTTTTTATAGTGTCAGGGCACCCGCCGTATATAACCCAATAAAGGTTTAACCCCCTGATCGCCCGGCGGGTGATATCAGTTAGGTTTTAGCGTCAGAGAGGGTCTGCGTCACACCCCAGGCAGCGTCAGGTTAGTGCCAGTAACGCTAACACCCACGCGTAAAGCATACACCCCCCTTAGTGGTATAGTATCTGATCAGATCAATATCTGATCTGATCAGATCTATACTAGCGTCCCCAGCAGTTTAGGGTTCCCAAAAACGCAGTGTTAGCGGGATCAGCCCAGATACCTGCTAGCACCTGCGTTTTGCCCCTCCGTCCAGCCCAGGCCACCCAAGTGCAGTATCGATCGATCACTGTCACTTACAAAACACAACAAACATAACTGCAGCGTTCGCAGAGACAGGCCTGATCCCTGCGACTCCAGTGCTGTAGGAGGTGATTTCACCACCACAGTTAAAAAAAAAAAAGCATATATGCCGAAGCATTGGGGCAGCAGGAGCGGAGGAGCGATTTTGCTCCTAATGCCGCGTACATACGGTCGAAATTCCGACGGAGGCTTGCCCGTGGAAAAGTCTGACCATGTGTACGCGGCATAACTTTTGCGAGAAGATGCCCCCATGCTTCGGCATATATAAATGGTGCATGTATGCCCATCATTAGAAGTGGGTGGATGAAGGGCGGTATTCTAATGGTGGGCATACCCACCGATCAATCTTTTTTTTTCGTTCAGCCAACAGGCTGCATGAAAAAAAAGATTACAATACATGTCCAACAAGGACCAGCAATGTACTGGTATGTTGCTGGACTTTGAATGTTTATACCAGAATGATGCCTGCGGGTTTAGGTATCATCTTGGTATCATTCTTTTCAGCCAGCGGCCGGCTTTCATGTAAAAGCAATCCTAGTGGCTAATTAGCCTCTGGACTGCTTTTACAAGCAGTGGGAGGGAATGTCCCCCCCCGGATATAAAAAGCGCCATTGGGAAATTGGGAAAGCATTTTATCACACCGATCTTGGTGTGGTCAGATGCTTTGAGGGCAGAGGAAAGATCTAGGGTCCAATAGACCCCAGTTTTTTCAAAAAAGAGTACCTGTCATTACCTATTGCTATCATAGGGGATATTTACATTCCCTGAGATAACAATAAAAGTGATAAAAATAAATAAATATGGAAGCAACAGTTTAAAAATAAAATAGAAAAGCAAAATTAATAATAAAAAAAAAAAAAAAAAAAAAAAAAGCACCCCTGTCCTGCCCTGCTCTTGCCCAATGGCGAACGCAAGCGTCGGTCTGGCGTCATATGTAAACAGCAATTGCACCATGCATGTGAGGTATCACCGCGAAGGTCAGATCGAGGGCAGTAATTTTAGCAGTAGACCTCCTCTGTAAATCTAACGGGGTAACCTGTAAATGCTTTTAAAGGTTTTTAAAAATGTATGTAGTTTGTCGCCAATGCGCGTTTGTGCGAAATTTTAAAGCATGTCGTGTTTGGTATCTGTGTACTCGGCCTAAGATCATCTTTTTTATTTCATCAAACATTTGGGCAATATAGTGTGTTTTAGTGCATTAAAATTAAAAAAAGTGTATTTTTTCCCCAAAAAATGCGTTTGAAAATCGCTGCGCAAATACTGTGTAGAAAAAAAAAATGCAACACCCACCATTTTATTCTGTAGGGCCTTTGCTTTAAAAATATATATAATGTTTGGGGGTTCAACATAATTTTCTTGCAAAAAAAAAAATGTTTTCATGTAAACAAAAAGTGTCAAAAAGGGCTTTGTCTTCAAGTGGTTAGAAGAGTGGATGTAAGCTTCCTAATGTTGTGTATAAAATGCCAGAACAGTTCAAAACCCCCCCAAATGGCCCCATTTTGGAAAGTAGACACCCCAAGCTATATACTGAGAGGCATGTCGAGTCCATGGAATATTTTATATGTTGACACAAGTTGCGGAAAAAATAATTTTTTTTTTTTTTTTTGCACAAAGTTGTCACTAAATGATATATTGCTCAAACATGCCATGGGCATATGTGGAATTACACCCCAAAATACATTCTGTTGCTTCTCCTGAGTACGGGGATACCACATGTGTGAGACTTTTTGGGAGCCTAGCCGCGTACGGGACCCCAAAAACCAAGCACCGCCTTCAGGCTTTCTAAGGGTGTCAATTTTTGATTTCACTTCTCACTGCCTATCACAGTTTCGGAGGCCATGGAATGCCCAGATGGCACAAAACCCCCCCAAATGACCCCATTTTGGAAAGTAGACACCCCAAGCTATTTGCTGAGAGGTATTGTGAGTATTTTGCAGATCTCGCTTTTTGTCACAAAGTTTTGAAAATCGAAAAAAAAAAAAAATGTTCTTTCTTCATTTTCAAAAACAAATGAGAGCTGTAAAATACTCACCATGCCTCTCAGCAAACAGCTTGGGGTGTCTACTTTCCAAAATGGGGTCATTTGGGGGGGTTTTGTGCTATTTTGGCATTTTATGGCCTTCAAAACTGTGATAGGTAGTGAGGAGTGAAATCAAAAATTTGTGCCTAGAAATCCTGAAGGCGGTGCTTGGTTTCCGGGGTCCCGTACGTGGCTAGGCTCCTAAAAAGTCCCACACATGTGGTATCCCCGTACTCAGGAGAAGCAGCAGAATGTATTTTGGGGTGCAATTCCACATATAACCATGGCATGTGTGAGCAATATATCATTTAGTGACAACTTTTTGTAATTTTTTTTTTTTTTTTGTCATTATTCAATCACTTGGGACAAAAAAAAAAATATTCAATGGGCTCAACAGGCCTCTCAGCAATTTCCTTGGGGTATCTACTTTCTAAAATGGGGTCATTTGGGGGGGTTTTGTGCTATTTTGGCATTTTATGGCCTTCAAAACTGTGATAGGTAGTGAGGAGTGAAATCAAAAATTTGCGCCCTTAGAAATCCTGAAGGCGGTGCTTGGTTTCCGGGGTCCCGTACGTGGCTAGGCTCCTAAAAAGTCCCACACATGTGGTATCCCCGTACTCAGGAGAAGCAGCAGAATGTATTTTGGGGTGCAATTCCACATATAACCATGGCATGTGTGAGCAATATATCATTTAGTGACAACTTTTTGTAATTTTTTTTTTAATTTTTATTTTTTGTCATTGTTCAATCACTTGGGACAAAAAAAAAATATTCAATGGGCTCAACATGCCTCTCAGCAATTTCCTTGGGGTGTCTACTTTCTAAAATGGGGTCATTTGGGGGGGTTTTGTACTGCCCTGTCATTTTAGCACCTCAAGAAATGAGATAGGCAGTCATAAATTAAAAGCTGTGTAAATTCCAGAAAATGTACCCTAGTTTGTAAACGCTATAACTTTTGCGCAAACCGATAAATATACGCTTATTGACATTTTTTTTACTAAAGACATGTGGCTGAATACATTTTGGCCTAAATGTATGACTAAAATTGAGTTTATTCGATTTTTCTTATAACAAAAAGTAGAAAATATCATTTTTTTTCAAAATTTTCGGTCTTTTTCTGTTTATATCGCAAAAAATTAAAATTGCAGAGGCAATCAAATACCATTAAAAGAAAGCTCTATTTGTGGGAAGAAAAGGACGCAAATTTCGTTTGGGTACAACATTGCATGTCCGCACAATTTACAGTTAAAGCAGCGCAGTGCAAAATTCTGAATTCACCTCTGGTCCTCTAGCTACCAAATGGTCCGGGGCTTAAGTGGTTAAAAAAACATTTTTTATAGGGACAGAAAACTATAGGTAGGGAGAGTGTCAGTGTGTTTTACTGTGCTAATCCTTGTTTGTAGGGACAGGGAAGGACAGTGAGGGAAATTCTCCTTGTGCTATACTGTGCTAAAGCATTGATCATCAACCATCTTTAAAAAAACATTTTTTATAGGGACAGAAAACTATAGGTAGGGAGAGTGTCAGTGTGTTTTACTGTGCTAATCCTTGTTTGTAGGGACAGGGAAGGACAGTGAGGGAAATTCTCCTTGTGCTATAGTGTGCTAAAGCATTGATCATCAACCATCTTTAAAAAAACATTTTTTATAGGGACAGAAAACTATAGGTAGGGAGAGTGTCAGTGTGTTTTACTGTGCTAATCCTTGTTTGTAGGGACAGGGAAGGACAGTGAGGGAAATTCTCCTTGTGCTATAGTGTGCTAAAGCATTGATCATCAACCATCTTTAACCACTTAACGACCGCCCACTGTAAATATACGTCGGCAGAATGGCACCAACAGGCACAATCACGTATATATACGTGATTGCCTTTGTATAGTTGGGGGGTCCGATCAGACCCCCCTTCTTTACAGTGAGCGGTCGTTTTACCTTCGGGAGCGATCCGGCATGAGGGGACGGCCGTTCGATTCCGGCCACCCCCTCTCGATCGCTCCCGGCGAATGAGAGAGCTTCCCCTGCCTGCCAGGAAGAAGGAAGTGATGTCATCTCTCCTGGGGCGCTCACATATACCGAGCGCCGTACAGGAGAAGATGCCAGGTTAGTACACACAACACTACACTGACACCAGGACACATAGGCACATAAATCGCCCCCCCAGGCCCCCCCAGACACCCCCAGATCACCCCCCAGCCCCCCCCAGCCCCCAGTCACAGTGTCACTGATTGCAGTGACCATTTATTTAGTGATCACTGCAATCAGTGACATTTGTGACTGTAAAAGTGTCACCAAAGTTTAGTCTTAGGTCCAGTGTAGCCCCCTAACCCCCCCTAATAAAGGTTTAACCCCCTGATCACCCCCCAGATAACCCTTTCACCCCCTATCACCACTGTCACTAAGCAATCATTTTTCTGATCGATGTCTTAGCGTCGGTGATGCTGATCGGTAGCCAGTAATTTTTTTTAGGTTCGCCGCAGGTTTTTATAGCGTCGGGTACCCCCATATATTACCTAATAAAGGTTTAACCCCCTTGATCGCCCCCCAGGTAACCCTTTCACCCCCTATCACCACTGTCACTAAGTTATAATTTTTCTGATCGATGTCTTAGCGTCGGCGATGCTGATCGGTAGCCAGTAATTTTTTTTAGGTTCGCCGCAGGTTTTTATAGCGTCGGGTACCCCCATATATTACCTAATAAAGGTTTAACCCCCTTGATCACCCCCCAGGTAACCCTTTCACCCCCTAGCACCGCCGTGGCTATGCGATCATTTTTCTGATCGATGTCTTAGCGTCGGTGATGCTGATCGGTAGCCAGTAATTTTTTTTAGGTTCGCCGCAGGTTTTTATAGCGTCGGGTACCCCCATATATTACCTAATAAAGGTTTAACCCCCTTGATCGCCCCCCCAGGTAACCCTTTCACCCCCTATCACCACTGTCACTAAGCGATAATTTTTCTGATCGATGTCTTAGCGTCAGTGATGCAGATCGGTAGCCAGTAATTTTTTTTAGGTTCGCCGCAGGTTTTTATAGCGTCGGGTACCCCCATATATTACCTAATAAAGGTGTAACCCCCTTGATCACCCCCCAGGTAACCCTTTCACCCCCTAGCACCGCCGCCACTATGCGATCATTTTTCTGATCGATGTCTTAGCGTCGGTGATGCTGATCGGTAGCCAGTAATTTTTTTTAGGTTCGCCGCAGGTTTTTATAGCGTCAGGTACCCCCATATATTATCTAATAAAGGTTTAACCCCCTGATCGCCCCCCAGGTAACCCTTTCACCCCCTATCACCACTGTCGCTAAGCAATCGTTTTTATGATCGTTGTCTTAGTGTCGGTGATGCCGATAGGTAGCCAGTAATTTTTTTTTAGGTTCGCCGTCAGGTTTTTACGGAGCGTCAGGTACCCCCATATATTACCCTAATAAAGGTTTTAACCCCCTAATTGCCCCTAGTTAACCCTTTCACCAGTGATCATCATATAAGTGTTACGGGTGACGCTGGTTAGTTAGTTTGCTTTTTATAGTGTCAGGGCACCCGCCGTATATAACCCAATAAAGGTTTAACCCCCTGATCGCCCGGCGGGTGATATCAGTTAGGTTTTAGCGTCAGAGAGGGTCTGCGTCACACCCCAGGCAGCGTCAGGTTAGTGCCAGTAACGCTAACACCCACGCGTAAAGCATACACCCCCCTTAGTGGTATAGTATCTGATCAGATCAATATCTGATCTGATCAGATCTATACTAGCGTCCCCAGCAGTTTAGGGTTCCCAAAAACGCAGTGTTAGCGGGATCAGCCCAGATACCTGCTAGCACCTGCGTTTTGCCCCTCCGTCCAGCCCAGGCCACCCAAGTGCAGTATCGATCGATCACTGTCACTTACAAAACACAACAAACATAACTGCAGCGTTCGCAGAGACAGGCCTGATCCCTGCGACTCCAGTGCTGTAGGAGGTGATTTCACCACCACAGTTAAAAAAAAAAAAGCATATATGCCGAAGCATTGGGGCAGCAGGAGCGGAGGAGCGATTTTGCTCCTAATGCCGCGTACATACGGTCGAAATTCCGACGGAGGCTTGCCCGTGGAAAAGTCTGACCATGTGTACGCGGCATAACTTTTGCGAGAAGATGCCCCCATGCTTCGGCATATATAAATGGTGCATGTATGCCCATCATTAGAAGTGGGTGGATGAAGGGCGGTATTCTAATGGTGGGCATACCCACCGATCAATCTTTTTTTTTCGTTCAGCCAACAGGCTGCATGAAAAAAAAGATTACAATACATGTCCAACAAGGACCAGCAATGTACTGGTATGTTGCTGGACTTTGAATGTTTATACCAGAATGATGCCTGCGGGTTTAGGTATCATCTTGGTATCATTCTTTTCAGCCAGCGGCCGGCTTTCATGTAAAAGCAATCCTAGTGGCTAATTAGCCTCTGGACTGCTTTTACAAGCAGTGGGAGGGAATGTCCCCCCCCGGATATAAAAAGCGCCATTGGGAAATTGGGAAAGCATTTTATCACACCGATCTTGGTGTGGTCAGATGCTTTGAGGGCAGAGGAAAGATCTAGGGT
This sequence comes from Rana muscosa, assembly GCA_029206835.1. NCBI lineage: Eukaryota > Metazoa > Chordata > Amphibia > Anura > Ranidae > Rana > Rana muscosa. The sequence goes on along the minus strand of CM055117.1, from coordinate 56,754,634 downwards.
CCAATAGACCCCAGTTTTTTCAAAAAAGAGTACCTGTCATTACCTATTGCTATCATAGGGGATATTTACATTCCCTGAGATAACAATAAAAGTGATAAAAATAAATAAATATGGAAGCAACAGTTTAAAAATAAAATAGAAAAGCAAAATTAATAATAAAAAAAAAAAAAAAAAAAAAAAGCACCCCTGTCCTGCCCTGCTCTTGCCCAATGGCGAACGCAAGCGTCGGTCTGGCGTCATATGTAAACAGCAATTGCACCATGCATGTGAGGTATCACCGCGAAGGTCAGATCGAGGGCAGTAATTTTAGCAGTAGACCTCCTCTGTAAATCTAACGGGGTAACCTGTAAATGCTTTTAAAGGTTTTTAAAAATGTATGTAGTTTGTCGCCAATGCGCGTTTGTGCGAAATTTTAAAGCATGTCGTGTTTGGTATCTGTGTACTCGGCCTAAGATCATCTTTTTTATTTCATCAAACATTTGGGCAATATAGTGTGTTTTAGTGCATTAAAATTAAAAAAAGTGTATTTTTTCCCCAAAAAATGCGTTTGAAAATCGCTGCGCAAATACTGTGTAGAAAAAAAAAATGCAACACCCACCATTTTATTCTGTAGGGCCTTTGCTTTAAAAATATATATAATGTTTGGGGGTTCAACATAATTTTCTTGCAAAAAAAAAAATGTTTTCATGTAAACAAAAAGTGTCAAAAAGGGCTTTGTCTTCAAGTGGTTAGAAGAGTGGATGTAAGCTTCCTAATGTTGTGTATAAAATGCCAGAACAGTTCAAAACCCCCCCAAATGGCCCCATTTTGGAAAGTAGACACCCCAAGCTATATACTGAGAGGCATGTCGAGTCCATGGAATATTTTATATGTTGACACAAGTTGCGGAAAAAATAATTTTTTTTTTTTTTTTTGCACAAAGTTGTCACTAAATGATATATTGCTCAAACATGCCATGGGCATATGTGGAATTACACCCCAAAATACATTCTGTTGCTTCTCCTGAGTACGGGGATACCACATGTGTGAGACTTTTTGGGAGCCTAGCCGCGTACGGGACCCCAAAAACCAAGCACCGCCTTCAGGCTTTCTAAGGGTGTCAATTTTTGATTTCACTTCTCACTGCCTATCACAGTTTCGGAGGCCATGGAATGCCCAGATGGCACAAAACCCCCCCCAAATGACCCCATTTTGGAAAGTAGACACCCCAAGCTATTTGCTGAGAGGTATTGTGAGTATTTTGCAGATCTCGCTTTTTGTCACAAAGTTTTGAAAATCGAAAAAAAAAAAAATGTTCTTTCTTCATTTTCAAAAACAAATGAGAGCTGTAAAATACTCACCATGCCTCTCAGCAAACAGCTTGGGGTGTCTACTTTCCAAAATGGGGTCATTTGGGGGGGTTTTGTGCTATTTTGGCATTTTATGGCCTTCAAAACTGTGATAGGTAGTGAGGAGTGAAATCAAAAATTTGTGCCTAGAAATCCTGAAGGCGGTGCTTGGTTTCCGGGGTCCCGTACGTGGCTAGGCTCCTAAAAAGTCCCACACATGTGGTATCCCCGTACTCAGGAGAAGCAGCAGAATGTATTTTGGGGTGCAATTCCACATATAACCATGGCATGTGTGAGCAATATATCATTTAGTGACAACTTTTTGTAATTTTTTTTTTTTTTTTGTCATTATTCAATCACTTGGGACAAAAAAAAAAATATTCAATGGGCTCAACAGGCCTCTCAGCAATTTCCTTGGGGTATCTACTTTCTAAAATGGGGTCATTTGGGGGGGTTTTGTGCTATTTTGGCATTTTATGGCCTTCAAAACTGTGATAGGTAGTGAGGAGTGAAATCAAAAATTTGCGCCCTTAGAAATCCTGAAGGCGGTGTTTGGTTTCCGGGGTCCCGTACGTGGCTAGGCTCCTAAAAAGTCCCACACATGTGGTATCCCCGTACTCAGGAGAAGCAGCAGAATGTATTTTGGGGTGCAATTCCACATATAACCATGGCATGTGTGAGCAATATATCATTTAGTGACAACTTTTTGTAATTTTTTTTTTAATTTTTATTTTTTGTCATTGTTCAATCACTTGGGACAAAAAAAAAATATTCAATGGGCTCAACATGCCTCTCAGCAATTTCCTTGGGGTGTCTACTTTCTAAAATGGGGTCATTTGGGGGGGTTTTGTACTGCCCTGTCATTTTAGCACCTCAAGAAATGAGATAGGCAGTCATAAATTAAAAGCTGTGTAAATTCCAGAAAATGTACCCTAGTTTGTAAACGCTATAACTTTTGCGCAAACCGATAAATATACGCTTATTGACATTTTTTTTACTAAAGACATGTGGCTGAATACATTTTGGCCTAAATGTATGACTAAAATTGAGTTTATTCGATTTTTCTTATAACAAAAAGTAGAAAATATCATTTTTTTTCAAAATTTTCGGTCTTTTTCTGTTTATATCGCAAAAAATTAAAATTGCAGAGGCAATCAAATACCATTAAAAGAAAGCTCTATTTGTGGGAAGAAAAGGACGCAAATTTCGTTTGGGTACAACATTGCATGTCCGCACAATTTACAGTTAAAGCAGCGCAGTGCAAAATTCTGAATTCACCTCTGGTCCTCTAGCTACCAAATGGTCCGGGGCTTAAGTGGTTAAAAAAACATTTTTTATAGGGACAGAAAACTATAGGTAGGGAGAGTGTCAGTGTGTTTTACTGTGCTAATCCTTGTTTGTAGGGACAGGGAAGGACAGTGAGGGAAATTCTCCTTGTGCTATACTGTGCTAAAGCATTGATCATCAACCATCTTTAAAAAAACATTTTTTATAGGGACAGAAAACTATAGGTAGGGAGAGTGTCAGTGTGTTTTACTGTGCTAATCCTTGTTTGTAGGGACAGGGAAGGACAGTGAGGGAAATTCTCCTTGTGCTATAGTGTGCTAAAGCATTGATCATCAACCATCTTTAAAAAAAATTTTTTTATAGGGGCAGAAAACTATAGGTAGGGAGAGTGTCAGTGTGTTTTACTGTGCTAATCCTTGTTTGTAGGGACAGGGAAGGACAGTGAGGGAAATTCTCCTTGTGCTATACTGTGCTAAAGCATTGATCATCAACCATCTTTAAAAAAACATTTTTTATAGGGACAGAAAACTATAGGTAGGGAGAGTGTCAGTGTGTTTTACTGTGCTAATCTTTGTTTGTAGGGACAGGGAAGGACAGTGAGGGAAATTCTCCTTGTGCTATAGTGTGCTAAAGCATTGATCATCAACCATCTTTAAAAAAACATTTTTTATAGGGACAGAAAACTATAGGTAGGGAGAGTGTCAGTGTGTTTTACTGTGCTAATCCTTGTTTGTAGGGACAGGGAAGGACAGTGAGGGAAATTCTCCTTGTGCTATAGTGTGCTAAAGCATTGATCATCAACCATCTTTAAAAAAACATTTTTTATAGGGACAGAAAACTATAGGTAGGGAGAGTGTCAGTGTGTTTTACTGTGCTAATCCTTGTTTGTAGGGACAGGGAAGGACAGTGAGGGAAATTCTCCTTGTGCTATACTGTGCTAAAGCATTGATCATCAACCATCTTTAAAAAAACATTTTTTATAGGGACAGAAAACTATAGGTAGGGAGAGTGTCAGTGTGTTTTACTGTACTAATCCTTGTTTGTAGGGACAGGGAAGGACAGTGAGGGAAATTCTCCTTGTGCTATAGTGTGCTAAAGCATTGATCATCAACCATCTTTAAAAAAACATTTTTTATAGGGACAGAAAACTATAGGTAGGGAGAGTGTCAGTGTGTTTTACTGTGCTAATCCTTGTTTGTAGGGACAGGGAAGGACAGTGAGGGAAATTCTCCTTGTGCTATACTGTGCTAAAGCATTGATCATCAACCATCTTTAAAAAAACATTTTTTATAGGGACAGAAAACTATAGGTAGGGAGAGTGTCAGTGTGTTTTACTGTGCTAATCCTTGTTTGTAGGGACAGGGAAGGACAGTGAGGGAAATTCTCCTTGTGCTATAGTGTGCTAAAGCATTGATCATCAACCATCTTTAAAAAAAAATTTTTTATAGGGGCAGAAAACTATAGGTAGGGAGAGTGTCAGTGTGTTTTACTGTGCTAATCCTTGTTTGTAGGGACAGGGAAGGACAGTGAGGGAAATTCTCCTTGTGCTATACTGTGCTAAAGCATTGATCATCAACCATCTTTAAAAAAACATTTTTTATAGGGACAGAAAACTATAGGTAGGGAGAGTGTCAGTGTGTTTTACTGTGCTAATCCTTGTTTGTAGGGACAGGGAAGGACAGTGAGGGAAATTCTCCTTGTGCTATAGTGTGCTAAAGCATTGATCATCAACCATCTTTAAAAAAAAAATTTTTATAGGGGCAGAAAACTATAGGTAGGGAGAGTGTCAGTGTGTTTTACTGTGCTAATCCTTGTTTGTAGGGACAGGGAAGGACAGTGAGGGAAATTCTCCTTGTGCTATACTGTGCTAAAGCATTGATCATCAACCATCTTTAAAAAAACATTTTTTATAGGGACAGAAAACTATAGGTAGGGAGAGTGTCAGTGTGTTTTACTGTGCTAATCCTTGTTTGTAGGGACAGGGAAGGACAGTGAGGGAAATTCTCCTTGTGCTATAGTGTGCTAAAGCATTGATCATCAACCATCTTTAAAAAAAAATTTTTTTATAGGGACAGAAAACTATAGGTAGGGAGAGTGTCAGTGTGTTTTACTGTGCTAATCCTTGTTTGTAGGGACAGGGAAGGACAGTGAGGGAAATTCTCCTTGTGCTATACTGTGCTAAAGCATTGATCATCAACCATCTTTAAAAAAACATTTTTTATAGGGACAGAAAACTATAGGTAGGGAGAGTGTCAGTGTGTTTTACTGTGCTAATCTTTGTTTGTAGGGACAGGGAAGGACAGTGAGGGAAATTCTCCTTGTGCTATAGTGTGCTAAAGCATTGATCATCAACCATCTTTAAAAAAACATTTTTTATAGGGACAGAAAACTATAGGTAGGGAGAGTGTCAGTGTGTTTTACTGTGCTAATCCTTGTTTGTAGGGACAGGGAAGGACAGTGAGGGAAATTCTCCTTGTGCTATAGTGTGCTAAAGCATTGATCATCAACCATCTTTAAAAAAACATTTTTTATAGGGACAGAAAACTATAGGTAGGGAGAGTGTCAGTGTGTTTTACTGTGCTAATCCTTGTTTGTAGGGACAGGGAAGGACAGTGAGGGAAATTCTCCTTGTGCTATACTGTGCTAAAGCATTGATCATCAACCATCTTTAAAAAAACATTTTTTATAGGGACAGAAAACTATAGGTAGGGAGAGTGTCAGTGTGTTTTACTGTACTAATCCTTGTTTGTAGGGACAGGGAAGGACAGTGAGGGAAATTCTCCTTGTGCTATAGTGTGCTAAAGCATTGATCATCAACCATCTTTAAAAAAACATTTTTTATAGGGACAGAAAACTATAGGTAGGGAGAGTGTCAGTGTGTTTTACTGTGCTAATCCTTGTGTAGCGCTACCCCCAGTTAAGAGAGCCGCTGATATTGATTTGGGCCCTGTAGTGCACTGCTGTCAACCCCTGGCAATCGGCTCTAACCTCCCGTGGCACAGCTGGTGATAGAGGGATAGGACCGCGTGACCGCAACTGTTGGTGACGCAGTCCTATAACAAACATACACAGAATATACTTTAAAACTCCTATTAAAGTAAGCGGAACTGACACCAAATGTACTTTACCCAGATATTTTACTGAGGCTAATGGGCAAGTAATAAACAACAGTATAACAAGTTGCAGATCCCTGCAATAAACAGTAATAAAGATAAACAGAGTAATCAGAATAATAAAGTATTGCTATGCAACTCTAGCGCTGCCCTTTTACAGCTACTTCCCCTCATGGGTAGACTAACACCCAGCAATGTCTACCTATGCAGTCAGGCCTGACTGATCTAAATGGAAGTTCAGTGAAACAATATTCGCTAGCAATCTTCTTGGTGGTGCACTTGAATAACAACTTTGTAATCCCAACGAATAGTAAAGATAAAGTATCTGTCTTTAAACAGCTCTCACCACCTGGACAAGTCCAAGTCCGTTTCCTCCATCGATTCGTCTAGGAACAGGAATCCACCGACATCCAAGTCTTCAATCCTTCTGGTGTACTGCAGCAAGGAGGATTAGATGTCTCTAAGGCTCTGCTAGGCTGGCAGAGGGCTCTTTGGAAAGGAGCACACGGCCCAGGCTTCAGGCCTTGTGCACACAGCAGTTCAGCACCGACATCCTCTTGCTAGGAGAGGGGTGTCCAAAAGAGACCGACCAAAACTCCGCCTCCCCTTTATAAAGTCTGCCCCAGCAGTCTCTGTTCTGGAGCAATGCACCCTGGGTGCTGCAAGATGTACTGGGAGATGTAGTCTCTCTCTCCTCTGCTTTCACTTCCATAATGTCTCTTTACTTCCTCCCGACTCACCTCTCACCTGAAACTTCTTGTCTCTCTGCATTAAAGGGGAACACCCCGCTACACTTGTTTGTAGGGACAGGGAAGGACAGTGAGGGAAATTCTCCTTGTGCTATACTGTGCTAAAGCATTGATCATCAACCATCTTTAAAAAAACATTTTTTATAGGGACAGAAAACTATAGGTAGGGAGAGTGTCAGTGTGTTTTACTGTGCTAATCCTTGTTTGTAGGGACAGGGAAGGACAGTGAGGGAAATTCTCCTTGTGCTATAGTGTGCTAAAGCATTGATCACCAACCATCTTTAAAAAAAAAAAAATTATAGGGACAGAAAACTATAGGTAGGGAGAGTGTCAGTGTGTTTTACTGTGCTAATCCTTGTTTGTAGGGACAGGGAAGGACAGTGACGGAAATTCTCCTTGTGCTATACTGTGCTAAAGCATTGATCATCAACCATCTTTAAAAAAAAAATGTTTTATAGGGACAGAAAACTATAGGTAGGGAGAGTGTCAGTGTGTTTTACTGTGCTAATCCTTGTTTGTAGGGACAGGGAAGGACAGTGAGGGAAATTCTCCTTGTGCTATAGTGTGCTAAAGCATTGATCATCAACCATCTTTAAAAAAAAACTTTTTATAGGGACAGAAAACTATAGGTAGGGAGAGTGTCAGTGTGTTTTACTGTGCTAATCCTTGTTTGTAGGGACAGGGAAGGACAGTGAGGGAAATTCTCCTTGTGCTATACTGTGCTAAAGCATTGATCATCAACCATCTTTAAAAAAAATTTTTTTATAGGGACAGAAAACTATAGGTAGGGAGAGTGTCACTGTGTTTTACTGTGCTAATCCTTGTTTGTAGGGACAGGGAAGGACAGTGAGGGAAATTCTCCTTGTGCTATAGTGTGCTAAAGCATTGATCATCAACCATCTTTAAAAAAAACATTTTTTATAGGGACAGAAAACTATAGGTAGGGAGAGTGTCAGTGTGTTTTACTGTGCTAATCCTTGTTTGTAGGGACAGGGAAGGACAGTGAGGGAAATTCTCCTTGTGCTATACTGTGCTAAAGCATTGATCATCAACCATCTTTAAAAAAAACATTTTTTATAGGGACAGAAAAACTATAGGTAGGGAGAGTGTCAGTGTGTTTTACTGTGCTTAATCCTTGTTTGTAGGGACAGGGAAGGACAGTGAGGGAAATTCTCCTTGTGCTATAGTGTGCTAAAGCATTGATCATCAACCATCTTTAAAAAAAAAAAATTATAAGGGACAGAAAACTATAGGATGGAGAGTGTCAGTGTGTTTTACTGTGCTAATCCTTGTTTGTAGGGACAGGGAAGGACAGTGAGGGAAATTCTCCTTGTGCTATACTGTGCTAAAGCATTGATCATCAACCATCTTTAAAAAAACATTTTTTATAGGGACAGAAAACTATAGGTAGGGAGAGTGTCAGTGTGTTTTACTGTGCTAATCCTTGTTTGTAGGGACAGGGAAGGACAGTGAGGGAAATTCTCCTTGTGCTATAGTGTGCTAAAGCATTGATCATCAACCATCTTTAAAAAAACATTTTTTATAGGGACAGAAAACTATAGGTAGGGAGAGTGTCAGTGTGTTTTACTGTGCTAATCCTTGTTTGTAGGGACAGGGAAGGACAAGTGAGGGAAATTCTCCTTGTGCTATAGTGTGCTAAAGCATTGATCATCAACCATCTTTAAAAAAAATTTTTTTATAGGGACAGAAAACTATAGGTAGGGAGAGTGTCAGTGTGTTTTACTGTGCTAATCCTTGTTTGTAGGGACAGGAAGGACAGTGAGGGAAATTCTCCTTGTGCTATAGTGTGCTAAAGCATTGATCATCAACCATCTTTAAAAAAACATTTTTTATAGGGACAGAAAACTATAGGTAGGGAGAGTGTCAGTGTGTTTTACTGTGCTAATCCTTGTTTGTAGGTACAGGGAAGGACAGTGAGGGAAATTCTCATTGTGCTATACTGTGCTAAAGCATTGATCATCAACCATCTTTAAAAAAAAAATTTTTTATAGGGACAGAAAACTATAGGTAGGGAGAGTGTCAGTGTGTTTTACTGTGCTAATCCTTGTTTGTAGGGACAGGGAAGGACAGTGAGGGAAATTCTCCTTGTGCTATAGTGTGCTAAAGCATTGATCATCAACCATCTTTAAAAAAACATTTTTTATAGGGACAGAAAACTATAGGTAGGGAGAGTGTCAGTGTGTTTTACTGTGCTAATCCTTGTTTGTAGGGACAGGGAAGGACAGTGAGGGAAATTCTCCTGGTGCTATAGTGTGCTAAAGCATTGATCATCAACCATCTTTAAAAAAACATTTTTTATAGGGACAGAAAACTATAGGTAGGGAGAGTGTCAGTGTGTTTTACTGTGCTAATCCTTGTTTGTAGGGACAGGGAAGGACAGTGAGGGAAATTCTCCTTGTGCTATAGTGTGCTAAAGCATTGATCATCAACCATCTTTAAAAAAACATTTTTTATAGGGACAGAAAACTATAGGTAGGGAGAGTGTCAGTGTGTTTTACTGTGCTAATCCTTGTTTGTAGGGACAGGGAAGGACAGTGAGGGAAATTCTCCTTGTGCTATAGTGTGCTAAAGCATTGATCATCAACCATCTTTAAAAAAAAAATTTTTATAGGGACAGAAAACTATAGGTAGGGAGAGTGTCAGTGTGTTTTACTGTGCTAATCCTTGTTTGTAGGGACAGGGAAGGACAGTGAGGGAAATTCTCCTTGTGCTATACGTGTGCTAAAGCATTGATCATCAACCATCTTTAAAAAAAAAAATTTATAGGGACAGAAAACTATAGGTAGGGAGAGTGTCAGTGTGTTTTACTGTGCTAATCCTTGTTTGTAGGGACAGGGAAGGACAGTGAGGGAAATTCTCCTTGTGCTATACGTGCTAAAGCATTGATCATCAACCATCTTTAAAAAAAAAATTTTTTATAGGGACAGAAAACTATAGGTAGGGAGAGTGTCAGTGTGTTTTACTGTGCTAATCCTTGTTTGTAGGGACAGGGAAGGACAGTGAGGGAAATTCTCCTTGTGCTATACGTGTGCTAAAGCATTGATCATCAACCATCTTTAAAAAAAAAATTTTTTATAGGACAGAAAACTATAGGTAGGGAGAGTGTCAGTGTGTTTTACTGTGCTAATCCTTGTTTGTAGGGACAGGGAAGGACAAGTGAGGGAAATTCTCCTTGTGCTATAGTGTGCTAAAGCATTGATCATCAACCATCTTTAAAAAAAAAATTTTTATAGGGACAGAAAACTATAGGTAGGGAGAGTGTCAGTGTGTTTTACTGTGCTAATCCTTGTTTGTAGGGACAGGGAAGGACAGTGAGGGAAATTCTCCTTGTGCTATAGTGTGCTAAAGCATTGATCATCAACCATCTTTAAAAAAAACATTTTTTATAGGGACAGAAAACTATAGGTAGGGAGAGTGTCAGTGTGTTTTACTGTGCTAATCCTTGTTTGTAGGGACAGGGAAGGACAGTGAGGGAAATTCTCCTTGTGCTATAGTGTGCTAAAGCATTGATCATCAACCATCTTTAAAAAAAACATTTTTTATAGGGACAGAAAACTATAGGTAGGGAGAGTGTCAGTGTGTTTTACTGTGCTAATCCTTGTTTGTAGGGACAGGGAAGGGCAGTGAGGGAAATTCTCCTTGTGCTATACTGTGCTAAAGCATTGATCATCAACCATCTTTAAAAAAACATTTTTTATAGGGACAGAAAACTATAGGTAGGGAGAGTGTCAGTGTGTTTTACTGTGCTAATCCTTGTTTGTAGGGACAGGGAAGGGACAGTGAGGGAAATTCTCCTTGTGCTATACTGTGCTAAAGCATTGATCATCAACCATCTTTAAAAAAACATTTTTTATAGGGACAGAAAACTATAGGTAGGGAGAGTGTCAGTGTGTTTTACTGTGCTAATCCTTGTTTGTAGGGACAGGGAAGGACAGTGAGGGAAATTCTCCTTGTGCTATAGTGTGCTAAAGCATTGATCATCAACCATCTTTAAAAAAAACATTTTTTATAGGGACAGAAAACTATAGGTAGGGAGAGTGTCAGTGTGTTTTACTGTGCTAATCCTTGTTTGTAGGGACAGGGAAGGACAGTGAGGGAAATTCTCCTTGTGCTATAGTGTGCTAAAGCATTGATCCATCAACCATCTGTGCTAAAGATTTTTATAGGGACAGAAAACTATAGGTAGGGAGAGTGTCAGTGTGTTTTACTGTGCTAATCCTTGTTTGTAGGGACAGGGAAGGACAGTGAGGGAAATTCTCCTTGTGCTATACTGTGCTAAAGCATTGATCATCAACCATCTTTAAAAAACATTTTTTATAGGGACAGAAAACTATAGGTAGGGAGAGTGTCAGTGTGTTTTACTGTGCTAATTCTTGTTTGTAGGGACAGGGAAGGACAGTGAGGGAAATTCTCCTTGTGCTATACTGTGCTAAAGCATTGATCATCAACCATCTTTAAAAAAAAACATTTTTTATAGGGGACAGAAAACTATAGGTAGGGAGAGTGTCAGTGTGTTTTTACTGTGCTAATCCTTGTTTGTAGGGACAGGGAAGGACAGTGAGGGAATTCTCCTTGTGCTATACTGTGCTAAAGCATTGATCATCAACCATCTTTAAAAAAACATTTTTTATAGGGACAGAAAACTATAGGTAGGGAGAGTGTCAGTGTGTTTTACTGTGCTAATTCTTGTTTGTAGGGGACAGGGAAGGACAGTGAGGGAAATTCTCCTTGTGCTATACTGTGCTAAAGCATTGATCATCAACCATCTTTAAAAAAACATTTTTTATAGGGACAGAAAACTATAGGTAGGGAGAGTGTCAGTGTGTTTTACTGTGCTAATCCTTGTTTGTAGGGACAGGGAAGGACAGTGAGGGAAATTCTCCTTGTGCTATAGTGTGCTAAAGCATTGATCATCAACCATCTTTAAAAAAAAAATTTTTATAGGGACAGAAAACTATAGGTAGGGAGAGTGTCAGGGTGTTTTACTGTGCTAATCCTTGTTTGTAGGGACAGGGAAGGACAGTGAGGGAAATTCTCCTTGTGCTATACTGTGCTAAAGCATTGATCATCAACCATCTTTTAAAAAACATTTTTTATAGGGACAGAAAACTATAGGTAGGGAGAGTGTCAGTGTGTTTTACTGTGCTAATCCTTGTTTGTAGGGACAGGGAAGGACAGTGAGGGAAATTCTCCTTGTGCTATAGTGTGCTAAAGCATTGATCATCAACCATCTTTAAAAAAAAATTTTTTATAGGGACAGAAAACTATAGGTAGGGAGAGTGTCAGTGTGTTTTACTGTGCTAATCCTTGTTTGTAGGGACAGGGAAGGACAGTGAGGGAAATTCTCCTTGTGCTATACTGTGCTAAAGCATTGATCATCAACCATCTTTAAAAAAACATTTTTTATAGGGACAGAAAACTATAGGTAGGGAGAGTGTCAGTGTGTTTTACTGTGCTAATCCTTGTTTGTAGGGACAGGGAAGGACAGTGAGGGAAATTCTCCTTGTGCTATAGTGTGCTAAAGCATTGATCATCAACCATCTTTAAAAAAAAATTTTTTATAGGGACAGAAAACTATAGGTAGGGAGAGTGTCAGTGTGTTTTACTGTGCTAATCCTTGTTTGTAGGGACAGGGAAGGACAGTGAGGGAAATTCTCCTTGTGCTATACTGTGCTAAAGCATTGATCATCAACCATCTTTAAAAAAACATTTTTTATAGGGACAGAAAACTATAGGTAGGGAGAGTGTCAGTGTGTTTTACTGTGCTAATCCTTGTTTGTAGGGACAGGGAAGGACAGTGAGGGAAATTCTCCTTGTGCTATACTGTGCTAAAGCATTGATCATCAACCATCTTTAAAAAAACATTTTTTATAGGGACAGAAAACTATAGGTAGGGAGAGTGTCAGTGTGTTTTACTGTGCTAATCCTTGTTTGTAGGGACAGGGAAGGACAGTGAGGGAAATTCTCCTTGTGCTATAGTGTGCTAAAGCATTGATCATCAACCATCTTTAAAAAAAAAATTTTTATAGGGACAGAAAACTATAGGTAGGGAGAGTGTCAGGGTGTTTTACTGTGCTAATCCTTGTTTGTAGGGACAGGGAAGGACAGTGAGGGAAATTCTCCTTGTGCTATACTGTGCTAAAGCATTGATCATCAACCATCTTTAAAAAAACATTTTTTATAGGGACAGAAAACTATAGGTAGGGAGAGTGTCAGTGTGTTTTACTGTGCTAATCCTTGTTTGTAGGGACAGGGAAGGACAGTGAGGGAAATTCTCCTTGTGCTATACTGTGCTAAAGCATTGATCATCAACCATCTTTAAAAAAACATTTTTTATAGGGACAGAAAACTATAGGTAGGGAGAGTGTCAGTGTGTTTTACTGTGCTAATCCTTGTTTGTAGGGACAGGGAAGGACAGTGAGGGAAATTCTCCTTGTGCTATAGTGTGCTAAAGCATTGATCATCAACCATCTTTAAAAAAAATTTTTTTATAGGGACAGAAAACTATAGGTAGGGAGAGTGTCAGTGTGTTTTACTGTGCTAATCCTTGTTTGTAGGGACAGGGAAGGACAGTGAGGGAAATTCTCCTTGTGCTATACTGTGCTAAAGCATTGATCATCAACCATCTTTAAAAAAACATTTTTTATAGGGACAGAAAACTATAGGTAGGGAGAGTGTCAGTGTGTTTTACTGTGCTAATCCTTGTTTGTAGGGACAGGGAAGGACAGTGAGGGAAATTCTCCTTGTGCTATACTGTGCTAAAGCATTGATCATCAACCATCTTTAAAAAAACATTTTTTATAGGGACAGAAAACTATAGGTAGGGAGAGTGTCAGTGTGTTTTACTGTGCTAATCCTTGTTTGTAGGGACAGGGAAGGACAGTGAGGGAAATTCTCCTTGTGCTATACTGTGCTAAAGCATTGATCATCAACCATCTTTAAAAAAACATTTTTTATAGGGACAGAAAACTATAGGTAGGGAGAGTGTCAGTGTGTTTTACTGTGCTAATCCTTGTTTGTAGGGACAGGGAAGGACAGTGAGGGAAATTCTCCTTGTGCTATAGTGTGCTAAAGCATTGATCATCAACCATCTTTAAAAAAAAAATTTTTATAGGGACAGAAAACTATAGGTAGGGAGAGTGTCAGTGTGTTTTACTGTGCTAATCCTTGTTTGTAGGGACAGGGAAGGACAGTGAGGGAAATTCTCCTTGTGCTATACTGTGCTAAAGCATTGATCATCAACCATCTTTAAAAAAACATTTTTTATAGGGACAGAAAACTATAGGTAGGGAGAGTGTCAGTGTGTTTTACTGTGCTAATCCTTGTTTGTAGGGACAGGGAAGGATAGTGAGGGAAATTCTCCTTGTGCTATACTGTGCTAAAGCATTGATCATCAACCATCTTTAAAAAAACATTTTTTATAGGGACAGAAAACTATAGGTAGGGAGAGTGTCAGTGTGTTTTACTGTGCTAATTCTTGTTTGTAGGGACAGGGAAGGACAGTGAGGGAAATTCTCCTTGTGCTATACTGTGCTAAAGCATTGATCATCAACCATCTTTAAAAAAACATTTTTTATAGGGACAGAAAACTATAGGTAGGGAGAGTGTCAGTGTGTTTTACTGTGCTAATCCTTGTTTGTAGGGACAGGGAAGGACAGTGAGGGAAATTCTCCTTGTGCTATAGTGTGCTAAAGCATTGATCATCAACCATCTTTAAAAAAAAATTTTTTATAGGGACAGAAAACTATAGGTAGGGAGAGTGTCAGGGTGTTTTACTGTGCTAATCCTTGTTTGTAGGGACAGGGAAGGACAGTGAGGGAAATTCTCCTTGTGCTATACTGTGCTAAAGCATTGATCATCAACCATCTTTTAAAAAACATTTTTTATAGGGACAGAAAACTATAGGTAGGGAGAGTGTCAGTGTGTTTTACTGTGCTAATCCTTGTTTGTAGGGACAGGGAAGGACAGTGAGGGAAATTCTCCTTGTGCTATAGTGTGCTAAAGCATTGATCATCAACCATCTTTAAAAAAAAAATTTTTATAGGGACAGAAAACTATAGGTAGGGAGAGTGTCAGTGTGTTTTACTGTGCTAATCCTTGTTTGTAGGGACAGGGAAGGACAGTGAGGGAAATTCTCCTTGTGCTATACTGTGCTAAAGCATTGATCATCAACCATCTTTAAAAAAACATTTTTTATAGGGACAGAAAACTATAGGTAGGGAGAGTGTCAGTGTGTTTTACTGTGCTAATCCTTGTTTGTAGGGACAGGGAAGGACAGTGAGGGAAATTCTCCTTGTGCTATAGTGTGCTAAAGCATTGATCATCAACCATCTTTAAAAAAAAATTTTTTATAGGGACAGAAAACTATAGGTAGGGAGAGTGTCAGTGTGTTTTACTGTGCTAATCCTTGTTTGTAGGGACAGGGAAGGACAGTGAGGGAAATTCTCCTTGTGCTATACTGTGCTAAAGCATTGATCATCAACCATCTTTAAAAAAACATTTTTTATAGGGACAGAAAACTATAGGTAGGGAGAGTGTCAGTGTGTTTTACTGTGCTAATCCTTGTTTGTAGGGACAGGGAAGGACAGTGAGGGAAATTCTCCTTGTGCTATAGTGTGCTAAAGCATTGATCATCAACCATCTTTAAAAAAAAATTTTTTATAGGGACAGAAAACTATAGGTAGGGAGAGTGTCAGGGTGTTTTACTGTGCTAATCCTTGTTTGTAGGGACAGGGAAGGACAGTGAGGGAAATTCTCCTTGTGCTATACTGTGCTAAAGCATTGATCATCAACCATCTTTAAAAAAACATTTTTTATAGGGACAGAAAACTATAGGTAGGGAGAGTGTCAGTGTGTTTTACTGTGCTAATCCTTGTTTGTAGGGACAGGGAAGGACAGTGAGGGAAATTCTCCTTGTGCTATACTGTGCTAAAGCATTGATCATCAACCATCTTTAAAAAAACATTTTTTATAGGGACAGAAAACTATAGGTAGGGAGAGTGTCAGTGTGTTTTACTGTGCTAATCCTTGTTTGTAGGGACAGGGAAGGACAGTGAGGGAAATTCTCCTTGTGCTATAGTGTGCTAAAGCATTGATCATCAACCATCTTTAAAAAAAAAATTTTTATAGGGACAGAAAACTATAGGTAGGGAGAGTGTCAGTGTGTTTTACTGTGCTAATCCTTGTTTGTAGGGACAGGGAAGGACAGTGAGGGAAATTCTCCTTGTGCTATACTGTGCTAAAGCATTGATCATCAACCATCTTTAAAAAAACATTTTTTATAGGGACAGAAAACTATAGGTAGGGAGAGTGTCAGTGTGTTTTACTGTGCTAATCCTTGTTTGTAGGGACAGGGAAGGACAGTGAGGGAAATTCTCCTTGTGCTATACTGTGCTAAAGCATTGATCATCAACCATCTTTAAAAAAACATTTTTTATAGGGACAGAAAACTATAGGTAGGGAGAGTGTCAGTGTGTTTTACTGTGCTAATCCTTGTTTGTAGGGACAGGGAAGGACAGTGAGGGAAATTCTCCTTGTGCTATAGTGTGCTAAAGCATTGATCATCAACCATCTTTAAAAAAATAATTTTTATAGGGACAGAAAACTATAGGTAGGGAGAGTGTCAGTGTGTTTTACTGTGCTAATCCTTGTTTGTAGGGACAGGGAAGGACAGTGAGGGAAATTCTCCTTGTGCTATACTGTGCTAAAGCATTGATCATCAACCATCTTTAAAAAAACATTTTTTATAGGGACAGAAAACTATAGGTAGGGAGAGTGTCAGTGTGTTTTACTGTGCTAATCCTTGTTTGTAGGGACAGGGAAGGACAGTGAGGGAAATTCTCCTTGTGCTATACTGTGCTAAAGCATTGATCATCAACCATCTTTAAAAAAACATTTTTTATAGGGACAGAAAACTATAGGTAGGGAGAGTGTCAGTGTGTTTTACTGTGCTAATCCTTGTTTGTAGGGACAGGGAAGGACAGTGAGGGAAATTCTCCTTGTGCTATACTGTGCTAAAGCATTGATCATCAACCATCTTTAAAAAAACATTTTTTATAGGGACAGAAAACTATAGGTAGGGAGAGTGTCAGTGTGTTTTACTGTGCTAATCCTTGTTTGTAGGAACAGGGAAGGACAGTGAGGGAAATTCTCCTTGTGCTATACTGTGCTAAAGCATTGATCATCAACCATCTTTAAAAAAACATTTTTTATAGGGACAGAAAACTATAGGTAGGGAGAGTGTCAGTGTGTTTTACTGTGCTAATCCTTGTTTGTAGGGACAGGGAAGGACAGTGAGGGAAATTCTCCTTGTGCTATACTGTGCTAAAGCATTGATCATCAACCATCTTTAAAAAAACATTTTTTATAGGGACAGAAAACTATAGGTAGGGAGAGTGTCAGTGTGTTTTACTGTGCTAATTCTTGTTTGTAGGGACAGGGAAGGACAGTGAGGGAAATTCTCCTTGTGCTATACTGTGCTAAAGCATTGATCATCAACCATCTTTAAAAAAAACATTTTTTATAGGGACAGAAAACTATAGGTAGGGAGAGTGTCAGTGTGTTTTACTGTGCTAATCCTTGTTTGTAGGGACAGGGAAGGACAGTGAGGGAAATTCTCCTTGTGCTATACTGTGCTAAAGCATTGATCATCAACCATCTTTAAAAAAACATTTTTTATAGGGACAGAAAACTATAGGTAGGGAGAGTGTCAGTGTGTTTTACTGTGCTAATCCTTGTTTGTAGGGACAGGGAAGGACAGTGAGGGAAATTCTCCTTGTGCTATACTGTGCTAAAGCATTGATCATCAACCATCTTTAAAAAAACATTTTTTATAGGGACAGAAAACTATAGGTAGGGAGAGTGTCAGTGTGTTTTACTGTGCTAATCCTTGTTTGTAGGGACAGGGAAGGACAGTGAGGGAAATTCTCCTTGTGCTATACTGTGCTAAAGCATTGATCATCAACCATCTTTAAAAAAACATTTTTTATAGGGACAGAAAACTATAGGTAGGGAGAGTGTCAGTGTGTTTTACTGTGCTAATTCTTGTTTGTAGGGACAGGGAAGGACAGTGAGGGAAATTCTCCTTGTGCTATACTGTGCTAAAGCATTGATCATCAACCATCTTTAAAAAAACATTTTTTATAGGGACAGAAAACTATAGGTAGGGAGAGTGTCAGTGTGTTTTACTGTGCTAATCCTTGTTTGTAGGGACAGGGAAGGACAGTGAGGGAAATTCTCCTTGTGCTATAGTGTGCTAAAGCATTGATCATCAACCATCTTTAAAAAAAATTTTTTTATAGGGACAGAAAACTATAGGTAGGGAGAGTGTCAGTGTGTTTTACTGTGCTAATCCTTGTTTGTAGGGACAGGGAAGGACAGTGAGGGAAATTCTCCTTGTGCTATACTGTGCTAAAGCATTGATCATCAACCATCTTTAAAAAAACATTTTTTATAGGGACAGAAAACTATAGGTAGGGAGAGTGTCAGTGTGTTTTACTGTGCTAATCCTTGTTTGTAGGGACAGGGAAGGACAGTGAGGGAAATTCTCCTTGTGCTATAGTGTGCTAAAGCATTGATCATCAACCATCTTTAAAAAAACATTTTTTATAGGGACAGAAAACTATAGGTAGGGAGAGTGTCAGTGTGTTTTACTGTGCTAATCCTTGTTTGTAGGGACAGGGAAGGACAGTGAGGGAAATTCTCCTTGTGCTATAGTGTGCTAAAGCATTGATCATCAACCATCTTTAAAAAAATAATTTTTATAGGGACAGAAAACTATAGGTAGGGAGAGTGTCAGTGTGTTTTACTGTGCTAATCCTTGTTTGTAGGGACAGGGAAGGACAGTGAGGGAAATTCTCCTTGTGCTATACTGTGCTAAAGCATTGATCATCAACCATCTTTAAAAAAACATTTTTTATAGGGACAGAAAACTATAGGTAGGGAGAGTGTCAGTGTGTTTTACTGTGCTAATCCTTGTTTGTAGGGACAGGGAAGGACAGTGAGGGAAATTCTCCTTGTGCTATACTGTGCTAAAGCATTGATCATCAACCATCTTTAAAAAAACATTTTTTATAGGGACAGAAAACTATAGGTAGGGAGAGTGTCAGTGTGTTTTACTGTGCTAATTCTTGTTTGTAGGGACAGGGAAGGACAGTGAGGGAAATTCTCCTTGTGCTATACTGTGCTAAAGCATTGATCATCAACCATCTTTAAAAAAACATTTTTTATAGGGACAGAAAACTATAGGTAGGGAGAGTGTCAGTGTGTTTTACTGTGCTAATCCTTGTTTGTAGGGACAGGGAAGGACAGTGAGGGAAATTCTCCTTGTGCTATAGTGTGCTAAAGCATTGATCATCAACCATCTTTAAAAAAAAAATTTTTATAGGGACAGAAAACTATAGGTACGGAGAGTGTCAGTGTGTTTTACTGTGCTAATCCTTGTTTGTAGGGACAGGGAAGGACAGTGAGGGAAATTCTCCTTGTGCTATACTGTGCTAAAGCATTGATCATCAACCATCTTTAAAAAAACATTTTTTATAGGGACAGAAAACTATAGGTAGGGAGAGTGTCAGTGTGTTTTACTGTGCTAATCCTTGTTTGTAGGGACAGGGAAGGACAGTGAGGGAAATTCTCCTTGTGCTATAGTGTGCTAAAACATTGATCATCAACCATCTTTAAAAAAACATTTTTTATAGGGACAGAAAACTATAGGTAGGGAGAGTGTCAGTGTGTTTTACTGTGCTAATCCTTGTTTGTAGGGACAGGGAAGGACAGTGAGGGAAATTCTCCTTGTGCTATACTGTGCTAAAGCATTGATCATCAATAGGGATGAGCTTCGTGTTCGAGTCGAACATACGTTCGACTCGAACATCGGCTGTTCGATCGTTCGACGAAGATCGAACGATTTGGGCCGTTCGCGCCAAATTCGAGTGACGCGAACGGCCCACAATGCACTACGCCATCGCAGTGTCATCCAGGCGCTGTGATTGGCCAAGCATGCACTGTGACCCCGCATGCTTGGCCAATCACAGCGCCGGCAGCGAGGAGAGCAATGATTGGCCACAGGCAGGATGCCTGTGGCCAATTATTGCTGAGGGTGTTTAGTACACGCCCCACACTATAAAAGGCCGCCAGCACGGCGGCCTAGTGTAGTGTGTTCCGGAGCAGGGATAGAGCAGCATAGGCAGGGACAGTGACTTTTATTTCTTTCTTGCTTAACCTGGATTCCTTTAGTTTAGGGAAAGAGAAGGATAGGTAGGGAGAGTGTCAGTGTGTTTTGTGCTTGTGCTATAGTGTGCTTAAAAAAAACTTTTTTTCTAGGGACAGAAAACTGTAGGTAGGGAGAGTGTCAGTTTCTTTCACTGTGCAAGTCCTTGTTTCTAGGGACCTGGAAGGACAGTGAGTGAATTCTCCTTGTGCTATATTGTGCTTAAAAAAAACATTTTTTCTAGGGACAGAAAACTGTAGGTAGGGAGAGTGTCAGTTTCTTTCACTGTGCAAGTCCTTGTTTCCAGGGACCTGGAAGGACAGTGAGTGAATTCTCCTTGTGCTATATTGTGCTTAAAAAAAAACATTTTTTCTAGGGACAGAAAACTGTAGGTAGGGAGAGTGTCAGTTTCTTTCACTGTGCAAGTCCTTGTTTCCAGGGACCTGGAAGGACAGTGAGTGAATTCTCCTTGTGCTATATTGTGCTTAAAAAATATATTTTTTCTAGGGACAGAAAACTGTAGGTAGGGAGAGTGTCAGTTTCTTTCACTGTGCAAGTCCTTGTTTCCAGGGACCTGGAAGGACAGTGAGTGAATTCTCCTTGTGCTATATTGTGCTTAAAAAATTTTTTTTCTAGGGACAGAAAACTGTAGGTAGGGAGAGTGTCAGTTTCTTTCACTGTGCAAGTCCTTGTTTCCAGGGACATGGAAGGACAGTGAGTGAATTCTCCTTGTGCTATATTGTGCTTAAAAAAAACATTTTTTCTAGGGACAGAAAACTGTAGGTAGGGAGAGTGTCAGTTTCTTTCACTGTGCAAGTAAGTCCTTGTTTCCAGGGACCTGGAAGGACAGTGAGTGAATTCTCCTTGTGCTATAGTGTGCTTAAAAAAAAACATTTTTTCTAGGGACAGAAAACTGTAGGTAGGGAGAGTGTCAGTTTCTTTCACTGTGCAAGTAAGTCCTTGTTTCCAGGGACCTGGAAGGACAGTGAGTGAATTCTCCTTGTGCTATATTGTGCTTAAAAAAAACATTTTTTCTAGGGACAGAAAACTGTAGGTAGGGAGAGTGTCAGTTTCTTTCACTGTGCAAGTCCTTGTTTCCAGGGACCTGGAAGGACAGTGAGTGAATTCTCCTTGTGCTATATTGTGCTTAAAAAAAACATTTTTTCTAGGGACAGAAAACTGTAGGTAGGGAGAGTGTCAGTTTCTTTCACTGTGCAAGTCCTTGTTTCCAGGGACCTGGAAGGACAGTGAGTGAATTCTCCTTGTGCTATATTGTGCTTAAAAAAACATTTTTTCTAGGGACAGAAAACTGTAGGTAGGGAGAGTGTCAGTTTCTTTCACTGTGCAAGTCCTTGTTTCCAGGGACCTGGAAGGACAGTGAGTGAATTCTCCTTGTGCTATATTGTGCTTAAAAAAAACATTTTTTCTAGGGACAGAAAACTGTAGGTAGGGAGAGTGTCAGTTTCTTTCACTGTGCAAGTCCTTGTTTCCAGGGACCTGGAAGGACAGTGAGTGAATTCTCCTTGTGCTATATTGTGCTTAAAAAAAACATTTTTTCTAGGGACAGAAAACTGTAGGTAGGGAGAGTGTCAGTTTCTTTCACTGTGCGAGTCCTTGTTTGTAGGGACCTGGAAGGACAGTGAGTGAATTCTCCTTGTGCTATATTGTGCTTAAAAAAAACATTTTTTCTAGGGACAGAAAACTGTAGGTAGGGAGAGTGTCAGTTTCTTTCACTGTGCAAGTCCTTGTTTCCAGGGACCTGGAAGGACAGTGAGTGAATTCTCCTTGTGCTATATTGTGCTTAAAAAAAACATTTTTTCTAGGGACAGAAAACTGTAGGTAGGGAGAGTGTCAGTTTCTTTCACTGTGCAAGTCCTTGTTTCCAGGGACCTGGAAGGACAGTGAGTGAATTCTCCTTGTGCTATATTGTGCTTAAAAAAAACATTTTTTCTAGGGACAGAAAACTGTAGGTAGGGAGAGTGTCAGTTTCTTTCACTGTGCAAGTCCTTGTTTCCAGGGACCTGGAAGGACAGTGAGTGAATTCTCCTTGTGCTATATTGTGCTTAAAAAAAACATTTTTTCTAGGGACAGAAAACTGTAGGTAGGGAGAGTGTCAGTTTCTTTCACTGTGCGAGTCCTTGTTTGTAGGGACCTGGAAGGACAGTGAGTGAATTCTCCTTGTGCTATATTGTGCTTAAAAAAAACATTTTTTCTAGGGACAGAAAACTGTAGGTAGGGAGAGTGTCAGTTTCTTTCACTGTGCAAGTCCTTGTTTCCAGGGACCTGGAAGGACAGTGAGTGAATTCTCCTTGTGCTATATTGTGCTTAAAAAAAACATTTTTTCTAGGGACAGAAAACTGTAGGTAGGGAGAGTGTCAGTTTCTTTCACTGTGCAAGTCCTTGTTTCCAGGGACCTGGAAGGACAGTGAGTGAATTCTCCTTGTGCTATATTGTGCTTAAAAAAAACATTTTTTCTAGGGACAGAAAACTGTAGGTAGGGAGAGTGTCAGTTTCTTTCACTGTGCAAGTCCTTGTTTCAAGGGACAGAGAAGGACACCTGAAGGTAGCCCTTATTGCTTTTTTCCCATCTCCCTGCAGGCCATCTATTAGAATGTCTGGAAGGCAAACAAGGAGAGGCAGACAGTCAGGAGGCAATAAAAGAGGGCAAGCAGGCTCTGTGTCTGGGGGCAACAGTGCTGGTCGTGGACGCGGTGCATTGTCATCAGCACATGGCCATGGGACACGCTTGTCCTTCTTTTCGGCAGCTGGACATGTTGAGCCACATCATGCCGAAGACTTGGTAGAGTGGATGACCAAGCCCTCCTCCTCCTCCTTATCCTCTCTCACCCAGGCTCAGGGTACTGGCAAAGCAGCTGCCAAAGCGTCCTCTTCCCTGGTATCAATGTCAGACTCATCATCAGTCACTCCTTCCCTAGACCCACCATGTCCTCCTCCTGAGGAGTCCCCCGAACTGTTTGAGCACAGTGTTGGGTACATGCTCCAGGAGGATGCCCAGCGTTTCGAAGGGTCTGATGATGAAACCCAGCTACAGGAAGGCAGTAGGGTGAGAGCAGACAGAGGGGATGCTCAAGAAGGACACCAATCTGGCAGTCATGTTCCAGCAGCTGCAGCATACTGCCAGATTGGCTCCAGTGATGAGGAGGGAGGGGATGATGAGGTCACTGACTCCACGTGGGTGCCTAATAGGAGAGAGGAGGAGGAGGATGAGGAGGAGGCACATCTCCAACGAGACAGGATGCCCTTTGGTGGCCAGCGTAAGGGCAGTACACCGACGGAATCACACCGCAGAGCTCCGCCTGTGCAGGGCGCTGCCTCTGCCCATCATTCAAAAAGTTCCTTGGTGTGGGCCTTTTTTGAGGCTAGTGCATCAGATCGCACAGCTGCTGTTTGCAACATATGTCTCAAGCGTATATCGCGTGGCCAAAACATCAGCCGCTTGGGTACCACATGCCTGACCAGACATATGTTGACCTGCCATGCAGCTCGTTGGCAAGCCTACCTCAAAGACCCACACCAAAGAACAAAGCGGACCTCTCCTTGCACCGCATCAGCTGGGATCTCCAACCCCACTATAACTTCAGTCCTCTCTGAAACATGCACTGAGAGGAATGAAGGTGTAGAATTAGGCGTGTCACAGCCAAGTACTTGCGGCCACTCTGCTAGCAGTACACCGACGTCCGATTCTAGCAGGCAAATTTCCCTGCCCCAGCTGCTGGACCGTCGAAAGAAGTTCACTCCCAGCCATCCACATGCCCAGCGGTTGAATGCTAGCTTGGCTAAATTGCTAGCGCTTCAACTGCTGCCTTTTCAGTTGGTAGACTCGGCCCCCTTCCGTGAGTTTGTGCAATGTGCGGTTCCTCAGTGGCAGGTTCCCAAACGCCACTTTTTCTCACGGAAGGCTATTCCGGCTCTCTACCGGCATGTGGAAGGCAATGTCTTGGCCTCGCTGGACAGGGCGGTCAGCGGTAAGGTGCATATTACCGCTGACTCATGGTCCAGCAGGCATGGACAGGGACGTTACCTTTCTTTCACGGCCCATTGGGTCACTCTTTTGGCAGCTGGGAAGGATGCAGGACAAGGTGCAGTAGTGTTGGAGGTTGTCCCACCGCCACGCCTCCAAAATGCTACTACTGGTTGTGACACACCTCTCTCCTCCACCCCCTCCTCTTCTTCTTCCTCCATGGCCTCTTCCTGTGGTTTGTCCTATGAACCAGCGGTGCTCCGTAGCCGTTCACGGGGCTACGCAAGTACGCAGGCAAAAAGATGCCATGCCGTGCTTGCGCTGGTGTGTTTGGGGGACAGAAGCCACACTGGGGCAGAGGTCCTGTCTGCTCTGCAGGGCCAGGCCGAGAGGTGGTTGATGCTAGGCTTGTGCAATTCGTTTCGTAACGAATTGAAATTCGTCCGAATTTAGCAACTTTCGGACATTCGGAAGCATTCGAATTTCCGAACAAAGCAATTACGAATAAGACCGAATCCGAAATAAATTATACCGCAAATAGCGAATGCCCGAATGTCTTCGGCATAATTCGTTATGAAAAAGTTACGAATGTACGAATCCATACGAAGCACAATAACACTCACTCTGCTCTGCTCTCTGCTTCTCCCACACCGTGCTGAACTCCCTCTCAAAATGGTGTACAGGGGCGGAGGTTATAGCCGCATGTAAAAAACGAAAGTAAAATACGAGATTTCGAATCCATTCGAAGCACAATAACACTCACTCTGCTCTGCTCTCTGCTTCTCCCTCACCGTGCTGAACCCTCTCAAAATGGTGTACAGGGGCGGAGCCTATAGCCGCATGTTAAAAACGAAAGTAAAATACGAGATTTCGAATCGTTACAAATAACCGCAATGTATTTAGAAAAGTACAAATCCATTCGAAGCACATTAGGCATAATAGGCAGCGTCGTTGTGAGAGAGACACGGAAAATTACGAATCAACGAACCCAAAAAAAGTTACGAAAGTAGGAGTTGTGTCCAGAATCAACGAAAAACAACGTACTCTACCGAAAGTACGAACCCAAAAAAAGTTACGAAAGTAGGAGTTGTGTCCAGAATCAACGAAAAACAACGTACTCTACCGAAAGTACGAATTATAAAGCAACAAAAAATTCAACGAAAAATGTCGCTTGCAAAAATACGAATGAGTCCGAACACGAAAAATCCCGTCTAGCAAAATTACGAATGATTACGAATCAACAGGACCGGAAAGAAACGAACCGAAACGGAACGAATTTTTCCGTTGTGCACAAGTCTAGTTGACGCCACGCCAGCTTAAGCCAGGAATGGTGGTTTGCGACAATGGCACCAACCTCCTCTCCGCCCTCCGACAGGGACAACTGACCCATGTGCCCTGTGTGGCTCACGTCCTTAACCTGGTGGTGCAGCGGTTCTTGGGCAGGTACCCGGGCTTACAGGATGTCCTGAGGCAGGCCAGGAAAGTCTGTGTGCATTTCCGCAGATCTTATAATGCCAGTGCTCGCCTGGCTGAGCTGCAAAAGGAGTTGAACCTGCCCAAGAACCGCCTTATATGTGACATGCCCACCAGGTGGAACTCAACGTTGGCCATGCTGCAGCGGCTGCACACGCAGCAGAGGGCCATCAATGAGTACCTGTGCGACTACGGCACCAGGACAGGGTCAGGGGAGCTTGGTTTTTTTTCTCCACGCCAGTGGGGCATGATCAGGGATGCATGCACTGTCCTGGCACTATTTGAGGAGGCCACGAGGATGGTGAGCAGTGACAGTGCATGCATCAGTGACACTGTACCTCTTGTCCACCTGTTGGAGCACACGCTGCGTGGAATAATGGACAGGGCACTTGAGGCAGAACAGAGGCAGGAAGAGGAGGACTTCCTTGCCTCTCAAGGCCCCCTTTACCCAGACAGTGTTCCTTCTGTCCCACCCATCGCACAGGAAGAGGAAGAGGAGGAGGAGGAGGAGGAGGAGGAGGAGGAGGAGGATTGTGTCAGCATGGAGGTGGAGGCTGGCACTCAGCATCATCAGCAGCAGTCTTTTAGGGATGATTTACAGTCCCAAGAAACCAGTGGACTTGTACGTGGCTGGGAGGAGGTGACTGCGGATCATGTCGTCCTTAGTGACCCAGAGGACTCCGGAGCGAATGCCTCAGCAAACCTACGCTGCATGGCCTCCCTGATCCTGCAAAGTCTGCGGAAGGATCCTCGTATTCTTCGGATCAAGGAGAGGGACCATTACTGGCTGGCCACTCTCCTTGATCCACGGTACAAGGGTAAGGTTGCGGACCTTATGTTACCGTCGCAGAGGGAGCAGAGGATGAGACAACTCCGGGAGGCCTTGCAGAAAGGTCTGTGCAACGCGTTCCCAGAGACTGGGAGGTTACAAACTCCTGGTCCAGGACAACGAGTTGCTGAGGCTTCGGCCAGTCAAAGAAGGAGCGGTGGGGAAGGTGGCCGTCTGACCGATGCGTTCAGACAATTCTTTAGTCCGCAGCCCCAAAGTATGATTGGTTCCAGCAACCATCGCCAGCGTCTGATAAACATGGTGCAGGAATATCTAGGGGCAAGGTCAGACTTGGACACCTTCCCCACCGAAAATCCTCTGGCTTACTGGGTCTTGAGGATGGATCACTGGCCAGAGCTTGCACAGTATGCAATTGAGCTACTGGCCTGTCCTGCATCCAGCGTTCTTTCGGAACGCACATTCAGTGCTGCTGGAGGATTTGTCACGGATCACAGGGTGCGCCTGTCCACCGACTCGGTTGATCGACTGACTTTCATCAAGATGAACCAGTCTTGGATCACCACCAGCTACCACACACCTGATGCTGATATAACAGACTAATTGATTTTAACATGTCACGTCCCTTCAAGACTGATGCTGATGCTGAGTGCCTGTGCTGTTATGTTGACTGGCTATCCTCCTCCTCCGAGTCCTCAATGATACGATTGATGATGATAGCTTGGAAGATCATTTTTGTTTATGGGTGCCGCCACCAGTGGCTAAGGCCCAATTTTTCAGCCCCTGTTTTACAGGGGCGTGTACTTACAATTTTTTTAGCAATAATTTGCCATAGGGCTCATTGCTGTGCTCCAAGTACAGTATCTGTGAGGGGTTGTAGTGTTGTGCCACCAGTGCCTAAGGCCCAATTTTTCAGCCCCTGTTTAACAGGGGCGTGTCATTACAATTTTTGAAGCAATACTTTGCAACAGGGCTCATTGCTGTGCTCCAAGTACAGTATCTGTGAGGGGTTGTAGTGTTGTGCCACCAGTGCCTAAGGCCCAATTTTTCAGCCCCTGTTCAACAGGGGCATGCAATTACAATTCTTGATGTAATAATTCACAGCAGGGCCCATTCCTGCACCCACCAAGAGTAAGTCTGAGGGCTTACAGTGTTGTGGCAACGCCACCACCACCACCACCACGAAAGGCCCAATTTTTCAGCCCCTGTTCAAAAGGGGCATGTAATTACAATTCTTGATCTAATAATTCACAGCAGGGCCCATTCCTGCACCCACCAAGAGTAACTCTGAGGGCTTACAGTGTTGTGGCAACACCACCACCACCACCACCACCACGAAAAGCCCAATTTTTCAGCCCCTGTTCAACAGGGGCATGCAATTACAATTCTTGATCTAATAATTCACAGCAGGGCCCATTGCTGCACCCACCAAGAGTAACTGTCAGGGCTTACAGTGTTGTGGCACCAGCACCACTATCAAAGCCCCAATTTTTACTACCACTGTTCAAGAATTATATGTAATTAAAATTCATGATATAATAGTTGACAGCAGGGCGTTCCAGCACCAACCAAGAGTAACTGTGAGTGCTTACAGTGTTGTGCCAACACCAACAACTAAGGGGCCTATTTCTGCAGAGTATATACGGCAGGTCCCTACTTTCAAACATCCAACTTACAAACGACTCCTACTTGCAAACGAAAGAAGACAACAGGAAGTGAGAGGAAATCTACCCCTAGGAAGGAAAATTCTCTCCTGTAAGAATAAATATGGGAGAAAGGTGTCTCCTCTGTACTGATGCTTTATCAGCAATCCTTGTTTCAAGAAAAACACCACATTTCAAAAACAGTTGTCATTGGGACGGAAAGTGAGGTGAAATGTTCTGAACAGGGGCACAGACAGCAAAACAAATGTTACAGGGGTGATAACCCTTACCTATGTTTCCCAAAAAGTTTAAAAATAGATTTTTGGGCTGGAGCTACACTTCAACAATGTACCTGTTCAAAATTACAAACACATTCTACATAAGAACAAACCTACAGTCCCTGTCTTGTATGCACCGCCTGTATACGGCTGTTCAGAGTATATAGGGCCTTTTTTATTTTATGTGCGGGGTTCCCCTTAATATCCATACAAGACCCAAAGGGGCTGGTAATGGGCTGGGGTAGGGGGGGGGGGGGTCATGGGGTAGCTATGCCATTTTTCTTAAAGATTTTCATCCATATTACCGGGACCAGACATTACATTAAAGCCGCAAGAAGTTTTAAATGGCTTTTTTTTCCTTTAGAAGTGTCATTTTGTGCAGGGACAGTTCTAAACACGGGAAACACGTGGCACTTCACAGGCATACTTTAGACACCCCCCAGGTACGATATTTAAAGGAATATTTGACTTTTTTTTTTCACTTTATGCATCATTAAAATGACTGCTCCCGAAAAACGACCGTTTTTAAAACTTCTTTTTGCATTGATACATGTCCCCTGGTGCAGAACCCGGGTTCCCAAACCCTTTTTAGGACAATAACATGCATAATAGTTGTTATAATTAGCACTTTAGAATTCGAACGTTCGCATCCATTGTATTTAATAGGGTTCTAATGTTCGTACGAACTTTCGGTCCGTTCGCGGGTTCTGGTGCGAACCGAACCCGGGGGTGTTCGGCTCATCACTAATCATCAACCATCTTTAAAAAAACATTTTTTATAGGGACAGAAAACTATAGGTAGGGAGAGTGTCAGTGTGTTTTACTGTGCTAATCCTTGTTTGTAGGGACAGGGAAGGACAGTGAGGGAAATTCTCCTTGTGCTATAGTGTGCTAAAGCATTGATCATCAACCATCTTTAAAAAAACATTTTTTATAGGGACAGAAAACTATAGGTAGGGAGAGTGTCAGTGTGTTTTACTGTGCTAATCCTTGTTTGTAGGGACAGGGAAGGACAGTGAGGGAAATTCTCCTTGTGCTATACTGTGCTAAAGCATTCCTCATCAACCATCTTTGAAATCCTTGTTTTTTGGACAGTCAGGGAAATTGTCGTTGTGCTATTCTGTGCGAAAGCAATCATCCTCAACCATATTTAGAAATCCTTAAGTAAAGGGACAGAGAAGGACACCTGAAGGTAGCCCTTATTGCTTTTTTCCCATCTCCCTGCAGGCCATCCATTAGAATGTCTGGAAGGCAAACAAGGAGAGGCAGACAGTCAGGAGGCAATAAAAGAGGGCAAGCAGGCTCTGTGTCTGGGGGCAACAGTGCTGGTCGTGGACGCGGTGCATTGTCATCAGCACATGGCCATGGGACACGCTTGTCCTTCTTTTCGGCAGCTGGACATGTTGAGCCACATCATGCCGAAGACTTGGTAGAGTGGATGACCAAGCCCTCCTCCTCCTCCTCATCCTCTCTCACCCAGGCTCAGGGTACTGGCAAAGCAGCTGCCAAAGCGTCCTCTTCCCTGGTATCAATGTCAGACTCATCATCAGTCACTCCTTCCCTAGACCCACCATGTCCTCCTCCTGAGGAGTCCCCCGAACTGTTTGAGCACAGTGTTGGGTACATGCTCCAGGAGGATGCCCAGCGTTTCGAAGGGTCTGATGATGAAACCCAGCTACAGGAAGGCAGTAGCGTGAGAGCAGACAGAGGGGATGCTCAAGAAGGACACCAATCTGGCAGTCATGTTCCAGCAGCTGCAGCATACTGCCAGATTGGCTCCAGTGATGAGGAGGGAGGGGATGATGAGGTCACTGACTCCACGTGGGTGCCTAATAGGAGAGAGGAGGAGGAGGAGGATGAGGAGGAGGCACATCTCCAACGAGGCAGGATGCCCTTTGGTGGCCAGCGTAAGGGCAGTACACCGACGGAATCACACCGCAGAGCTCCGCCTGTGCAGGGCGCTGCCTCTGCCCGTCATTCAAAAAGTTCTTTGGTGTGGGCCTTTTTTGAGGCTAGTGCATCAGATCGCACAGCTGCTGTTTGCAACATATGTCTCAAGCGTATATCGCGTGGCCAAAACATCAGCCGCTTGGGTACCACATGCCTGACCAGACATATGTTGACCTGCCATGCAGCTCGTTGGCAAGCCTACCTCAAAGACCCACACCAAAGAACAAAGCGGACCTCTCCTTGCACCGCATCAGCTGGGATCTCCAACCCCACTATAACTTCAGTCCTCTCTGAAACATGCACTGAGAGGAATGAAGGTGTAGAATTAGGTGTGTCACAGCCAAGTACTTGCGGCCACTCTGCTAGCAGTACACCGACGTCCGATTCTAGCAGGCAAATTTCCCTGCCCCAGCTGCTGGACCGTCGAAAGAAGTTCACTCCCAGCCATCCACATGCCCAGCGGTTGAATGCTAGCTTGGCTAAATTGCTAGCGCTTCAACTGCTGCCTTTTCAGTTGGTAGACTCGGCCCCCTTCCGTGAGTTTGTGCAATGTGCGGTTCCTCAGTGGCAGGTTCCCAAACGCCACTTTTTCTCACGGAAGGCTATTCCGGCTCTCTACCGGCATGTGGAAGGCAATGTCTTGGCCTCGCTGGACAGGGCGGTCAGCGGTAAGGTGCATATTACCGCTGACTCATGGTCCAGCAGGCATGGACAGGGACGTTACCTTTCTTTCACGGCCCATTGGGTCACTCTTTTGGCAGCTGGGAAGGATGCAGGACAAGGTGCAGTAGTGTTGGAGGTTGTTCCACCGCCACGCCTCCAAAATGCTACTACTGGTTGTGACACACCTCTCTCCTCCACCCCCTCCTCTTCTTCTTCCTCCATGGCCTCTTCCTGTGCTTTGTCCTCTGAACCAGCGGTGCTCCGTAGCCGTTCAAGGGGCTACGCAAGTACGCAGGCAAAAAGATGCCATGCCGTGCTTGCGCTGGTGTGTTTGGGGGACAGAAGCCACACTGGGGCAGAGGTCCTGTCTGCTCTGCAGGGCCAGGCCGAGAGGTGGTTGACGCCACGCCAGCTTAAGCCAGGAATGGTGGTTTGCGACAATGGCACCAACCTCCTCTCCGCCCTCCGACAGGGACAACTGACCCATGTGCCCTGTGTGGCTCACGTCCTTAACCTGGTGGTGCAGCGGTTCTTGGGCAGGTACCCGGGCTTACAGGATGTCCTGAGGCAGGCCAGGAAAGTCTGTGTGCATTTCCGCAGATCTTATAATGCCAGTGCTCGCCTGGCTGAGCTGCAAAAGGAGTTGAACCTGCCCAAGAACCGCCTTATATGTGACATGCCCACCAGGTGGAACTCAACGTTGGCCATGCTGCAGCGGCTGCACACGCAGCAGAGGGCCATCAATGAGTACCTGTGCGACTACGGCACCAGGACAGGGTCAGGGGAGCTTGTTTTTTTTTCTCCACGCCAGTGGGGCATGATCAGGGATGCATGCACTGTCCTGGCACCATTTGAGGAGGCCACGAGGATGGTGAGCAGTGACAGTGCATGCATCAGTGACACTGTACCTCTTGTCCACCTGTTGGAGCACACGCTGCGTGGAATAATGGACAGGGCACTTGAGGCAGAACAGAGGCAGGAAGAGGAGGACTTCCTTGCCTCTCAAGGCCCCCTTTACCCAGACAGTGTTCCTTCTGTCCCACCCATCGCACAGGAAGAGGAGGAGGAGGAGGAGGAGGAGGATTGTGTCAGCATGGAGGTGGAGGCTGGCACTCAGCATCATCAGCAGCAGTCTTTTAGGGATGA
Source organism: Rana muscosa (assembly GCA_029206835.1). Taxonomy (NCBI): domain Eukaryota; kingdom Metazoa; phylum Chordata; class Amphibia; order Anura; family Ranidae; genus Rana; species Rana muscosa. Next base: position 56,723,007 of record CM055117.1, on the reverse strand, counting down.
TTTACAGTCCCAAGAAACCAGTGGACTTGTACGTGGCTGGGAGGAGGTGGCTGCGGATCATGTCGTCCTTAGTGACCCAGAGGACTCCGGACCGAATGCCTCAGCTAACCTACGCTGCATGGCCTCCCTGATCCTGCAAAGTCTGCGGAAGGATCCTCGTATTCTTCGGATCAAGGAGAGGGACCATTACTGGCTGGCCACTCTCCTTGATCCACGGTACAAGGGTAAGGTTGCGGACCTTATGTTACCGTCGCAGAGGGAGCAGAGGATGAGACAACTCCGGGAGGCCTTGCAGAAAGGTCTGTGCAACACGTTCCCAGAGACTGGGAGGTTACAAAACTCCTGGTCCTGGACAACGAGTTGCTGAGGCTTCGGCCAGTCAAAGAAGGAGCGGTGGGGAAGGTGGCCGTCTGACCGATGCGTTCAGACAATTCTTTAGTCCGCAGCCCCAAAGTATGATCGGTTCCAGCAACCATCGCCAGCGTCTGATAAACATGGTGCAGGAATATCTAGGGGCAAGGTCAGACTTGGACACCTTCCCCACCGAAAATCCTCTGGCTTACTGGGTCTTGAGGATGGATCACTGGCCAGAGCTTGCACAGTATGCAATTGAGCTACTGGCCTGTCCTGCATCCAGCGTTCTTTCGGAACGCACATTCAGTGCTGCTGGAGGATTTGTCACGGATCACAGGGTGCGCCTGTCCACCGACTCGGTTGATCGACTGACTTTCATCAAGATGAACCAGTCTTGGATCACCACCAGCTACCACACACCTGATGCTGGTATAACAGACTAATTGATTTTAACATGTCACATCCCTTCAAGACTGATGCTGATGCTGAGTGCCTGTGCTGTTATGTTGACTGGCTATCCTCCTCCTCCGAGTCCTCAATGATACGATTGATGATGATAGCTTGGAAGATCATTTTTGTTTATGGGTGCCGCCACCAGTGGCTAAGGCCCAATTTTTCAGCCCCTGTTTAACAGGGGCGTGTAATTACAATTTTTGAAGCAATACTTTGCAACAGGGCTCATTGCTGTGCTCCAAGTACAGTATCTGTGAGGGGTTGGAGTGTTGTGCCACCAGTGCCTAAGGCCCAATTTTTCAGCCCCTGTTTAACAGGGGCGTGTCATTACAATTTTGAAGCAATACTTTGCAACAGGGCTCATTGCTGTGCTCCAAGTACAGTATCTGTGAGGGGTTGCAGTGTTGTGCCACCAGTGCCTAAGGCCCAATTTTTCAGCCCCTGTTCAACAGGGGCATGTAATTACAATTCTTGATCTAATAATTCACAGCAGGGCCCATTGCTGCACCCACCAAGAGTAACTCTGAGGGCTTACAGTGTTGTGGCAACGCCACCACCACCACCACCACGAAAGGCCCAATTTTTCAGCCCCTGTTCAAAAGGGGCATGTAATTACAATTCTTGATCTAATAATTCACAGCAGGGCCCATTCCTGCACCCACCAAGAGTAACTCTGAGGGCTTACAGTGTTGTGGCAACACCACCACCACCACGAAAGGCCCAATTTTTCAGCCCCTGTTCAACAGGGGCATGCAATTACAATTCTTGATCTAATAATTCACAGCAGGGCCCATTGCTGCACCCACCAAGAGTAACTGTCAGGGCTTACAGTGTTGTGGCACCAGCACCACCATCAAAGGCCCAATTTTCACTACCACTGTTCAACAATTATATGTAATTACAATTCCTGATATAATAGTTGACAGCAGGGCGTTCCAGCACCAACCAAGAGTAACTGTGAGTGCTTACAGTGTTGTGCCAACACCAACAACTAAGGGGCCTATTTCTGCAGAGTATATACGGCAGGTCCCTACTTTCAAACATCCAACTTACAAACGACTCCTACTTGCAAACGCAAGAAGACAACAGGAAGTGAGAGGAAATCTACCCCTAGGAAGGAAAATTCTCTCCTGTAAGAATTAATATGGGAGAAAGGTGTCTCCTCTGTACTGATGCTTTATCACCAATCCTTGTTTCAAGAAAAACACCACATTTCAAAAACAGTTGTCATTGGGACGGAAAGTGAGGTGAAATGTTCTGAACAGGGGCACAGACAGCAAAACAAATGTTACAGGGGTGATAACCCTTACCTATGTTTTCCAAAAAGTTTAAAAATAGATTTTTGGGCTGGAGCTACACTTAAACAATGTACCTGTTCAAAATTACAAACACATTCTACATAAGAACAAACCTACAGTCCCTGTCTTGTATGCACCGCCTGTATACGGCTGTTCAGAGTATATAGGGCCTTTTTTATTTTGTGTGCGGTGTTCCCCTTAATATCCATACAAGACCCAAAGGGGCTGGTAATGGGCTGGGGTAGGGGGGGGGGGGGGTCATGGGGTAGCTATGCCATTTTTCTTAAAGATTTTCATCCATATTACCGGGACCAGACATTACATTAAAGCCGCAAGCAGTTTTAAATGTTTTTTTTTTCCTTTAGAAGTGTCATTTTGTGCAGGGACAGTTCTAAACACGGGAAACACGTGGCACTTCACAGGCATACTTTAGACACCCCCCAGGTACGATATTTAAAGGAATATTTGACTTTTTTTTTTTTCACTTTATGCATCATTAAAATGACTGCTCCCGAAAAACGACCGTTTTTAAAACTTCTTTTTGCATTGATACATGTCCCCTGGTGCAGAACCCGGGTTCCCAAACCCTTTTTAGGACAATAACATGCATAATAGTCGTTATAATTAGCACTTTAGAATTCGAACGTTCGCATCCATTGTATTTAATAGGGTTCTAATGTTCGTACGAACGTTCGGTCCGTTCGCGGGTTCTGGTGCGAACCGAACCCGGGGGTGTTCGGCTCATCACTACTGCTGGAGTGAAAAATCTAATATGTTATTTATGGTATTGAGGTATGACCATGCCCCACAGACCAGTGTTCATTTTGAAGTCATATTTTAATTTAGTTTTAGTCTTATGCCGCGTACACACGACCGTTTTTCATGATGAGAAAAATGCAATTTTTTAATTTGGTCATTAAAAAGGATCGTGTGTAGGCTCCAGAGCATTTTTAACGACGTGAAAAACAGCCTAAAAAAATTAGAACCTGCTCTATTTTTTCACGTCGTTTTTCACATCGTTTTTTTTAACGTTGTGAAAAACTGTAGCGTGTATGCTTTTACGAGGGGAAAAAAAACGCGCATGCTCAGAATCAAGTATGAGATGGGAGCGCTCGTTCTGGTAAAACTAGCGTTTGTAATGGAGATAGCACATTCGTCACGCTGTAACGGACTGAAAAGCACGAGGCTGAAAAGCGCGAATCGTCGCTCAACAAACTTTACTAACATGAAGGGTGGCGCCATCCGAATGGAACTTCCCCTTTATAGTGCCGTCGTACGTGTTGTACGTCACTGCGCTTTGCTCAAGCATTTTTTTTTAATGAACGTGTGTATGCAAGACAGGCTTGAGAGGAAACATGAAAAATCACGTCGATAATGACATTAAAAACGGTCGGTTTTAAATGACATTAAAAACGGTCGTGTGTACGCGGCATTAGTCTTTTGACTAAAATAGCATTTTAGTTTTAGTCCCATTTTAGTCTTTTGACTAAAATGCCATTTTAGTTTTAGTCGTATTTTAGTCATCTCAATTGTTTTAGTTTTAGTCGTATTTTAGTCGACTAAAATAGTATTCATTTAGTCGACTAAAATGTTTTAGTCGTTTTAGTCGACGAAATTAACACTGCTGCCAGCAAAACGCCATTTCAGCGTATCAGCTGTATACTGGCCATTCCTCTGACAAGCATCCTAGTCAGACCATCCCTGCAAGCATACCATCAGGCGATGGGCCTAACTCATTCTGTTCCATCTTCAGGGGAGTCTAGAACTTAGCTGCAAAGGAAGCCCTCTCTCCATTGGCCTCAAGCACCAGGTATGTGATAAGTGGAAGTGAGGTTTACATATTGTCTTTGCTAGGGTAACATTTTATCTTTTTTTTTTTTTTAAATAAACATAGTCACTTTAAAAAAGAGTTTGTTGCTGTAAAATCCACAAATCTCCAATGGGGCAAATTTTTCATTAGTGGCTTATCTCTCTCTGTTGGTCCGTTACGTTCTTATACATAAAATAGTTTGCTTTTACCAGTCTTCAACACTCAAAAAAACATAACTCCCGTAGAATGTGGCAGGTTTAGCAGCTATCATCACTTAGTGGAAATTGGCAAGAACCCTAGGAGAAGATTTACATGAGGAGCAAAAACAGTTCTCAGCATAAACCTGTTAACTGATAGGGGACACTTGTCCAAACACAACGATCTGCCAATATGTCCAGTGAAATGTTTGCTATCTCTAGATCCTTCTGTCCAGCCAAAATCCTGGACGTTTTAGGGGAAGCCTAGAGTCTATGGGGTTGAGTGGATTGCAGAAGATACAAATAGGATAATTATATCTCGGAACTCTCCCTGTTACATAACCAAAAGATGCTTAAAATATAACAAACAGCTACGCAGATAAGAATTAAGCCTCATACACATGATCAGATTTTCTGAGGACAAAGCGTAGGACTTTTGTCTGAAGGGCGTTGGCCGTGAACTTGTATTGCATACAAACGGCAAAGAATTGCCGGCCAACAAACACAAAACTACGTGGTTTTTCAGCTCTTTAGCGCCACCCTTTGGGCAACTTCTGCTAATGTTATTTTATTGTTAACATTGCTTCCGAGCATGCGTGTTTGTACTTTGGATTTTTGTCCGACAGACTTGTGTACACACGATTGAAAAATCAGACAAGACATAATCGTTGTCGGAAAATTTTAAAGCATTGTAGCGGGTATTTGAATTATGTGAGGACTCTGGTGGTGTGAGGTTCCTTGGGGTCCCTGGGTGGCGCTGTTGCCTTGGGCCGGAGCTGAACTCACACCGCAAACTGTGCCTTTTTGTCCTCCCCTGGAGCTGGTACAGCGGGGCGGGGAACCCGCTGTGATGCAAAGGGAGAGGTCATAAAAGGGGCGGAGGCCCTGATTTTGGGGAGAGAGTCGGAGGACGTGGCCGCGCCCAGGCACCTTCATCTTGGGTGCTGGCATTCCAGTGTTCCAGGCCTAGGCGCCCTTGGCCTAGCTGGAGCGGAGATGGAGTCCATCTCAGGCACCTTTAGCCTGGGGTGAGGTACTATGGCGGATGCCTGGGGCTCAGTACCTTCGACTGAGTTCCGCGAGGGTGGAGGAATCCGAGGGGGCCCTAACGCCTTGGGTGCCCGTGTCTGAGTTCGTGAGGACTGGTGCGCAGTAACTTCTCCGAAGAGTCCGGCGCAGCATCGCTGGTGACGGAGAGGCCTCCACTTCTCCCTTGAACGGATTTCTTCCTCTGACAGGGGCAAATTGAGCGAAAGTAATTCACGTTCTATATCACCTAGTCAGTGGCAGTGACTATTCACCACTGGTGACAGCACAGTGGGCAGCAGCAAGAAAGGAAAGGATTGTGCCTCGATCTGTCCCCCATTTTCCAAAGGAGAAAGATTGTTTTATTGCTTGGCAAGAAGAATAAAACTGAGTTGTACCTATTCACTGTGTGGAACTTGGGTTACTAAGCAAAGGAGTCAGGGACGAAGGACTGGACTTGACTCTAGGACACCTACACAAAAGCCCAATCTTCTGGCCTTCACCTCTTAGCTACGGGAGGACATGGGCCGTGGTGTATCTCATCTCTCCCTCCCAGGTACCCCTAGACAACAGCCATGTAACCGATAAAGCAAGGGAGAGGGGTGAGGCCGCTACAGCATGCTATCCCACATTTGTTGGCGGAAAATCCGACAACAATTGTCCGATGGAGCATACAAACAGCCTGTCATCACACAATTCCCATCATAAAATCTGATCGTGTATACGGACCTTTAGGGTCTGTGTCAACAGACTTTGAGTTTGTGTTGATGGCATCAGTTGGAAACATGTCTGAATTCACGGACAAGTGCATTTGACCTTCCTCTGACCTGCTACAAGTGGGTTTTGCATTCTCATAGACTTGTATGTGTAGCGCACCAACCCCAGACTTTACCTGCTTTTCTTCTGCTTGGCTTCTCCGCAGGAAAATAATGAGGCACACCGCACCCCAAGCCCGTACCCTACTGAATAGGGAGGTTGAGCGGTGTTAGTTTCTCGGGCCTGTTTGCAGCCGGTGTCAAAACGCCTCCAGTGCTGACCTCGTTTCTGTGGTAGTCAGAAACAAGTCTTTAATTCTCCCCAGTAAGCAACTGTCCACACCAACTGAAAGGTCCAACACTTATTTATTCCTTCTTGCACCATAAACAGTCTCTTTAAGAGCAGACGGGTTGGGACAAGACACAGGTCAGCTAAGGTGGGAGGAGGTCCAGGCACAAACTTGAATTTGGGTTTCTCCTGTTCTGATCAGCACGAACAGGCTTGGCCACAGACCATGAAGTTGGTCACTGCCACTGACCGGCTGAAAAAAAGATGAAAGTCTCTGCTACTGACCTTGGGTGTGTAGTATCACTGCCACTGTGATTTAAAGAACACGCACTTCCTTCCGTTAGTGAACTAGCCCTTATAGGACAAGAACATCCCTCCGGAGAGTTACCAGCAGCCCCATCTGTCACCACGACTCTGCGCTGGGTCTTGAGAAAGGGTCACCTCCCTGGCCTCCTCGTCCAGGATACGGGTCCCTGGGAGTCTCGGTCCCCGGCGGATCCTAGCCGAAGGCTGCTGGGCTCCGGGCCTTTTCCCAAAGTACCTCACCCCAGACTGAAGGTGTCTGACATGGAACAGCAGCTCCGTCTCTGGGCCTAGGGCACCCAGAGACAACCCGACCAGGCCTCTGGGCCTAGGGCACCCAGGCCTAAGGTGCCTGAGCGTGGAACCGACCACCCCTCTGGAAGATGGCCGCCCCCTTTTATATCCTCTCCCGACAGGCCCCGCAGGTTCCCCGCCCCGCCGTACTGCTGCCGAGAGGGGACAAAAAGGAAACAACCTTGTACTGCGGTTCAACCCGAGCCCGTGGCAACAGCTCCACCCACAAGCCCCAGTGAACTTACACACCAGTACTATCTCCCAGGGATAGAAATGGTCCATGAGACCTAGCAGTTAGTGCATCTGAGCCTAGTTACCACTCAGATGCTTCCCCCTAAATGTAACCACCCGCTACACATCACCCTCACTTGTGAACACTGGTCCCCAGTGTCTGAAACCAATTTATGCCTCCTCAACCTGAGTCAACATAAGCCAGATCCAGAGACAAACTAAAAAAAAAGACAATTTAACATTTTGTTCGTTTGTGCCGGAACCTAACATGGGAAAGGAATAAAAGACAGAGATGGGAATGAGGGTGTACATGTATATAAAACATTTTAAGACCACTCAAATTTCACAGTAAAATTTTACAATCCCTTCCCGCAGAACTCGCTAAGACCCACCCCATGCTCAGCAGTCTTGCTTGTCGTTCACCTGCAGAGGAAAAAGAAAACACATAATCTAACAATATGTAATTTAGAATGAACAGGTTCCTCCCTAGAGAAAAACCTGCTCGCTCTAACAGTAAGTGCAGTGTATGGCTTTCAATACAACAGTTGCGCGACATCGCCACCTAGTGGTAGTGCCGCGGTCAGGACACCTGTTCATGACAAGGAAATTCTCTTCTCTGTGAACTGTGGCCCTCAACTAACTACAACCCCAAAGTCCTTGTTATCTTTGTGGTGGGAAGAGAAGGGAGAACAGCAACAGCTCCCGCTCCTCCAAAGAGTAAAATACCCTTTAACATGGGCAAAGTTCCTGGAGAGAAAAAGAAAGTTCAAACGCAAAACACAAGAGTCTGGTCTCTCACAAATATTAGTGTGGATCGGGCAACATCAATGGCTTCCAATGTCTATCGAAGGTATCTATGTGATACTCCACATCGTCCTTATCCTTTCTGCAGATAAGCACTTTGTCCGCATGAATGTGCCGACCCAACATCCAAGCAGCCTTGCAATCTTTGAACCGCAGAGTGGCGGCAGGCGAACACGAAAAGTACCTTCTGGCCTGGGGTACCTTAATATGTGTTAGTGGGCGTCCTGACTCTCCTGTAGATTAAGGGAGGGGGCTAGCATGACACTCCACACCAGGAAGAAAGCCTTGCATTACTGTGTGGAGTTACAGACAGAAGAATAGGAAGTGGGGTTTTCTCAGAAGAAATAAGGACATTTAAAAGCAAAATCGAAGGATGAGGTAAGTGAAGGAGGACTGCACTAAGGTAAAAGCTATTTAGGAAAAAAAAATAGTACATTTACAACCCCTTTAAGGTGATGATGATGGTGAGGAGGTTTTAATATGGCTAGGTAGCCTCTAAGGCGGGGGTAGGCAACCTGGTGCCCTGCAGCTGTTGCAGAACTATAAGTCCCATCATGCCTCTGAGAGTAATTGGAACTGCCAGCCTTGCAATGCCTCATGGGAAATGTAGTACCACAACAGCTGGAGGTCCCCAGGTTGCCTACCGCTGCTCTAAGGCAACCTCAGAAGCAGGGAAACCTTTTGCAAAGGAAACCATAGCTAGCCCCAGTCCTACACCACATCAATAAAGATAGTTTCTTAGCAGTGCTCCTGAGGGCTCATGCACACTGCATCTCAAAGAAGCTGCTCCTACAGGCTTTTGAGCTTTTGTGAGCTCAAATTTTTTTGCCTGGAAACTCACCTCCATGTTAGCTAATGTGTCAATGTACACTACGGCTTTTTCAGGAGTTTACAGCCATATTCTCTTAGGCCCCTTTCACACTGGGGCAGGGACGGCTTCGGTGGCAAAGCGCCGCTATTTTTAGCGGCGCTTTACAGTCAATGAAATTTTTACTGGCGCTTTAAATTGACCGTCAATTTTGCGGCGCTATTCGGCCGAGAAAGGGTTAAAAACCACAGCAAAGCGCCTCTGCAGAGGCACTTTGCCGGCGGTATAGCCGCGGTGCCCCATTGATTTCAATGGGCAGGAGAGGTATACACACTGCTCCTTCACTACTCCAAAGATGCTGCTAGCAGGACTTTTTTTTACCGTCCTGCTAGCGCACTGCTCCAGTGTGAAAGCCCTCCGGGCTTTTACACTGGAGACACAGCAGCGGCTGTTTTAGGTTGCTTTGCAGGTGATATTTTTAGCGTTATACCGCCTACAAAGCGACCCAGTGTGAAAGGGGTCTTATAAGCAGAGAAAAAAACTCACCAAATTAGCATTTTTGAGAGGAGCTTTCGAGCAGAAAAGACACCCAAAAATGTGCAAAAAAGCCTAAAATAGCTCAAAGAAGCTCGAAAACACACAGAAAAAATTAATGGTAAATATGAGTCGAGGGGAGGATTTGTAAAAAAAAAATGCTTATGCTCAAAAAATCTCAAAGAAGCTCAATAAAAACGTGCAAAAAACACAAAAAAGGACAAGCTTTTTCAAGCTGAAATAAAAACTCAAATGCCTCTAAAAGCAGCCCTAACAATAATTATAGAAAATATGAAGATATTGCAGTATTAAAATGTATTTCTAGACTTTTTGTTTTCATTTTGGTTGGAGTAGTAGGTAATGACTGAAACCCCTGTTGGGGAGGCTTCCCTTCCTGTATCAGAGTCACAACAGGAAGTGAGAGGAAATCTCTCTAAAATAAAGGATAGTTGTTACCACAGCAGGTGTCCCCAAGGGAAGATATGCCCTCACCTTCTGTTCCTGACAGTTGTCAAATTTGGGATTTTCCATTACTATCTGCCCCAGTGATAATGGTGACCAATACAGATAGAAAGGAGAATCTCCTCTGTGGAGACACACACAGCAAATAAAGTCTGCCAGGGGTTAAAATTGAATATGGCTTGCCAAGTTTGACAGGTGTAACTCTCTCATTGAGATCAACTTGTCCACGTGGCAACTGCTCACAGTTGTGGCATGGTAATTCAGCTAAAAATCATTATTCACAACCAAAAAAGGTATTAAAAAAAACAAAACACAGACATTCAGGAGGCAACAGGATCGACTCACGAACACCTGCAAGGATTCACTTTTCTTGGACTAACATAGCCCAACAGGGGTTCCAACCAGGGCTGGTGCAAGGATTTTTGACACCCTAGGCGAAACCTAATTTTGCCATCCCATTGGCTCCACCCCTAACTCCACCCCCTTTGTTCTACCCATGTGACAGGAGGAAGCTCTATACAGGAAGCATCGGCTCTCTCTAGCACTTGCTCCAGTGCTGCGATGCGCCTCTAATTACACCACCGGTTGGACAGAGCAGCTGCCTGGGACTGAGTTAGTTGCATGCTGCAGCCGGCAGAGCTTGAAGAAGGTAAACCAACAGCCGGGCACCCCTAGGCAGCAATGTGCGCTAAGCGGCTGCCTAGTTTGCCTAGTGGTAGCACCGGCCCTGGTTCCAATCCTTCCCCACTCTATCCAAAACGAATAATACATGTTTGACTTGATATATATGTAGCACTACCCCCGTAGGAGCTGCTGGTTAGTTTTGTTCTGCCGTTACCCCACTGTTCTCCGTGTTGGCTCAAAGTCTAGGGTTGAAAAGTTGCATAAAACCCGGTCGTCAGTCGCTGAGTCTTTTCCAATGCTTTTTTATTAACCACAACGTTAGCAGAATGGGGGATGGAGAATTAGGGGAAGTTCAGGTACCTGGTGTAGATCACTGAAACACTCGAGATCCCGGAGACAGGTATACTTTCTGTCACTGGATCTTGCTCACCCGGATAGGCCCCTCTCACCGGCCTAGCAACAGGGATGATGCACGGACAAAATGAAAGTCTCTGCCACAGACTTGATAATCAGAATTTCCAAAGTTCAAGCACAACTGCACAGAATAAGAAAGTCCTTAAAGCCGACCCGGCTATATTGTGAGGCAGATTGGTTGGGATGCATCCTCCAATTGAGGCCCCAGGCTCCTCTCGAGATACCAGCCTTCCGTTGCATGCTCTCCAAGATGAGTCCTCCCCTGGTTCCTCTAATTGCTCGGCTTCTTCCCACAGGACAGACAGCACAGGATCACCCTCGAACCAGTAGGCCCCAGACAGGCTTCTTGGCCTACTTGCAGTCACGTAGCCTCGGGTCAGCAGGCCCCGAGGCAGAAGAGGAGTTGTCACATACCTCCGGCCAGGGTGGTCACGAGGTGAGAGAGCTCCCCCAAAATGGCATCCGCCTATTAAGTACCCTCTCCCAGCATGCCCAGCGGTATCAACCTCCCACTAGGTTGCCTCTGGGAAAAAGCACCCAATACGCCTCAGCTTGTTGTGCCTTCCAACACGAACCAGAGGTGGCAGCGACACCTGCTGGTAACCGTGGGAAATACACCCAACTCAGCCAAAGCTGGAACATAGGCCAATTTAGCCAAAACATGAAATCTGAACTCACTACAGTTCAGATATCCCACTAAATTTGGATAATAGTACCTGGTCAACAGGAGCAGGGCGCTACATATACTTTAACATTTTTTCATAATCAACATTTTATTGAAATTTTGCATCAAAAGGAAAGGGATACAGGAAAAATTCTGTCTTCAGCAATCAGAAGGTATATCAATAATGACATGGGTTACATAACAGACAATCGCAACATCATAATGCAGAATACAATAGGAGTTGTTATAAGCAATCCCATGCATTACACATTCACAAGATCAATACAAATAAAAACATTAACACAGTAGGCACCAGTCATAGGTATAATATGAAAATGGTCTAGCAATACTCGTTCAGCACTCTGAGAGCCAAAGGTGTATGAATTGTGAAACAGAAACAGAGGTGTGTGAATCGGGCATCCTGCAATAGCAAAAAAATAATAATCCACGGGCATCTGAAAGCCAGGGGATCTCATCCACAGCAGGGTGTGTCTAAACAAGTTTATTAATTTTAAGAGAATAATACATCCAACTAGACCAGATGTCCCTGAACTGCTCTTCTCTATCATTGGTAACGTGAACCCATCTCTCTGCCTCCACTCTGTTTGTAGCACATGGTAGGTTAGCATTCTTCATTTTTAAATAGATGTGGTAATTTTTGACCTCATTCACACGGGTACCATCAGTTAGCCACGTTTAAAACGTATAAGTTCTTATCCGTTGCTTCATCCGTCTTCCGTTCCGTTGATCTCCATTTTCACCCTTCTTCTGTTCCGTTAACATCCGTTTACATCCGGAAATGTACCCGTTTACATCCGTTTTTGCATCCTTTTCGATCCGTTTACAGCAGTTTCTGTGGCTTTGATGGCATTACACATAAAGCTTTGGTCCTCCCATGCTGCATTGCAGTTTTCAGTGAGTGACTTTTCCTTCCTGTGTCCTTCCTTTGTCCTTGTCCTTGTGTGTGCTATCTGTGTTGTGCGATGGATTCCAACAATTTTTGGGACAGAGTGACAGTGTTTGTCATATTTGCCTATATGTGGAGAAAGGAGAGCAAGAAAAAGCAGATCGTGACTAGGAGCTGCTCCTGTGAGACATCTCTGGCTGTGGTTCTCCTTGGGGATGTACTTCCAATGTACTTCCTATTGTCCAACTACTGCCTGGGTCATAGATTGAGTTCACAGATAAACCGCAAAAAAATTATTTCTTCAAAACGGATCTTAACTGATTGGACTTTGACGGACATTGTCAGTTAACTTCAGTTAATATCCGTTTTCACGGATCTCGACGTAGCCTTGTACGTTAAAAAAAAAACGGAAGCGGAGGTTAACGGATGGTAACGGATGGTCATCCATTTGCCCATAGAAATGCATTGTCGTCCGTTGACGGATGGAAGGAAAACAGATAGATGGTCCGTTCGTATGAAAAGGGCCTAAGATGTTGAAGATTTGGTACCAAAAATGTTAGCATATGGATTTTTGAAAAACATATATTAACTAGGTTGCTTCAAGGGACAATTGGTAAAGAAAAGGTGGGACTTTAAAGGTGGCAAAATAATATACAACTAAGTATATAAAAATATAAATTTTATTAAATAGCAGTTTCTTTAAAATGACAGTAAATGTTCAAAAAGCGTATAATTCATACAACAATGCAGCCACCTCTTACTCTACATGTTTCACTCACAAGAGCTTCCTCAGGAGCTTTTAAAAGTACTGCTGGAAGTTGATACTACAAAAGAAACAAACAATTGTAAATAGTTATACTTATATTGTGACAATAATGTCAGGAAAAGTTGCTTGGCAAATCATGGAACATATTTACAAACATTTCAAAAAATGATGAGCTGAGAATGTATGCCTACCAGATGCTTTAAGTCACAAAAACACTTGAATTAATCAAATAATTATAGGGGCAGATATGCAACCATAGGGAGAGGACAATAGTCTGAAATAGATAGAATCAACATATGAGATTTAACTGTATGACCATAATTGATCAAGTTTAATCCTAATGCCCCGTACACACGATCGTTTTTACTGTCATTTTTTAAACCGACGTTTTTCTCCTCGTTTTTTTTCATGTTTCCTCTCAAGCCTGCCTTGCGTACACACCATCATTAAAAAAAACGATCAAGCAAAGCGCAGTGACGTTCAACACGTATGACGGCACTATAAAGGGGAAGTTCCGTTCGAATGGCGCCACCCTTCATGTTAGTAAAGTTTGTTGAGCGACGATTCGCGCTTTTCAGTCCGTTACTGTGTAATGAATGTGCTATCTCCATTACGAACGCTAGTTTTACCAGAACGAGCGCTCCCGTCTCATACTTGATTCTGAGCATGCGCGTTTTTTTTCACGTCGTGAAAGCATACACACTATCGTTTTTCACGTCGTTAAAAAAAACGACGTGAAAAAAGAGAGCATGTCCGGAATTTTTAATGGCCGTTTTTCACGTCGTTAAAAATGCTCTGGAGCCTACACACGATCATTTTTAATGGCCATTTTTTAAAATGGCATTTTTAACGGCATGAAAAACGATCGTGTGTATGGGGCATTAGGCCCCATGCACACAGGGCGTTTTTGCAGCTCCTAACAGCAGCGTTAGACGTTTTTTTTTACAGCTGCAAAACGCCCATCCATGTTATTCTATTGTGTCATGCACACATAGAGCTTTTATGAGCTCCAAGTGGCATAGGCGTTTTCCAGCTGCAAAAAAAACCCAATTCCAGTGCGTTCTGGAGCTCCAGGTTCGAGCTGCAAAAACGCGCAACACTAAGGCCTCATGCCCACGGACGTTTTTACAGCTGCGTTTTTTACAGCTTAAAAACGCCCGTCCATGTTATTGTACATTTTTTTTTTCTTTTTTGAGAAAAAAAAAATGTCGGAGCTAAAAAACGCGACCGCGCATTAGTGCACGTTAGTACGCGTTTTTGCACGTTTTTGCGCATTTTTGCGCATTTTTTGACGCTCGCGTTTTTTCCTGCCTAACTCCAAAGCTGAGGAACGCACTGGTCCTGTTTTTTTTTTACAGCTTAAAAACGTCTATGCTATTTGCAGCTCAAAAACATCTAGGTGGGCATGAAGCTATAGACTAACATGGACAGGCGTTTTTAAGCTGTAAAAAACGCTCAAAAACGCGGCTGTAAAAACGTCCGTGGGCATGAGGCCTTAAACGCGCATAAACGCGCAAAAACGCAGCGATTGCGTTTTTGAGCTCCAGCATTTTTTTTTTTTTTTTTATTAAAAAGGCTTAAAAAATGTTTACAAAACATGGACAGGCGTTTTTAAGCTGTAAAAAACGCGGCTGTAAAAACGCCCTGTGTGCATGGGGCCTTAGGTATAATTGAGAATTGTCTTCAGATGAAGCAAATTTACCTTGTTCAAGGTTAAAAAATAGAACCAATATATTCCTTAATCCCCAGAAGAGAGGATTCAAGTCAACCTAGCCCTTACCTTAAAGGAGTTGTAAAGGCAGAAGTTCTTTTATCTTAATGCATTCCTAATGCATTCTAGCAACTGTCAAAATTAGGCCTGGTCCAGAAGTTTTAAGGAACAGCGTAATTTGGAGGCCTGTCCACTATTAGGGACACAAAATGGCTGCATCCACTATGCACAGTGACAGGTACACTTTAATATTTTCTAATAATTTACATATGATTTCTAGTGACATTTAGTGACACCAGTGCATAGCTTGTAAGTAATCCTAACTGACAAGTTACACCTGTAAGCGATAGGACTAAAGAGCAGAGAGATTATTTTGGGTATTACTCTCATAGCTGATATTAGTTGTTGGACTACAGTGAGTTTGCAAAAGTTTTGAAATATTTAGTGCGGAGCTAGGCAACGTGTAATCTTGCGATGGTGTTCATATCCAAGCAGATTACATTTTATAAAAATCTATATTTTTTTTTATAATTTAAAACCGAACACTAAATAGATTTTCAAAAAATATATATTTACAAAATGCATTAAAACACATGACTGGGCAAAAAGAATAAAAAAAAAAAATATTTAGTACACTTCTCCAATACATGCACATTTCCCCATTTTTTTTTTTTTTTTGTTCACTTTAAAATGCTTTAGGGTCAGATTTATACTGTTTTGGTGTGGTAAAACACACTTGTTAAACCACATTACATTGGGGTTTGAAACCAAAAACCATATACAAATTAAAGCTGAAGTTTAGCTTAAAAAAAAAAAGAAATCTTCATTGTACGAATTCCCTGTCCTTCTATCTACAAACTTTTGGCGCTAAAATAGAGAAAGAGGTTTTAAAGTCATACGGTTTTTTACTATGCACGTTCAGTTATTGGTAATTAAAGTAATACTAAAGTCTCATTTTTTTTTTTTTATTAAAAATAACAAGCATGTTATACTTACCTACTCTGTGCAGTGGATTTGCACAAAGAAGCCCGGATCCTTCTCTCCCCTGGTTCCCTCTTCGGTGCTCCTGGCCCCTCCCTCCTGTTGAGTGCCCCCACAGCAAGCAGCACCCGAGCCGAAGCTCCCTGTGCCCATTCAGACATGGAGCCGCGGCCTGGCCTCGCGCCCTTTCTCTCCTCATTGGCTCACTGACTGATTGACAGCAGCGGGAGCCAATGGCACCACACTACTGTCTCAGCCAATGAGGAGGGGGGTCCCAGAAAGCCAAGTCTCTCGTGCAACATCGCTGGATCAAGATGGACTTCAGGTAAGTATTAGGGGGGCTGAAGGGGGCTGCGGCACACAGAAGGCTTTTTATCCTAATGCATAGAATGCATTAAGATAAAAAAACTTCTGCCTTTAATCACTTTAATTGTACTTATAGCGCTACCCCCAGTTAAGAGAGCCGCTGGTATTGATTTGGGCCCTGTAGTGCACCGCTGTCAACCCCTGGCAATCGTCTCTAACCTCCCGTGGCACAGCTAGTAAGGGGAGATAGGACCGCGTGACCGCAACTCTAGGTGACGCAGTCCTATGGCAAACACACACAGTGATATACTTTAAAACTTCTATTAAAGTAAGTGAAACTGACACCAATGTACTTGACCCAGATATTTTACTGAGGCTAATGGGCAAGTAATAAACAACAGTAAAACAAGTTGCAGATCCCTGCAATAAACAGTAATAAAGATAAACAGAGTAATCAGAATAATAAAGTATTGCTATGCAACTCTAGCGCTGCCCTTTTACAGCTACTTCCCCTCATGGGTAAACTAACACCCAGCAATGTCTACCTATGCAGTCAGGCCTGACTGATCTAAATGGAAGTTCAGTGAAACAATATTCACTAACAATCTTTTCGGTGGTGCACTTGAAGAACAACTTTGTAATCCCAACGAATAGTAAAGATAAAGGATCTGTCTTTAAACAGCTCTCACCACCTGGACAAGTCCAAGTCCGTTTCCTCCATCGATTCGTCTAGGAACAGGAATCCACCGACATCCAAGTCTTCAATCCTTCTGGTGTACTGCAGCAAGGAGGATTAGGTGTCTCTAAGGCTCTGCTAGGCTGGCAGAGGGCTCTTTGGAAAGGAGCACACGGCCCAGGCTTCAGGCCTTGTGCACACAGCAGTTCAGCACAGAGATCCTCTTGCTAGGAGAGGGGTGTCCAAAGAGACCGACCAAAACTCCGCCTCCCCTTTATAAAGTCTGCCCCAGCAGTCTCTGTTCTGGAGCAATGCACCCTGGGTGCTGCAAGATGTACTGGGAGATGTAGTCTCTCTGTATTAAAGGGGAATACCCCGCTACACACTCCCCCCACTTTAAATCTTTGGTCCCCAAAGACAGCATCAACAATATGTACATAAAAGATAGTTCACGGTTGTAAAGGAACCTGGCAGGGGAATCTCCCACCTAGCATGGTGAGGAAGATTGTCCTGCTCACAGGCCATATTATTGGAAGTGGCCTGCCTAACTGTGCCAGAGAGTAAGTTGGGGTTGCCCTCCACCAAATGTACAGTGGAGGGACCAGATGTGGGCATGGTCCTTCTTGAGGTTAGGACCGTGTCTTCGGAACTTTCTCCCATCTGATCATGAGTTAGTTTCCGGGGAGGATGAATGACTCTCTTCCTTCTCTTCTCCCTGGGAGTCACAGTCTCAGCTACTCTTGGTTCTTCCTCTGGTACTGAAGCAGGAACCTCTTCCGGTAGTGAGGGTAAGGGATCACATCTGGGGACAGCAGGGGCTAAAAGCCGTTTCACCAGATCGGTATTGGTCCCAATGATGAGAGAGCTTCTTGAGGGCCCTGGCAGCCAGGGACAGACAATGGCCAGTGTCTCAAAGTTCTGGGGCTCCCCAGCCCTCAATGGATCACACGACAACTTGATCCGCACACATCCATCACAAGAGTACTCTTCTGCTAGGATACCCTGAATCTTGGTGTCTCCCATCTCTTCCAGGGGCAGGTATGACAGGTACTTCTTGTAAAAGTCTCTGGTCATTAGGGTAACCTGAGCACCTGTATCAAGGATGGCTCTGGTGTAGATCCCTTCGATCAGAACAGGCACTACAGGCAGAGGACCTACCAATTGGGTAGCAGTCCTTTTGGAAACACCTGTAACAGCAGGCTGGCATACTTGGACTTGTGCTCTCTTCAGCTTCCGGCGCTGGGAATGCCGTTTCTGGCGTTGTTTGGAAGGCTGATAGGCGTTGTTCACTGAGACGGCATAGGCTGCAGGTGTCCTCCACCGCTCCCTCGCAGATTCAGGGAAAGTTACTTTTGAAGGCCCGGATCTTCTCTCCATTCTTGGGTCACTTCTCTGAGGCCTCCGCCAGCCTTCTGTCTCCATTCGTGGACTTGGACATACTCGCTGGTAGTGGCCTACACCTCCACAGTTGAAACAGACAATCTCTCTTCTCTCCTGTGGGGAGGTTGATGTTGAACTGCTCCGGCGTGGTTCACTCTTAATTTCCTCTGGTTCCTCCATTCCTGAGTTTTTAGACAGGAGTGAGGTCAAAAGATCCAGCACCTGGGTCATTTGGTTCTTCAGGATCTCCACTTCTGAGTCCCATTCAGTAGCCATGGCTGATCTGACTCCCACCGCAGGGAGGGTAGTTGGTTCGGTATGTTGACTCCTCCTTTTCTCTTCCAACACAGCCTCCTCCTCCCTGACTATCCGAATCAAGTTGGGGTATTCCAGGCTCTTCCCATCCTGTCGGGTGCGTAGCGCCAATGCAATAGGATCCAGGGGCTGAGCTCCCCTCAATACCTGTTGAGCACGGGCCTCGTCTACTTTCCCTGGGTCGATCCCCTTCTTCAAAATGATCCTATGCAGGATCTTGTCTAGACGTCCCATATATTCTGATAGTTTCTCGCCTGTCTTCTGGTAGCAGTGCTCCAGCTGATAGGTAAGCTCAGTGATTTTTTCTGTCCCACCGAACACATTCTGCAGGATGTCTAAGTAATCCTGTGCAGTACAGTCTTTCCTGCTTATCTTCAGGTTACGTATGGCATCCAGAGCAGGCCCCTTTAAACTTTCAACAATCCTCTGCTTCTTTTGTCGCTCCGGGACCTCCCATTCTTCTAGGGCCTGAGTGGCGCCGTCTAGCCACTCTTCAAATCCCTCTTCTTCCGAAGGTACAGGTTTCTTTCCAGAAAATATCCTGAGTTTCCTGTATCCTGACATCGGGTAGTCTGTGGGATCCTTCTTACACTGGGCTACAATCTCCCCCAGGACCGCGCATAATTCTGCGCTGAGGGTGGCAGGCGGTGGAGATATCTGTGGAGATGATGGTTTTGGTGTCTGGAACCATTCTTCCTTCACTGGCTGCGTATGTATCAAGTGATAGATCTGATTATCTATGGCTTGTATACTTGGACTTTTAAATTGCTCTGGGATTTCGTCTTTCCATTCTACCAGTGCGTACGTAAATGAGGCATTTGACCTTGTATCCATCACCCATGCTTTCTGGCTCGGTGATAGTGACATTATTAGCTGCTTTATCGCTTCTTCTTGCCAGATCCCCCCCGGGAGTTCAATAACTACCGCCGCGGTTGGATCGGTACCAGCCGCTGCGCACCACTGTGACATTGCTAGCGGGTCCATGCTGGTACTTCTGACCGGCTTGATTGCAGCGTGCAACGTACAAGGATCCCGGACGAGCCCCCACGTATAGCGCTACCCCCAGTTAAGAGAGCCGCTGGTATTGATTTGGGCCCTGTAGTGCACCGCTGTCAACCCCTGGCAATCGGCTCTAACCTCCCGTGGCACAGCTAGTAAGGGGAGATAGGACCGCGTGACCGCAACTCTAGGTGACGCAGTCCTATGGCAAACACACACAGTGATATACTTTAAAACTTCTATTAAAGTAAGTGAAACTGACACCAATGTACTTGACCCAGATATTTTACTGAGGCTAATGGGCAAGTAATAAACAACAGTATAACAAGTTGCAGATCCCTGCAATAAACAGTAATAAAGATAAACAGAGTAATCAGAATAATAAAGTATTGCTATGCAACTCTAGCGCTGCCCTTTTACAGCTACTTCCCCTCATGGGTAAACTAACACCCAGCAATGTCTACCTATGCAGTCAGGCCTGACTGATCTAAATGGAAGTTCAGTGAAACAATATTCACTAGCAATCTTTTCGGTGGTGCACTTGAAGAACAACTTTGTAATCCCAACGAATAGTAAAGATAAAGGATCTGTCTTTAAACAGCTCTCACCACCTGGACAAGTCCAAGTCCGTTTCCTCCATCGATTCGTCTAGGAACAGGAATCCACCGACATCCAAGTCTTCAATCCTTCTGGTGTACTGCAGCAAGGAGGATTAGGTGTCTCTAAGGCTCTGCTAGGCTGGCAGAGGGCTCTTTGGAAAGGAGCACACGGCCCAGGCTTCAGGCCTTGTGCACACAGCAGTTCAGCACAGAGATCCTCTTGCTAGGAGAGGGGTGTCCAAAGAGACCGACCAAAACTCCGCCTCCCCTTTATAAAGTCTGCCCCAGCAGTCTCTTTTCTGGAGCAATGCACCCTGGGTGCTGCAAGATGTACTGGGAGATGTAGTCTCTCTGTATTAAAGGGGAATACCCCGCTACATACTATTTTAACTTTTGTATGTAATTAAAATATATGTAATATTTCTGTTATAATATTAGGTTTTATTGGTACAATAATGTGGTGTCTGCATCATTCATCAGTTATAACATCACAAAGACTGAAAAAATAAGTAGATTTTGAGGAAACTCATACTGGGTGAAACCCATCGATCCAACTATCCTTCGTTGTTGTTTGACATATTGATGTTTCTATTATGTGCTTAGAGCACTGACTATATGTTTTTAGATTTAAACTTTTATATTGTGTATGTAGCGCCCCCCCCATATTTGGGGGCGCTATGCGAAAATTTAGGGGTAGTCTGAGCCGATAGTTGGGCTCAGACCAATCAAGGATTTAATATTGCTCTGCTCGGGGTGTGATACTGCCTGGCAGTAGTGTTCTCCGTTGCCTGTAGGTGGCACTGTCATCACCGGCATAGGTTAAACTACGGGGGGTATCACAGCACCTTGGGTGTCCTCTCTCGGCAGCCTGCAGTGGGCGTGGTCTACGCGCTGTGCATGCCGGGAGAGGGTACAAAAGGGGCAGACGCCATTTGGCGTGAGGCGATTCCAGGGGGACCCCAAGGCGCAAGGGGGGACCTTTGGTTCAGTGAATGTGCCTTGTGGTCCGCATGGCATGAGGTGCACGAGTGTGTTTAGGCCCGAGGCCCTGTTGCTGCATCGTGGGCCAAGCTCCGCTGACAGGGGCCTACGCTTCAGAGAGGGATCCCAGGCTGCCTGTTTGTAGGGGGCCCATCTTGAGGAAAGGAGTTGAGGGGAGGATCAGTCCCAGGAGATTAGCAATGGTACTGCTGTCTCGGGAAGAGGCCTGGAAACTCGCCTAAAGAGGGATTCATCGTCTCCGATATCCATGCTCCATCCCGGCTGCTAGGACCGCTCTTATAGGGACTATCTGGGTGAGCAATACCCACTCAGGCTTGAGTGGCGACGAGTATAGATACTGAACTTTAAGTGTTGCTTGCCTGAACCTTCCCTTACTTCTTTCAACTTTATGCTCTCTTTCTTCAAGTTGACTCAAAGAGAAAAAAAGAAAAAAGCCTTGCTGATTAGGTTTTACTCATGTGTGGACGTTGGCCTTATTCCTGGAGATTTTTATTTGCCTAGACAACGGAGCTAAAGGATCCAATCCAGAGAGGTAATTGCTGCAGACCCAAAACAAAACCATCCGGTCCCTTAAATGGGGGTAAGTGCTACATGTAAAATAAACATTACCGTTCTATCAACACAATTTATGTTGTTATTGGTTAAATTGTTAGGCACATAAAAATCCCCCTTTACCCTAATCTCTTTAATAGAGAGACATGGGGACATTCTTTCCCTAATCTTAAAAACCTTTAAAAACCTGTCCCCCCCCCCCCCCCCCCTAAATACTAAACTTAGTCTTGTATTGGTCCAGCTCTGTGCCAATAGAAGCGTCTTCCTATGGTGGCACATACAGAAGAGGAAGAGCCTAGAGCACCAGCGGGGGACCCCAGAAGTGGAGGTTTGTGTATTGCACACAGCAGGTACAGTGCCTTGAAAAAATATTCCTACCCCTTGAAATTTTCCACATTTTGTCATGTTACAACCAAAAAAGTAAATGTATTTTATTGGGATTTTATGTAACAGACCAACACAAAGTGGTACATAATTGTGAAGTGGAAGGAAAATGATAAATGTTTTTCAAGTTTTTTTACAAATAAATATCTGAAAAGTGGGGTGTGCATTTGTATTGAGCCCCTTTACTCTGATACCCCTAACTAAAATATAGTGGAACTGTCATGTACCTTACAGCAGAGCCGAGGAAGTGGGGGCGGCCTCTCGCACGATCCTGGTCCCCGCGCCCCCTGGAGGTGAGGACAGGGAATGCAGGGGCATGAGAAGGTGCTGGTGCCTGTGGATGCAGATAGAGTCTCTGGGAGATACTGGAGACCTCTTACAGCACAGGTGCTGTGGGAACTAAGCGTCAGATCCGTGCAGGGAAGATCCAGGAGAACAAACAGGTGAAGGTAGGAGTCAGCAACGGGCTAGCAGAGAGGTACCAAATCAAGAGGCAGGTTCGTGGTCAAAGTCCAGGCCGCTGGTCAGTAAAGCAATCAGAGGTAGGAGAACAGGTAAGGGAGATCCGAGAAGAGTAGTCAAAACAAGCCAGGTATCTTTAGGAGCAGGTCAATCCGATAACAGGTTTCACAGGAGCCAAGGTACTAGCTGAAAATACAATTCAGCACTGACACTCAGGTGATCCAGGTTTAAATAGGGCGCCGTGCGCCGGGATTGGAAGGGGCGCGCGCATGCGCATTGGCGCGCGCATTTCGCGCATGCGCATGGGCGCGCGCATTGCTGGCATGCGCATTAGCATTTGCGGAACGGGCATTCCTTGCTGACACCCGGAAGTAAGTGTTTGCAGTGCTGGGTCTCTGACATTGCCCCCTCCCTAGGAGCAGCCTCCGGATGCCCACTCGGGCTGGCTGAGAGCGATGAAAGGCCCCTATCAACCCGCTGGGCTCCCAGGAATTTTCTTCCGGGCCGAAGCCCTTCCACTTAATCAAGTATTGGTTGAGTCCTTGTCGTTTCCTATGACCCAGGATGGCTTCAACCTCAAACTCTTCTTCCCCATCTATCATTATGGCCTCAGGGGGCCCAGTTTCACGGTCCAGGAAAGGGTTGGTCACGTTTGGTTTTAATAATGAAACGTGAAATACAGGAGGAATTTTCAAAGATTCAGGAAGATCAAGTTCATATGCCACTGTGTTGAGTTTCCTTTTAATAGAAAAAGGCCCCAAGTACCTGGGTCCCAACTTTTTAGAGGGACAAGCAAGTTTCAGATTCGTCGTAGATAGCCAGACAAGGTCACCAACCTTTAGAACCAGTTCCCCTCTTCTCTTCCTATTGAAGAATTTTTTGTTGCTCTCCTGAGCCTCGGAAATTGCTTCTTTTAGGATTTGATGGTTAGAAGAAAGGAACTTTAACCTGTCCTGGACTGCTGGTAGTGGAGAATCTGGGATTAATGCTGGTAGAAAGGTAGGATGGAATCCGTAATTGGAGAAAAAAGGCGTCTGATTGGTGGCAGAATGAATGGAGTTGTTGAATGCAAACTCCGCTAGGGGGAGAAATGATGCCCAATCCTCCTGGGTGAAAAAGGAGAAGCAGCGTAAGTACTGTTCCAGTGTCTGGTTCGTACGTTCTGTCTAAAAAGAAAAAAACCCCAAAGGGCTAACGTTGCGCTAATAGTGATAAATAATAATATGTGGAAGAACAGTGTAACAAATAATGAAAATAGACACCTACAAGCAGCTAACATAAAAAGTCCTATACAAAAAAGACCAAATAACAAAAATAATAAAAATAAAATATGCAGCGCTAAATAGGTGAATAGAGGACCAGTAAACCTAATCTAGTCCAAGCAATAAAAACCAAAATGAATAAATAACCAAAAATCACAAATAAACACACCGTGAAGTGATACTAAAGAGATTACCAAACAAAGGTAAAAATGAAAAATAAAATAAAAATGATGCTGTAAATAATTAGTGAAATGAATACAATAACTAAAACATCATGAGCAAAAAGTCCCAGAACGGTAAAAGAAGTGAGTGGCTAGAGAAGCTTCTTCCCAGGGGAGATGTGCAGACTGGCAAACGTGACACCCAGGTGTGTGGTGGTCCTGCTTACCGGATAGCCATGACTGTATCCACAGTCTCACCTAACACAGGGAATAAGGCTTCCCCACAGCCCAACGATATCCTGAGCAGTTCTCACCAGCCCGAAATTATTCCGAATGGGAGAGAAAACAAAAAAACTCCATAGTGTAATAAGTAAAAATCCGGTTTATTGAATTAATAAAGGTTGCACTTACAATTGGTAGATGATCAGTCAGCGATAAAAAACAGATGATGTGCAGCAATAACAGTGCTGCATACGGCAGCGTTGGTTCGAATTTTCCCGAGCTCCTGTGCTCCTCAGATACTTCCTCGTATGTGATCAAATGCGTGATGACGTCACCGCCCCCCTACGCGTTTCGTCACCACGGACATCAACTGGGGATTGGCCGTTCTGGTACGTTCTGTCTGCCCGTTAGTCTAAGGATGGTAGGCTGAGGATAAATTGAGTTTAATGCCCAGGGTTCCACATAGCGTTTTCCAAAACTTAGACGTGAATTGTACTCCACGATCGGAGACTATGTTGTCCGGAATTCCGTGCAGTCTCACGATTTCTTTTATGAACACCTTAGCTGTTTCCGTTGCAGACGGGGTCCCCTTCATGGGAATGAAATGTGCCATTCTAGAGAGCCATTCAACCACCACAAAAATGGATGAAAACCCTTCCGAAGGGGGAAGCTCCACAATAAAATCCATTGCAATTCTTTCCCAAGGCCTTTCAGGGATGGGCAGTGGTCTTAACAGTCCCCAGGTTTTGTTTTTTGAGCCTTTGTTCCTGAGACAAATTGGGCAGGAATTTACATAGGCCCTGCAATCTTTTGCTAGACCCGGCCACCAGAAATGTCGTTGAACTAGGTCCGTGGTTTTGTGACCCCCAAAATGATCCGCCAAGGGATAATCGTGACAAGTCTGTAAGACATTTGTACGCATCTCCTGGGGTACGAATATCTTGTTTCCCAGCCAGTAAAGCCCTTCTCTTTCTAGAAGACCGGTATGTGGGGGCAGAGGGATGTTCGAGGAAGCCTGGCGGATCTGGGACACAAAGTCAGTTTGAGTTAGTAAGAAATTCCCGGCTTGGAGGATGGTATCTGGTGAAGATGAGGTTTCCGTGTCTGGAAACATATGGGACAGCTCATCAGGCTTAACGTTCTTGGATCCTGGCCGGTACGTGATGTGGAAATTAAAACGAGAAAAGAAGAGAGCCCATCTCGCTTGTCTGGGCCTGAGGCGTTTGGCGGTTCTAAGGTATTCTAAATTTTTATGATCTGTGAAGATCAATATAGGATGGGTTGCTCCCTCCAAGAGGTATCGCCACTCTTCCAGGGCAGTTTTTATTGCCAGCAATTCTCGGTCCCCGACGTCATAGTTTTTTTCAGCCAGTCCTAATTTCCGAGAAAAGAAGGCCACAGGGTGCATTAATGACTTGGCTCCCAATCGTTGGGACAGGATGGCCCCTACCGCAGTCTCAGAGGCGTCCACCTCAAGGACATATGGCAGAGCAGGATCAGGATACCTTAGTACTGGGGCAGACGTGAACAACTCTTTGAGTTTATCAAAGGCGGCTTGAGCTGTTTCAGTCCATTGGAAGCGGCTAGGTTTTTTGGTGAGATGTGTGATGGGCGCTATAATGCCGGAAAAGTTCTTTATAAATTTCCTATAGAAATTGGAGAATCCAATGAAGCGTTGCACTCCTTTTTTGTCGGTAGGAGGCGGCCAGGACATGATGGCTGCGACCTTCTGGGGGTCCATTGCCACACCTCCTGTTGAAATGACTAGGCCGAGAAAGTGGATGGTCTGACGCTCAAATTCACATTTCTCGGCCTTGGTGAAAAGTCCGTTCTGTCGTAACCTGAGGAGGACTAGTTTCACATTAGTCCGGTGTAATTCTAATGATGCTGAAAATATCAAGATATCATCCAGGTATACGATCACAAATTAATCCAAAAAGTCTCTAAAAATTTAATTGACAAAGTTTTGAAAGGTCGCTGGTGCGTTGCACAAACCAAACGGCATCACAAGGTATTCAAAGTGACCAAAACGTGTTCGGAAGGTCGTCTTCCACTCATCCCCCTCACGGATTCTAATTAAATTGTAAGCCCCTCGTAAGTCAAGCTTGGTAAATATTCTAGCGAAACGAAGTCTCTGGAATAACTCTGGAATCAAGGGAAGGGGATATCGGTTTTTGATTGTGACCTTATTTAATTCCCTGTAATCGATACAGGGGCGCAGGGAGTGGTCCTTCTTTTCGACAAAGAATATCCCTGCACCAGCTGGGGAGGATGAGTGTCGAATGAATCCTTTGTTGAGGTTCTCGTCGATGTACTCCTTCAGGACCAGAAGTTCGGGCTCCGAGAGAGGGAAAATTCTTCCGAAGGGAATTTTTGCTCCTGGAAGCAATTCGATTGGGCAATCGTATACCCGATGTGGAGGGAGAGTGTTTGCCTTTTGTTTATCAAACACGTCTAAGAAGTCATGGTAGGTGGATGGGACAAGTTTCTGGGTTTCAGAGGTGGCTTCCAGGCAGCCGATGACTGGGGTTGCAGGGTGAAGAGACTTGAGACAGTTCTGGATACAGTAGGTGGACTGGAAGATCACCCGGCCAGTAGTCCAATCAATGTGAGGGTTATGAGCCCGCAACCAAGGTATTCCCAGGATGATTGGGAATAACGGTGAGGAAAAAATGTCCGGGCGTAGTAGTTCTAGGTGGTCCGGTTGAATATTTGTGGGAAGAGGTTGGGTTTCATGGGTAATGGGCCCAGACTTAATGCTCGATCCGTCAGCCAGTCGCACGGAGAGTTGCTGCGATTTCAGTTGCAGAGGAATATTATGTTGCTGGGCAAAGGCACGGTCTATGAAGCAGCTACAGGTGCCTGAATTAATGATGGCTTGGGCCTGGATTTCCCCTTGTGAAAGCTGAAAAGAGACAGGAACAGAGATATGAGCGGATTTGGTTAAGGTTAGGAGACCAGGATCATGAGAAGAGGGGTCAGACTTAAGGGTCTTGTTAGGGCACATGTTTGCATAGTGTCCAGTTCTGCCACAATATAAGCAAAGGTTGTTCTGGCGGCGTCGCTGCTTTTCTTCTGGGGTCAGGGGTGCACGGAGAAGGCCTATCTGCATTGGCTCAGGGGCGTCAGAGGCAGAGGCGGGTGATGAAGAGATAGGAACTGTCGGGTGGCTGGGTACTCTGGGCATCATCCATACAGGACGAAATTGGCTGGTTCTTTCCGATCTGCATTCCCTTAGGCATCGGTCTATCTGGATAGACAGCTGGATCAAGGCCTCCAAGGAACTGGGTACTCCCACTCGGGCCAACTCATCTTTAAGTGCCTCAGAGAGGCCTAGGCGAAATTGGTAGCGGAGGGCAGTGTCGTTCCACTGGGTATCAGAACACCATCGCTTGAAGTCAGTAATATAGTCCTCCACTGGTCTACGTCCCTGCTGGAGGGCACGAAGACTGGCCTCTGCTGTGTACGTTGATGGTCGTCGTAAAGCTTGGCCATTTCGTCCAGGAAGTCATCCAGAGTATTCAGACAAGTATTGGCTTGTTCTATTAAACCATGAGCCCAGGTTTGGGGTTCCCCCTGGAGGAGTGACACGATGAAGCCCACCTTTGTGCTTTCTAGGGAGAAGGTGCGAGGTTGAAGCAAGAAGTAAAGGCGGCAGGCGTTTTTAAACGTATGGAATTTACTGCGATCTCCTGAGAATCTTTCTGGAGTGGGCACACGTGGTTCCGGGGGTGGCACCATTACTGTGGTGGTCGTAGCTGATGCTGTAGATGCTGAAGGTACTGATGCTGCAGCGGGTGACGGTGAGGTACCCGGAGTTTGGGACACCACCCTTTGCTCCAATTGGCGGAAGCCTTCTTGAAGGCCCTGGACTGCCTGGGTGAGATCAGAGATCTGCTGGCACAGTGTGTCCAGAGGCGAAGCCCCCGACCCGGACTCCATACTGGCTGGATTGTACTGTCACGTACCTTACAGCGGAGCCGAGGAAGTGGGGGCGGCCTCTCGCATGATCCCGGTCCCCGCGCCCCCTGGAGGTGAGGACAGGGAATGCAGGGGCACGAGAAGGTGCAGGTGCCTGTGGATGCAGATAGAGTCTCTGGGAGATACTGGAGACCTTTTAGAGCACAGGTGCTGCGGGAACCAAGCGTCAGATCCGTGCAGGGAAGATCCAGGAGAACAAACAGGTGAAGGTAGGAGTCAGCAACGGGCTAGCAGAGAGGTACCAAATCAAGAGGCAGGTTCGTGGTCAAAATCCAGGCCGCTGGTCAGTAAAGCAATCAGAGGTAGGAGAACAGGTAAGGGAGATCCGAGAAGAGTAGTCAAAACAAGCCAGGTATCTTTAGGAGCAGGTCAATCCGATAACAGGTTTCACAGGAGCCAAGGTACTAGCTGAAAAGACAATCCAGCACTGACACTCAGGTGATCCAGGTTTAAATAGGGGGCCGTGCGCCGGGATTGGAAGGGGCGCGCGCATGCGCATGGGCGTGCGCATTTCGCATGCCTGTGAAGTGGCACGTGTTTCCCGTGTTTAGAACTGTCCCTGCACAAAATTACATTTCTAAAGGAAAAAAAGCCATTTAAAACTGCTTGCGGCTTTAATGTAATGTCTGGTCCCGGTAATATGGATGAAAATCTTTAAGAAAAATGGCATAGCTACCCCAAGCATCAGTGGAGAGGAGACACTTTTTTTCCCATATTAATTCTTACAGGAGAGAATTTGCCTTCCTAAGGGTAGATTTCCTCTCACTTCCTGTTGTATCCTTCCGTTTGCAAGGAGGAGTCGTTTGTAAGTTGGATGTTTGAAAGTAGGGGCCTGCCGTATATACTCTGCTGAAATTTGCCCCTTACATGTTGGTGTTGCCACAACACTGTGAGCCCTCACAGTTACTCTTGGTGGGCGCATGAATGGGCCCTGCTGTGAATTATTAGATCAAGAATTGTAATTGCATACCCCTGTTTAACAGGGGCTGAAAAATTGGGCCTTTGGTGGTGGTGGTGGTGGTGTTGACACAACACTGTAAGGCCTCACAGTTACTCTTGGTGGGTGCAGGAATGGGCCCTGCTGTGAATTATTAGATTAAGAATTGTAATTACATGCCCCTGTTAAACAGGGGCAGAAAAATTGGGCCTTAGGCACTGGTGCCACAACACTGCAACCCCTCACAGATACTGTACTTGGAGCACAGCAATGAGCCCTGTTGCAAAGTATTGCATCAAAAATTGTAATTACACGCCCCTGTTAAACAGGGGCTGAAAAATTGGGCCTTAGGCACTGGTGCTGGTGCCACAACACTGCAACCTCTCCCAGATACTCTAGTTGGAGTGCAGGAATGAGCCCTGCTGCAAAGCATTGCATAAAAAATTGTAATTACATGCCCCTGTTAAACAGGGGCTGAAAAATTGGGGCTTAGCCACTGGTGCTGGTGCCACGACACTGCAACCTCTCCCAGATACTCTAGTTGGAGTGCAGGAATGAGCCCGGCTGCAAAGCATTGCATAAAAAATTGTAATTACATGCCCCTGTTAAACAGGGGCTGAAAAATTGGGCCTTAGCCACTGGTGCTGGTGCCACGACACTGCAACCTCTCCCAGATACTCTAGTTGGAGTGCAGGAATGAGCCCTGCTGCAAAGCATTGCATAAAAAATTGTAATTACATGCCCCTGTTAAACAGGGGCTGAAAAATTGGGCCTTAGCCACTGGTGGCGGCACCCAGAAACAAAAATATCATTCCAAGCTATCATCATCAATCGGATCATGGAGGAGGAGGATAGTCAGTTAACATAACAGGACAGTCACTCAGCATCAGCATCAGTTTTGAAGGGATGTGACATTTGAAAATAAATTAGTCTGTTATATTAGCTTCAGGTGTTTGGTAGCTGGTGGTGATCCAAGACTGGTTCATCTTTATGAAGGTCAGTCGATCAACCGAGTCGGTGGACAGGCACACCCTGTGATCTGTGACAAATCCTCCAGCAGCACTGAATGTGCATTCTGAAAGAACGCTGGATGCAGGACAGGCCAGTAGCTCAATTGCATACTGTGCAAGTTCTGGCCAGTGATCCATCCTCAAGACCCAGTAAGCCAGAGGATTTTCGGTAGGGAAGGTGTCCAAGTCTGACCTTGCCCCTAGGTATTCCTGCACCATGTATATCAGATGCTGGCGATGGTTGCTGGAACCGATCATACCTTGGGGCTGCGGACTAAAGAATTGTCTGAACGCATCGGTCAGACGGCCACCTTCCCCACCGCTTCTTCTTTGACTGACCGAAGCCTCAGCAACTCGTTGTCCAGGACCAGGAGTTTGTAACCTCCCAATCTCTGGGAACGCGTTGCACAGACCTTTCTGCAAGGCCTCCCGGAGTTGTCTCATCCTCTGCTCCCTCTGCGACGGTAAGATAAGGTCCGCAACCTTACCCTTGTACCGTGGATCAAGGAGAGTGGCCAGCCAGTAATGATCCCTCTCCTTGATCCGAAGAATACGAGGATTCTTCCGCAGACTTTGCAGGATCAGGGCGGCCATGCAGCGTAGGTTAGCTGAGGCATTCGGTCCAGAGTCCTCTGGGTCACTAAGGACGACATGATCCGCAGCCACCTCCTCCCAAGCACGTACAAGTCCACGGGTTTCTTGGGACTGTAAATCATCCCTAAAAGACTGCTGCTGATGATGCTGAGTGCCAGGCTCCACCTTCATGCTGACACAATCCTCCTCCTCCTCCTCCTCTTCCTGTGCGATGGGTGGGACAGAAGGAACACTGTCTGGGTAAAGGGGGCCTTGAGAGGCAAGGAAGTCCTCCTCTTCCTGCCTCTGTTCTGCCTCAAGTGCCCTGTCCATTATTCCATGCAGCGTCTGTTCCAACAGGTGGACAAGAGGTACAGTGTCACTGATGCATGCACTGTCACTGCTCACCATCCTCGTGGCCTCCTCAAATGGTGCCAGGACAGTGCATGCATCCCTGATAATGCCCCACTGGCGTGGTGAAAAAACCCGAGCTCCCCTGACCCTGTCCTGGTGACGTAGTCTCACAGGTACTCATTGATGGCCCTCTGCTGCGTGTGCAGCCGCTGCAGCATGGCCAACGTTGAGTTCCACCTGGTGGGCATGTCACATATAAGGCGGTTCTTGGGCAGGTTCAACTCCTTTTGCAGCTCAGCCAGGCGAGCACTGGCATTATAAGATCTGCGGAAATGCACACAGACTTTCCTGGCCTGCCTCAGGACATTCTGTAAGCCCGGGTACCTGCCCAAGAACCGCTGCACCACCAGGTTAAGGACATGAGCCACACAGGGCACATGGGTCAGTTGTCCCTGTCGGAGGGCGGAGAGGAGGTTGGTGCAATTGTCGCAAACCACCATTCCTGGCTTAAGCTGGCGTGGCGTCAACCACCTCTCGGCCTGCCCCTGCAGAGCAGACAGGACCTCTGCCCCAGTGTGGCTCCTGTCCCCCAAACACACCAGCGCAAGCACGGCATGGCATCTTTTTGCCTGCGTACTTGCGTAGCCCCTTGAACGCCTACGGAGCACCGCTGGTTCCAAGGACAAAGCACAGGAAGAGGCCATGGAGGAAGAGGAGGGGGTGGAGGAGAGAGGTGTGTCACAACCAGTAGTAGCATTTTGGAGGCATGGCGGTGGAACAACCTCCAACACTACTGCACCTTGTCCTGCATCCTTCCCAGCTGCCAAAAGAGTGACCCAATGGGCCGTGAAAGAAAGGTAACGTCCCTGTCCATGCCTGCTGGACCATGAGTCAGCGGTAATATGCACCTTACCGATGACCGCCCTGTCCAGCGAGGCCAAGACATTGCCTTCCACATGCCGGTAGAGAGCCGGAATCGCCTTCCGTGAGAAAAAGTGGCGTTTGGGAACCTGCCACTGAGGAACCGCACATTGCACAAACTCACGGAAGGGGGCCGAGTCTACCAACTGAAAAGGCAGCAGTTGAAGCGCTAGCAATTTAGCCAAGCTAGCGTTCAACCGCTGGGCATGTGGATGGCTGGGAGTGAACTTCTTTTGACGGTCCAGCAGCTGGGGCAGGGAAATTTGCCTGATAGAATCGGACGTCTGTGTACTGCTAGCAGAGTGCCCGCAAGTACTTGGCTGTGACACACCTAATTCTACACCTTCATTCCTCTCAGTGCAGGTTTCAGAGAGGACTGAAGGTATAGTGGGGTTGGAGATCCCAGCTGATGCGGTGCAAGGAGAGGTCCGCTTTGTTCTTTGGTGCGGGTCTTTAAGGTAGGCTTGCCAACGAGCTGCATGGCAGGTCAACATATGTATGGTCAAGCATGTGGTGCCCAAGCGGCTGATGTTTTGGCCACGCGATATACGATTGAGACATATGTTGCAAACAGCAGCTGTGCGATCTGATGCACTTGACTCAAAAAAGGCCTACATCAAATAACTTTTTGAATAACGGGGAGAGGCAGCGCCCTGCACAGGCGGAGCTCTGCGGTGTGATTCCATCGGTGTGCTGCCCTTATGCTGGCCCCCCGAGGGCATCCTGCCTCATTGGAGATGTGCCTCCTCATCCTCCACCTCCTCCTCCTCTCTCCTATTAGGCACCCACGTGGAGTCAGTGACCTCATCATCCCCTCCCTCCTCATCACTGGAGCCAATCTGGCAGTATGCTGCAGCTGCTGGAACATGACTGCCAGATTGGTGTCCTTCTTGAGCATCCCCTCTCTCTGCTCTCACGCTACTGCCTTCCTCTAGCTGGGTATCATCATCAGACCCTTCGAAACGCTGGGCATCCTCCTGGAGCATGTACCCAACACTGTGCTCAAACAGTTCGGGGGACTCCTCAGGAGGACATGGTGGGTCTAGGGAAGGAGTGACTGATGATGACATTGATACCAGGGAAGAGGACGCTTTGGCAGCTGCTTTGCCAGTACCCTGAGCCTGGGTGAGAGAGGATGAGGAGGGCTTGGTCATCCACTCTACCAAGTCTTCGGCATGATGCGGCTCAACACGTCCAGCTGCCGAAAAGAAGGACAAGCGTGTCCCATGGCCACGTGCTGATGGCGATGCACCGCGTCCACGACCAGCACTGTTGTCTCTAGACACAGAGCCTGCTTGCCCTCTTTTATTGACTCCTGACTGTCTGCCTCTCCTTGTTTGCCTTCCAGACATTCTAATGGCCTGCAGGGAGATGGGAAAACCAGCAATAAGGCCTAGCTTCAGGAGTATATTTTGCAGGAAGCACACTATGCCCGCTGTAAGTGCTGCAAATGCCTGTTGGTGTAACACACCAGGAAAACACAGCAATACGGGCTAGCTTCAGGTGTATAATGTGCAGGAGGCACACTCCGCCCGCTGTAAGTGCTGCAAATGCCTGTTAGTGTAACACACCAGGAAAACACAGCAATACGGGCTAGCTTCAGAAGTATATTTTGCAGGAATCACACTACGCCTGCTGTAAGTGCTGCAAATGCCTGTTGGTGTAACACACTAGGAAAACACAGCAATAAGGCCTAGCTTCAGGAGTATATTTTGCAGGAATCACACTACGCCTGCTGTAAGTGCTGCAAATGCCTGTTGGTGTAACACACCAGGAAAACACAGCAATACGGGCTAGCTTCAGGTGTATAATGTGCAGGAGGCACACTCCGCCCGCTGTAAGTGCTGCAAATGCCTGTTAGTGTAACACACCAGGAAAACACAGCAATACGGGCTAGCTTCAGAAGTATATTTTGCAGGAATCACACTACGCCTGCTGTAAGTGCTGCAAATGCCTGTTGGTGTAACACACTAGGAAAACACAGCAATAAGGCCTAGCTTCAGGAGTATATTTTGAAGGAATCACACTACGCCTGCTGTAAGTGCTGCAAATGCCTGTTGGTGTAACACACCAGGAAAACACAGCAATACGGGCTAGCTTCAGAAGTATATTTTGCAGTAATCACTCTACGCCTGCTGTAAGTGCTGCAAATGCCTGATGGTGTAACACACTAGGAAAACACAGCAATAAGGCCTAGCTTCAGGAGTATATTTTGCAGGAATCACACTCCGCCCGCTGTAAGTGCTGCAAATGCCTGTTAGTGTAACACACCAGGAAAACACAGCAATAAGGGCTAGCTTCAGGTGTATATTGTGCAGGAGGCTTAGCAACAATGACACTGACACTGTCCCCTGCCTATCCTTCTCTCTCCCTGCACACAAGGTTTATCAAAGAATATGACACTGACACTCTCCCTGCCTATCCTTCTCTCTCCCTGCACACAAGGTTTAGTAAAGAATATGACACTGACACTGTCCCCTGCCTATCCTTCTCTCTCCCTGCACACAAGGTTTATCAAAGAATATGACACTGACACTCTCCCTGCCTATCCTTCTCTCTCCCTGCACACAAGGTTTAGCAAAGAATATGACACTGACACTGTCCCCTGCCTATCCTTCTCTCTCCCTGCACACAAGGTTTAGCAAAGAATATGACACTGACACTCTCCCTGCCTATCCTTCTCTCTCCCTGCACACAAGAATAGCACAAAGAATATCAACACTGTCCCTGCCTATCCTTCTCTTTCCCTGCGCCAGAACACACTACACAAGGCCGCCGCGCTAGCGGCCTTTTATAGTGTGGGGCGTGTGCTAAACCCCCTGAGCTATAATTGGCCACAGGCAACCTGCCTGTGGCCAATTATGGCTCTCCTAGCTGCCGGCGCTGTGATTGGCCAAGCATGCGGGGTCACAGTGCATGCTTGGCCAATCACAGCGCCGGGATTGCACTGCAATGGCGCAGTGTATTGTGGGCCGTTCGCGTCACTCAAATTTGGCGCGAACGACCCAAATCGTTCGATGTTCGCCGAACGATCGAACAGCCGATGTTCGAGTCGAACGTATGTTCGACTCGAACACCGAGCTCATCCCTATCCACCGGCCACCCGCAGATGTTCCTGAGAGAGACAGAATGGGGATCTGTCAATGTAAACAGACAGATCCCTGTTCTGTCAGGGGAGGATAGACAGATCGTCTGTTCCTAGTGATTAGGAGCAGCGATCTGTCTCCTCCCCCAGTCACTACACTGCCCCCACAGTTAGAAACACCTCCCTAGGGAACACTTAACCCCCTGATCGCCTCCTAGTGTTAACCCCTTCCCTGCCAGTGACATTTATACAGTAATCAGTGGCTATTTTTAGATCTGATCGCTGTATAAAAGTCAATGGTCCCAAAAAAGTGTTAAACGCATCCGATCTGTCCGCCGTAATGTTACAGTCCTGCTAAAAATCGTTGATCACCGGCATTACTAGTAAAAAAATAATAATAATAAAAATGCCATAAATCTATTCCCTATTTTGTAGACGCGATAACTTTTGCACAAACCAATCAATATACACTTATTGCAATCTTTTTTACCAAAAATTTGTAGAAGAATACATATAGGTCTAAACTGATAACGTTTTTTACATTTTTTTTTAGATATTTATTATATCAAAAAGTAAAAAATATATATATATTTTTTTTCAAAATTTTCGCTTTTTTTTGTTTATAGCGCAAAAAAAAACTGCAGTGATCAAATACCACCAAAAGAAAGCTCTATTTGTGGGAAAAAAGGACTTTTGTTTGGGTACAGCATTGCACGAGTGCGCAATTGTCAGTTAAAGCGACGCAGTGCCACATCGCAAAAAATGGGCCAGTCATTAAGGGGGCAAATCCTTCCGGGCCTTAAGTGGTTAAATGGTAACTCCACTGTCATGGGGAAAAAATAGCAAATAAAGAAAAAATATTATAGCGTATAGAATTGTGATATAATTGTATGTTATTAAAAATTACCTTTCCTTTTCAATCTGCAGCTGCTGTAATTTTCTGCAATATGACTACCTGGAGTGGTTCTGTACACAGATGGTGTACAGAACTCCCCCCAGAAATATATTTTCCTGCTTGTGTGTGTAGCGGGTATGTACTTTCCCGGGTGTAAATTTGAATTTGGCAGAGACATCAGTGATGTGTAATTCCCCGCGGCCCTCTGGGTGGCGCTGTCGCCCTGGGCTGGGGTTGAATCATTGCTGTGTGCCGTACCTCCTTTTTTTCCTCCCTCGGCAGCGGTATGGTGGGGCGGGGAGCCCGCCGTGCTTGCTGGGAGAGGGTATAAACGGGCCGGCCATCTTTGTCCCAGGGTCGGAGTCCCAGGCACCTTCAGCTTGTGGACGGTGGTTCGTGTCGGTCCTCTGGGTGGCCTAGGCCTAGAGGACAGCCGGAGGTCGTGTTCCATCCCAGGCACCTTTAGCCTGGGGCGAGGTCCTCGGATGGAGGTCCGGAGCTCAGTGCCCAACACTGAGTTCCGCGAGGGAAGGAGATCCTAGGGAACCCCGGGAGTGGGTACCCAAATCCGAAAGGCGCAACGGACCGGGGGGAGCTCCTCACTTGAAGACCCGGCGCAGCATATTGCCGGTGACAGGTGAGCCTCTCGTCGGAGACCGCCTGGAAGGAAATTCCCCCTCATGCGGAGACCGTAACCCACTTTCAGGAAGGAAAGTGGAGAACCAAACTGTGTCTGGGCCTATTCGCATCCACACCTCCTTTCCTGTTCTGTAACCAAGGGAGTTCAACTGATTGTGTTCATTCGCAGAAGAATAAAGGAGTGTTGAACTTTAATGGTGTGGGGCTCATTTCCTAACAGACATTGTTCAAGGTGACTCTTGAAGGGAGGTCCCAAGGTGCACAGCACTGACCCGAAGGTAATACAAGAACGTTGCTTATACCGCACTGACACATGTGGTGGAAGCCAGGCGTGGTGTCCCCGCTCCCTCCCCTCTAAGATACCCCTAGACAAGAGAAAGACGAGACGAGAGAAAGAGGGGAGTGAGGAGGCCGCTACACGTGGGGGCTCGGGTCCGGTATAGTGTTTGTGCACCACGGAATTGAACGTGTCTGCTGGAGGAGTAAAGCGAATAGGCAGGCCTTCATTGGCCGAAGTGCATCCCTGCTCGAAGTCGTGGACATGACCCAATGAAGGGAAAGGCCCACGCAGAAGAGTGAAAAAAGGGGGAAGCTCAGCCGTGTGAAGTAGTACACGTGGGGGTTTCTATTGCACTGCGCCACCAGGCACACCCCCTTCGTTTAGTTTGTGGGCGTGACTCAGAAACAGAAAATAAGAAAAGCCCGCAAACTGGAGCAAAGGGGAGGAGTCCAATACGTGTGGAGGACTACACGTGGAACGTTGGCGCAAAAACTTGGCAGTGTGCGATGGATCAGCAACAGGTTGCCATGTTCGGACATACATCGTGCATTCAAGTTCACCCTTCCACCACGACATTGACTGCTGCTGCTCCGGTAACAGATACGGGGATTCGGCTAAAGCCAAGGGGTCGATTCGCCCTGTACTCGTGCATGGACGTTGAGGCCCTGGGTGTGATTTGTCCCGGCTGTTCGGGACTGGTGTGCCAGTTGAAGCCATTCCGGCGACGTGAGGCCTGTGGGGAGTTCCTGTTCGAAGTGGATCCGGCGGTTAAGAGGCCGAGAACCATTTACCCCAGCCGTGCTGCGGGCAACACCACTCAGAGAGGAGGAATCACTGCTGTGAGAGCCATCCCTACACACGCTGCAACGACCGCGGAGGAGGTCGTAAAACCCCAACGGGAGAAATCCGAGGATGCTGACTCGGTCACCACTGTCTCGCAGCGTCCGCCACCGAAGAGAAAGACTGGTATGGTAGCCCCGACCAGCGGTTGTGGTGGACCGTCTCGCCCGCTTACGCCCGGCCCGGATGGATCCGTTGACAAGAGTTCCGGACGTCCCGCTTCAAGTAAAGGCCGAGGTAAGCCAGGCGGAGAGATTTGGTGTGTGGGCGGAGGTGTCAGGAAGTCATGGCCCAGTGAGTCCGTGGGAGGGGGTGGCTCCGTTTCTACAACCGGCTACATACCCGCGGAGGAGTGTGACACCTCTGACCTGGAGTCGCTCTCGGACATGGGAGACGACGTAGCCATAGACGATTTGTTTGCTGAGAAGGGCTGGGACAAAGTACCTCTCGCTTCATCTCGGAGGATCAGAGATCCACCCATGTCAACAGGGGAAAGTACACCCCGGGTGGAGGCACCAGCGCCTGAAGAGAGGTCTCGTCCCCAGCCTGCTTCTACATCCCCGGTGCCATCTGTACCGAAGGACGGGGAAAAGAGACTATTGCTGCGGGCACCTATGCCCAGGCCAGATGTGGTCAAGGTCCCTCGCCACCCGGACTCGATAGTTTTACCTGGCGAAGGGGACAAAGCTACCATGCCTCTTTTGGCGAGATTACAACGCCTATTTGGCCAAAAGGTTGCTGCAGAATACGGATGGGAGTATCCGTACTTGTCGAAGGAACTGCTTTATGAGGTGGAAGTGTGCCGGGAGCGCTGGTACAATGACTTTGTGTGGACCCACCTTCAGGTTCCGCACGCCCGCAGGTACCTGGCATGCTCTCCCAAGGCCTCTCAACGTTTCAAGGACTGCAAGGCAGAGTGGATGTTGGGACGACACATCCATGCAGACAAAGTGCTGATCCGGCGCAAGGAAGGGGAAGATGAGGAGTATCATCTGGAGACCATGGACCAGCACTTGAAGCCGCTTGTTCTGCCGCATCCCCGCTTTTACTAATAGGAAAGAGAAAGACTCAGTTTGTTCTTGATTATGCTGCTGAACTTTCTGGGACCATTGTTTTTGTGCCCAGAGGAATGGAGAACTGTTCATGGTTTATTCTTCACTTTTCCCGCAAAGAGATCTTGGACTCTGGGTAGATAGGGCCAAAAGAGAAGAGGACAGTTCCACGAGTGCAGTTACCGCGATGCTGTCACCAGGTGGCTGTGTTGCGCAACGTTAAACACTTTTCACACATTCACTCTTTGGAGAAAAGGGATCTCTTCCCGAAGAAGTTTCTTTTCTCTCACACGAATACATGTGTCAGGGTTATGTGTGTTGTTTCTTTCTTTTCCCTCTGCAGGAGAGCATCCATCAAGATCACTGAGAATGGGGTGGATCTTAGTCAGGATGGGTGGGAAGAGTATGATGTAAAATGTGATTCAAAGTTATGATTACATGTTGTTGTTTCTTTCCCTTTTATTTCAGGGCTCAGACACAATTTCTCCAGTAGGGTAGTTATTTTTCTAAAGTTTATTTTTATACAATTGTTAGTGAGTTTCTGGATTGGATTATGTCAGCCGTTGAGGGCATGATTTACTCCAGACACTGGGGACCAGTGTCAAATGACCAGGGGGAGAGTGTAGTGGATATGTACTTTCCCGGGTGTAAATTTGAATTTGGCAGAGACATCAGTGATGTGTAATTCCCCGCGGCCCTCTGGGTGGCGCTGTCGCCCTGGGCTGGGGTTGAATCATTGCTGTGTGCCGTACCTCCTTTTTGTCCTCCCTCGGCAGTGGTATGGTGGGGCGGGGAGCCCGCCGTGCTTGCTGGGAGAGGGTATAAAGGGGCCGGCCATCTTTGTCACGGGGTCGGAGTCCCAGGCACCTTCAGCTTGTGGACGGTGGTTCGTGTCGGTCCTCTGAGTGGCCTAGGCCTAGAGGACAGCCGGAGGTCATGTTCCATCCCAGGCACCTTTAGCCTGGGGCGAGGTACTCGGATGGAGGTCCGGAGCTCAGTGCCCAACACTGAGTTCCGCGAGGGAAGGAGATCCTAGGGAACCCCGGGAGTGGGTACCCGAATCCGGAAGGCGTAATGGACCGGGGGGAGCTCCTCACTTGAAGATCCGGCGCAGCATATTGCCGGTGACAGGTGAGCCTCTCGTCGGAGACCACCTGGAAGGAAATTCCCCCTCATGCGGAGACCGTAACCCACTTTCAGGAAGGAAAGTGGAGAACCAAATTGTGTCTGGGCCTATTCGCATCCACACCTCCTTTCCTGTTCTGTAACCAAGGGAGTTCAACTGATTGTGTTCATTCGCAGAAGAATAAAGGAGTGTTGAACTTTAATGGTGTGGGGCTCATTTCCTAACAGACATTGTTCAAGGTGACTCTTGAAGGGAGGTCCCAAGGTGCACAGCACTGACCCGAAGGTAATACAAGAACGTTGCTTATACCGCACTGACACATGTGGTGGAAGCCAGGCGTGGTGTCCCCGCTCCCTCCCCTCTAAGATACCCCTAGACAAGAGAAAGACGAGACGAGAGAAAGAGGGGAGTGAGGAGGCCGCTACATGTGATTGGCTAAATGATTTTCCCAGATGTCTGAACTAAGATACAAGTCAGATTTCAGGCATCTTTTGGAACAACATTTTAATTTTTGGTGAGATACTCCCAATAGGAACATGTCTAAAAGGATGCAGACCCTGCCACTTTCCTCATTAGTGCCCTGCAGGTGCAGCAGCTGATTGATAATTATGAAACTACTCCCATTACACTCACTTCCCCACATGGGCATAGATAAGCACATATGGATTTCTTCAGAATAACAAAAAGTAGGAATCTGCAACAAAGTTTGTTAAAATCCTTGTAATGTACATAGATCACCCAGAGGGAATTACTTTTTTTGCATTCTCTGCATTAAGATAAAAAAAACTTCTGCATGCAGCCCCCCCCCCCCCTTCCCCCCAGCCCTCCCTTATACTTCCCTGAGCTTGATCTGGATCCAGCATTGTGTCTGAGAGCAGAGGCTCTCTTTGCGCTCTCCCTCCTCATTGGCACAGACACAGCAGCAGGAGCCATTGGCTTTTGCTTCTGGCAATCACAGCCAGTAAGGAGGAAGCAGGAGGCAGACCCAAGCTGCACTCTTGGGAAAAATGACAGGAAAATGTATTTTTAAAAACATTATTTTCTATTTTTCTATTTTTCTTCAATAAAAAACACAGAAATAGAAATGCGTTTTTACATTTTCTACAAAATTAAAGGCCTGTAGATCCTGAAAAAATTATGTATAATATGTTAAGGTAACACAAAAAGGTATAATGAGCTGAATGGTTGACCTGGATGAACTTGTGTCTTTTTTCACACAGATTAACCTTGGGGTTCATTTACTAAAACTAGAGAGTGCAAAATCTGGTGCATCTGTGCATAGAAACCAATCAACTTCCAGTTTTTTTTGTCAAAGCTTAATTGAACAAGCCGACTTTGCGGCGCCGCACCAATTTTCAAAAGTAGTTCCTGCACTACTTTTGGTGACTTCAATAGACATATGTGCATGAACTCGCACAGATGTCTTTCAAATCGCCCCCGACCACGCACTGAAATGTGGGCTTGAAATCGTGCGAGTTCAGCTGAAGTCGCACGATTTCAAAACCCGCGTTCAGTGTGAACGAGGGCTTAGTCATTCAGCCCCTATGTAACTATGAACTGAGAAATTTCCGAAAATAAAATCTCGGACTCAATGGGATTGAAGGAGGAAAAAAAGCCTGGAGACTCAAAGTTAATCTCTTAAATGAAAAAAAAAAAGAAAAAAGGGGTAGTATTGCGAAAAAAAAAAACTTCTAGCTGCCATGTAGCACCCTTGTCCCAAAGAAGGGCTACAGGAAAATTTAGCTTTGCTAGGTGGTAGCCAGCCTGGCTAATTTGCAGTGTTTAGTGGTCAAATTACTTCCTTCCTAATCCTGTTTTAGCTGTGGCTTCTCCATTTTGTCAATAGGTGGCGCTGTTGCCTTCGACATTAATATGATGAGCTACAGTGAGTTCAGGTTATGAATAAACATAACTTTCTCAGCCAATCAGACTGTCTGCTATGAATGCTGGGAGAAGGTATTTATTTGGAGAGAGTCAGGTGATTGGGGTCTTTCTCTGCCCAGGCTGCGGTTCTGGGTGGGTGTGTGAGGAACAGCTCCTGCTGGGTAGGCCTGAAGCCTGAGGCCTAACCATGTACTCAAGGTTCTGTAAGGAAGAGCCTGCTCCCTACTTGGAAGCATGAAGGAAAGGATGGAGACCTGAGATGAAGTACCAGAGAGGTGACTCTTGCATGGACCGGGGACCCATGGAGAGCCTGGGAAAGCGTCAAGACGGAATCATCTATAAAGTTCCTGCACCTTCCGTAAGTTAAGTTCAGTTACTATAGGAGACAGCCTATTCTACAAAGTACAGATGTGCTGGTTCTGCTTAAAGGCTCTTTTCCTGTACTGCTGTCTGCCTTATCTCACTATCTTTTTGTCTAAGGAGCCTGTCAATTGGCCTGTCTTCTGATCGTTACTATTTTCACTAAGGGTGTTTCCTATCCGCTCTCTCTCCCATATTTTTCCTGTTGTAAGAAATAGATGTAACACCCTAATGTTTAGGCAGGGTTGCTACTAAAATTATTTGCCAAGCAATAGTTGCCTTGGCCAATTGTTAGGAGGTCAATTGATTTCACCCTAATTCTGGAATTGCTGCACTTCTCTCTTCTGTCACTAGATGGCCGAGTATCTGGTGACATTAGATAAGACAAGGGCATTGCAAAGACAGATTAGGAATAAATAGGGTGTCTCAGCCAATGGGTCTTTTGGTCTGCTGGGAGAACATGTTTATTTGGGTGGAGTCAGGGGTTCTGTGCCACCTGGACGGCTGTCTGGGTGGACGTGTGATGTATTGCCCCTGTCTGCTAGGCCAGAAACCGAAGGCCTATCCCGGGACATCTGGCTGCTAGGCTATCTGAGAGCCTATCCAGAAGTAGTGCAGGGTTGGGACTGCAGGCTTGTAGTCCAACCAGAAGAAACGGTTCTGCAGGCCAGGGAACCAGTCATGGTCGGAGGTAGAGGGGAAGCTGTCGCCACAAAGGGACCATCCACCTTGCTACCAGAGACCATTGTGTGTAAACTGAGGCCAGTACCAGGGCAGACTTCCGATCAGCCAGGGACGGTGAAGAAGTGGGAAAGCATTAGTGAATGCCAA
Source organism: Rana muscosa (assembly GCA_029206835.1). Classification (NCBI taxonomy): domain Eukaryota; kingdom Metazoa; phylum Chordata; class Amphibia; order Anura; family Ranidae; genus Rana; species Rana muscosa. The sequence continues at coordinate 56,680,234 of CM055117.1, read as the reverse complement.
GTCAGGGACCCAGCGGAACAGCAGGGGTGATGCTTGTGGAGTGCCAAGCCAGGGACATAACGTGTCAGCAGGGGTGAAGCTTGAGGAGTATCTGTAAGTGCCAAGCCAGGGATCCAGCAGTGAATCGGGGGTGATGCTTGAGGAAGATACTGAGTGCTACAGTGAAAGAGCTCAGGGGATCCAGTGGCTAGTGGATCTGAAGTCTTGTGAGAGAGACTGGGAGCTCGTTGAGTGAAGACTCACAGTGAGTGAGTGTGGGGTAAAGAGAACTGTTCGTGTTGTAGATAGTTGAGTACCTTTACCATTAGTAACAGCTGCAAGATTGTTGCCATAGGAGACAGTGGTCCTACCTATACAGAAGTGGTGTCCGGCTGGAGGCCTTCACCTGTATAGCTGTCTACCTATAGAAGTCTCGGAGTCTGCCAATTAACATTGCATCTATCTCAGGGTGTCCTGGCCCTAACCCTCGCTCCCACAGTTCTGTTTAAAAAACAATAAATCTCTTTGCATTCAAAAAGTGTCTTGCATTACACCCACCATGCCTTGTAACTAGGGATGAACCGAACACCCCCGGGTTCGGTTCGCACCAGAACCTGCGAACGGACCGAAAGTTCGCGCAAACTTTAGAACCCTATTAAATACAATGGACGTGAACGTTCAAAATCTAAAGTGCTAATTATAACGGCTAATATGCATGTTATTGTTCTAAAAAGGGTTTGGGAACCCGGGTTCTGCCCCAGGGAACATGTATCAATGCAAAAAAAAGTTTTAAAAACGGACGTTTTTCGGGAGCAGTCATTTTAACCACTTAACGACCGCCCACCGCCGATTTACGTCGGCAGAATGGCACGGACAGGCAGAATCACGTAGATCTACGTGATCGCCTTTGTGCAGTTGGGGGGTCCATCCGGACCCCCCTTCACTGCAGTGAGCGGCCGTTAAGTGTTCGGGAGCGATCAGGCATGAGGGGGCGGCCGCTCGATTCCGCCCCCCCCCCCTCGCGATCGCTCCCGGCCAATGAAATTGCTTCCTCCGCCATGTGATGTAAACACAGGCTGGAGGAAGTGATGTCATCTCCCTCGCCGCGGTCTTTTCGTTCCCGGCGCCGAGGAGTGAAGACAGAGGTTAGTGCTCCAACAGTCCACTGACACGTAGGTACACATAGGCACACAAATCACCCCCCAGTCACCCCCAGATCACCCCCCAGGTCACCCCAAAGCCCCCAATCACAGTGTCACTGATTGCAGTGATCATTTATTTTACTGATCACTGCATTTAGTGTCATCTGTGATAGTAAAAAGTTGCAGGGCAGTTAGGATTAGGCCCCTTTAGGTCCAGGGTAGCCCCCTAACCCCCCCTAATAAAGGTTTAACCCCTTGATCACCCCCCAGGTAACCCTTTCACCCCCTAACTTCAGCGTCACTAAGCGATTGTTTTTCCGATCGCTGTATTCGTGTCGCTGGTGTTTTAGATAGGCAGTTATTTTTTTTTTAGGTTCGCCGCAGGTTTTTATTGGTGTCAGGTACCCCCATATATTATTTTAACCCCCTGATTGCCCCTAGAGTTAACCCTTTCACCAGTGATCGCCGTATAAGCGTCACTGGTGTCACTGGTTAGCCAGTAAGTTATTTAGTTATTTAGGTTACCCGTCAGGTTTTTATATAGTGTCAGGTACCCCCATATTTAACCTAATAAAGGTTTTAACCCCCTGATTGCCCCTAGTTAACCCTTTCACCAGTGATCACCATATAAAGGTTACGGGTGACGCTGGTTGATTAGTTTGCTTTTTATAGCATCAGGGCACCCGCCGTATATAACCCAATAAAGGTTTAACCCCCCTGATCGCCCGGCGGGTGAGATCAATTAGGTTTTAGCGCCAGAGAGGGTCTGCGTCGCCCCAGGCAGTGTTAGGTTAGTGCCAGTAACGCTAACACCCACGCGCAAAGCATACACCCCCCTTAGTGGTATAGTATCTGATCAGATCTATACTAGCATCCCCAGCGGTTTAGGGTTCCCAAAAACGCAGTGTTAGCGGGATCAGCCCAGATACCTGCTAGCGCCTGCGTTTAGCCCCTCCGCCCAGCCCAGCCCAGCCCAGCCCACCCAAGTGCAGTATCGATCGATCACTGTCACTTACCAAACACAACACACATAACTGCAGCGTTCGCAGAGACAGGCCTGATCCCTGCGATCGCTAACAGTTTTTTTGTAGCGTTTGATATATTTGCTGACGACAGTCAGGTGCTTTTTTTCCTGTGAATCTTACTAGTGTACCCCTAAATTTAGAGCCCAAAATGGCAAGACGAAGGTACACTAGTAAAGGAGCCTACGAGATTCTGAGCATGACAGATAGTGAAGAGGAGGTCACGTATCTGTCAGATTCAGGCTCAGAATATCTTCCCGTAGAAGACAGTGACGTCAGCGGCCCCACGTCAGATAGCTCTGACGACGAAGTTGAGGTCCCTGCTAAGGTCAGGCGTACCCGATCCCGATCTTCTGAGGTTGTTGAGGAGCAAGAACCGCAGGTCTCTCGTATCATGGAGCAGAGTAGTACTAGCGCCGCTATTCCTTCTGGTGAACTGGCAAGCACCAGCGGCCTAGTACAGCCTGGACGTACATCCAGCACTGCAGTAACACTTGGTGACGTGGCGAGTCCCATAAGTTCAGTTCAAGCTGGCGAGGTGGCAAGCACAAGTAGTGTCCCGCTGCCACCAAGAAGACAAAGGCAGGCCCGTCGTGCCCATACTGCCCTTCCTGCAGAATTCGCCTATCCTGATTGGGTCCCCACCACTTCTGCAGAACCCGTACTTCCCCCATTCACTGCCCAACCCGGTATTCAGGTGGAAACAGCTGATTTTATTCCAATTGATTTTTATTCGCTGTTTTTCACGGAAGATCTCTATAGATCTATTGTGGACCAGAGTAATTTATATGCTGGTCAATTTATCGCCGCTAACCCCCAGTTGCCTAAAATTGCCAGAAATTGGAAACCAATTACGGTTTCCGAATTTAAGACCTTTCTGGGCCTTTCCCTCAACATGGGCACACATAAATTTCCGTCATTGCGTGCTTATTGGTCCACGCACCAAATTGACCACATGCCCGTGTTCTCTGCCTCCATGGCCAGGGCACGATACGAGCAGATTTTGCGGTTCATGCACTTCAACGACAATGAACTTTGTCGTCCACGTGGGGACCCTGAATACGACCGGCTCTATAAAATTCGGCCCCTCATAAACCACTTCAACGAACGTTTTGCAGCCTTGTTTACTCCCGATCAAGTTGTCTGCGTTGATGAGTCCCTGATTAAATTTTCTGGCCGCTTGTCTTTCAAGCAGTACCTTCCCAGCAAGCGTGCCAGATACGGGGTCAAGCTCTACAAGTTCTGTGACAGGGCAACAGGCTATGTAGTGAACTTTACGGTTTATGAGGGAAAAGACAGTCAGATTGAGTCGGTCAACTGCCCGGATTACATAGGGAGCGCTGGCAAGATAGTGTGGAACTTGGTGTCACCCTTATTCGGAAAGGGGTACCACTTGTATGTGGACAATTATTACACGAGCGTGCCACTGTTTAGTCACTTGTTTGATCATAAGATTGGAGCATGTGGCACCGTGCGACCTAATCGCCGGGGCTTTCCCCAGCGGCTTGTAGATGCCCGTCTTAGGCTGGGGGAGAGAGCCTGCTTGAAGTGTAATAACTTGCTCGCTATGAAGTGGAGGGACAATAAGAATGTTTTCCTTCTTACCTCCCTTCATGCAGACACGACAGTCCAAATTCGTACGGCGACTGGTGTTGTGGAGAAACCCCTCTGTGTCCACGAATATAACCAAAATATGGGAGGGGTGGACCTCAACGACCAGTTGATGGCGCCGTATCTAATTGACCGTAAGGCGAGACGCTGGTACAAAAAAGTGTCTCTATCATTATTCCAATTGGCTTTGCTGAACGCTCATGTGCTATACAGAGCTTCAGGCGGTACTTTATCTCTTCTAAAATTCCAGAATGAGATAGTCACAGAACTCCTGTATCCAGGCGGTTCTGCACCTCACCATCCCCAACCAAATGCAGTAAGCCGGCTGCATGAGAGGCATTATTCGTATGTCCTCCCGAGTACCCCTACCCAAAGCCACCCCCAAAAAAGATGTCGTGTCTGTAGCAAGTGCGGATTTAGGCGTGACACCCGTAGTTTTTGTCCACTCTGTCCTGACAAGCCTGGTCTTTGCCAAGGTGAATGTTTTGAACGCTACCACTCAAAAGTGAAGTTTTAGCGTAGGGTACAGCATTTCACAGACAAGGACACACTTACACAGGGTCTCCCAAGATGCCATTACATTTTGAGAGACCCGAACCATTACAGTTGTAAAGTTACAAAAAAAAGTGTAAAAAAGAAAAAAAAAACGTAAAAAACAAAACACAAAAAAAATATAAAATAAAAAAACCAAAAATAGTTGTCGTTTTATTGTTCTCTCTCTCTCTATTTTCTCTCTATTGTTCTGCTCTTTTTTACTGTATTCTATTCTGCAATGTTTTATCATGCTTGCTTTTCAGGTATGTAATTTTTTGTTTTCAGGTGCGCCATTCAACTGCAGCGCGGAATTATTTATCTTGACAGCAACAGCGTTTGCTCCCACGATACATAAAGCCGTGACTCCAGTGCTGTAGGAGGTGATTTCACCACCACAGTTAAAAAAAAGAGCATATATGCCGAAGCATGGGGGCAGCAGGGGCGGAGGAGCGATTTTGCTCCTAATGCCGCGTACATACGGTCGAAATTCCGACCGTGTGTACGCGGCATAACTTTTTTGCGGGAGGATGCCCCCATGCTTCGGCATATATATATTTTAGGCACAGGTTGCGTTAAAACATTTTTTTATTTTTTACTAGGTTTTGTTTTGGTATTTGCTTTGCAGGTATGGCATGGTAAGGTCTTACTGTTGTACTGTAATGTTACTTTGTTTTAATGTTAACCACCATTTGCTTAGCAGGTACGCCATTCAGTTGCAGCGCGGATCTATTTATCTTGACAGCAACAGCGTTTGCTCCCACGATACATAAAGCCGTGACTCCAACGCTGTAGGAGGTGATTTCACCACCACAGTTAAAAAAAAGAGCATATATGCCGAAGCATGGGGGCAGCAGGGGCGGAGGAGCGATTTTGCTCCTAATGCCGCGTATATACGGTTGAAATTCCAACGGAGGCTTGCCCGTGGAAAAGTCTGACCGTGTGTACGCGGCATAACCTTTTATGCCGCGTACATACGGTCGAAATTCCGACGAAGGCTTGACCGTGTGTACGCGGCATAACTTTTTTGCGGGAGGATGCCCCCATGCTTCGGCATATATGCCCATCATTAGAAGTGGGTGGATGAAGGGAGGTATTCTAATGGTGGGCATACCCACCAATCAATCTCTTTTTTTCGTTCAGCCAATAGGCTGTATGAAAAAAAAGATTACAATACATGTCCAACAAGGACCAGCAACGTACTGGTATGTTGCTGGACTTTGAATGTTTATACCAGAATGATGCCTGCGGGTTTAGGTATCATCTTGGTATCATTCTTTTCAGCCAGCAGCCGGCTTTCATGTAAAAGCAATTCTAGCAGATAATTAGCCTCTAGACTGCTTTTACAAGCAGTGGGAGGGAATGTCCCCCCCCCCCGGATATAAAAAGCGCCATTGGGAAATTGGGAAAGCATTTTATCACACCGATCTTGGTGTGGTCAGATGCTTTGAGGGCAGAGGAAAGATCTAGGGTCCAACCCCCCAATTTTTTTCAAAAAAAGAGTACCTGTCACTACCTATTGCTATCATAGGGGATATTTACATTCCCTGAGATAACGATAAAAATGGTAAAAAAATAAAATATGGAAGGCACAGTTTAAAAATAAAATAAAAAAGCCAAATAAATAATAAAAAAAAAAAAAAGCACCGCTGTCCCCCCCTGCTATTGCGCAAAGGCGAACGCAAGCGTCGGTCTAGCGTCATATGTAAACAGCAATTGCATCATGCATGTGAGGTATCACCGCGAAGGTCAGATCGAGGGCAGTCATTTTAGCAGTAGACCTCCTCTGTAAATCTAACGTGGTAACCTGTAAAGGCTTTTAAATGCTTTTAAAAATGAATGTAGTTTGTCGCCGCTGCGCGTTTGTGCGCAATTTTAAAGCATGTCGTGTTTGGTATCCATGTACTCGGCCTATGATCATCTTTTTTATTTCATCAAACATTTGGGCAATATAGTGTTTTTTAGTGCATTAAAAATAAAAAAAGTGTGTTTTTCCCCCAAAAAATGCGTTTGAAAAATCGCTGCGCAAATACTGTGTGGAAAAAAAAATGCAACACCCACTATTTTAATCTGTAGGGCCTTTGCTTTAAAAAAATATATAATGTTTGGGGGTTCAACATAATTTTCTTGCAAAAAAAATTTTTTTTTCATGTAAACAAAAAGTGTCAGAAAGGGCTTTGTCTTCAAGTGGTTAGAAGAGTGGATGATGTGTGACATAAGCTTCCTAATGTTGTGCATAAAATGCCAGGACAGTTCAAAACCCCCCCAAATGACCCCATTTTGTAAAGTAGACACCTCAAGCTATTTGCTGAGAGGCATGTTGAGCCCATTGAATTTTTTTTTTTTTTGTCCCAAGTGATTGAATAATGACCAAAAAAAAAAAAATGTACAAAAAGTTGTCACTAAATTATATATTGCTCAAACATGCCATGGGCATATGTGGAATTACACCCCAAAATACATTCTGTTGCTTCTCCTGAGTACGGGGATACCACATGTGTGGGACTTTTTGGGAGCCTAGTCGCGTACGGGACCCCAAAAACCAAGCACCGCCTTCAGGATTTCTATGGGTGTAAATTTTTGATTTCACTCCTCACTGCCTATCACAGTTTCGGAGGCCATGGAATGCCCAGATGGCACAAAACCCCCCCAAATGACCCCATTTTGGAAAGTAGACACCCCAAGCTATTTGCTGAGAGGTATGTTGAGTATTTTGCAGATCTCGCTTTTTGTCACAAAGTTTTGAAAATGTAAAAAAAGAAAAAAAAAAGAAAAAAAAATGTCTTTCTTAATTTTCAAAAACAAATGAGAGCTGTAAAATACTCACCATGCCTCTCAGCAAATAGCTTGGGGTGTCTACTTTCCAAAATGGGGTCATTTGTGGGGGTTTTGGGCTATTTTGACATTTTATGGCCTTCAAAACTGTGATAGGTAGTGAGGAGTGAAATCAAAAATTTATGCCCTTAGAAACCTTGAAGGCGGTGCTTGGATTTTGGGGTCCCGTACGCGGCTAGGCTCCCAAAAAGTCCCACACATGTGGTATCCCCGTACTCAGGAGAAGCAGCAGAATGTATTTTGGGGTGTAATTTCACATATGCCCATGGCATGTGTGAGCAATATATCATTTAGTGACAACTTTGTGCAAAAAAAAAAAAGTTTGTCATATTCCCGCAACTTGTGGCAAAATATAAAATATTCCATGGACTGAACATGCCTCTCAGTAAATAGCTTGGGGTGTCTACTTTCCAAAATGGGGTCATTTGGGGGGGTTTTGTGCTATTTTGGCATTTTATGGCCTTCGAAACTGTGATAGGTAGTGAGGAGTGAAATCAAAAATTTGCGCCCTTAGAAATCCTGAAGGCGGTGCTTGGTTTCCGGGAGCCCGTACGTGGCTAGGCTCCTAAAAAGTCCCACACATGTGGTATCCCCGTACTCAGGAGAAGCAGCAGAATGTATTTTGGGGTGCAATTCCACATATAACCATGGCATGTGTGAGCAATATATCATTTAGTGACAACTTTTTGTAATTTTTTTTTTTTTTTGTCATTATTCAATCACTTGGGACAAAAAAAAAAATATTCAATGGGCTCAACATGCCTCTCAGCAATTTCCTTGGGGTGTCTACTTTCCAAAATGGGGTCATTTGGGGGGGTTTTGTACTGCCCTGCCATTTTAGCACCTCAAGAAATGAGATAGGCAGTCATAAATTTAAAGCTGTGTAAATTTCAGAAAATGTACCCTAGTTTGTAAACGCTATAACTTTTGCGCAAACCAATAAATATACGCTTATTGACATTTTTTTTACTAAAGACATGTGGCTGAATACATTTTGGCCTAAATGTATGACTAAAATTGAGTTTATTCGATTTTTCTTATAACAAAAAGTAGAAAATATCATTTTTTTTCAAAATTTTCGGTCTTTTTCTGTTTATATCGCAAAAAATAAAAATCGCAGAGGCAATCAAATACCATTAAAAGAAAGCTCTATTTGTGGGAAGAAAAGGACACAAATTTCATTTGGGTACAACATTGCATGTCCGCACAATTTACAGTTAAAGCAGCGCAGTGCCGAATCCCAAAAACAGGCTTGGTCCTAATGGCCCGAAATGGTCCGGGGCTTAAGTGGTTAATGATGCATAAAGTGAAAAAAAAAAAGTGAAATATTCCTTTAAATATCGTACCTGGGGGGTGTCTAAAGTATGCCTGTGAAGTGCCACGTGTTTCCCGTGTTTAGAACTGTCCCTGCACAAAATGACATTTCTAAAGGAAAAAAAGCCATTTAAAACTGCTTGCGGCTTTAATGTCATGTCTGGTCCCGGTAATATGGATGAAAATCTTTGAGAAAAATGGCATAGCTACCCCATCAGCCCCCCCCCCCCCCTACCCCAGCCCATTACCAGCCCCTTTGGGTCTTGTATGGATATTAAGGGGAACCCCGCACACAAAATAAAAAAGGCCCTATATACTCTGAACAGCAGTATACAGGCGGTGCAAACAAGACAGGGACTGTAGGTTTGTTCTTATGTAGAATCTGTTTGTAATTTTGAACAGGTACATTGTTTAAGTGTAGCTCAAGCCAAAAAATCTATTTTTAAGCTTTTTGGAAAACATAGGGAAGGGTTATCACCCCTGTAACATTTGTTTTGCTGTCTGTGCACCTGTTCAGAACAGTTCACCTCACTTTCCGTCCCAATGACAACTGTTTTTGAAAAGTGTTTTTTTTATTGAAACAAGGATTGGTGATAAACAGTGGCAGAACTACCGCCATAGCGATCCACGCGGGCGCTATGGGGCCCGCAGCCGAGGGGGGCCCTGTGAGTCTACTGTGTGGGCGGCGGGTGAGCCGCCGAGCTGCCCGTCCGCTCGGCCTTCGCACAGTCACACGCAGGCGCGGGTGGCAAGGGGGAGATTTCCCCCCGGGCCGCTTCCATTATCTTTTAAAACGGCCGCGGTCCGCGGCGCTAGCTGTCCGTTTTCCCCCCCTCCCCCAAAAGTCAGCCGATTGGCTGGCTGCTGCCTTCTGCACGCGCACTGCATTGTGGGAGTTGTAGTTCGGCCGCGCTATATAGGTAATGAACCTATCAGCGCAGCAAACTACACCTCCCAGGAGTCTGAGGCAGCCAGGCAGGTCATGTGGCACGTCAGGGGAGGGTCAGGGGGTACGAGCGGCGTCAAGAGCGTCACACTCGTGGGCTGGGACTGGCTGCAGAGGAGAGACGTGAACATCATTAAAGTAAGTGAGTAAGTGTGAATGATGACCCCCCCGGCCAGCATACCCAGCCCAGCACCCCCCCCTCCCCAGTCAGCATACTCAGCCCAGCACCCCCCTCCCCAGTCAGCATACTCAGCCCAGCACCCCCCTCCCCAGCCAGCATACTCAGCCCAGCACCCCCCCCCCCTCGGCCAGCATACTCAGCCAGCAGCACCCCCCCAACCAGCAACCCCCCCCGGCCAGCATACTCAGCACCCAACCCCCCCCCCGGCCAGCATACTCAGCCACCCCCCGCCCCTTGGCCAGCATACTCAGCCAGCCCTGCCAGCACCGCCCCCCCCCCCGCCAGCATACTCAGCCAGTACCCCACCGCCAGCATACTCAGCCAGCCCCGCCAGCACCCCCCCACCAGCATACTCAGCCAGCACCCCCCCCACCAGCATACTCAATACTCAGCCAGCCCCTCCAGCACCCCCCCCACCAGCATACTCAGCCAGCCCCGCCAGCACCCCCCCACCAGCATACTCATACTCAGCCAGCCCCGCCAGCACCCCCCTCACCAGCATACTCAGCCAGCCCCGCCAGCACCCCCCCACCAGCATACTCAGCCAGCCCCGCCAGCACCCCCCCCACCAGCATACTCAGCCAGCCCCACCAGCACCCCCCCCACCAGCATACTCAGCCAGCCCCGCCAGCACCCCCCAACAGCATACTCAGCCAGCCCCCCCCACCCGCCAACAGACTCAGCCAGCACCCCCCCCCCCCGCCAGCATACTCAGCCAGCAACCACCCCAACAGCCCTGCCAGCACCCCCCCCGCCAGCATACTCAGCCAGTACCCCACCGCCAGCATACTCAGCCAGCACCCCCCCCGCCAGCATACTCAGCCAGCCCCGCCAGCACCCCCCACCAGCATACTCAGCCAGCCCCGCCAGCACCCCCCCCCACCAGCATACTCAGCCAGCCCCGCCAGCACTCCCCCACCAGCATACTCAGCCAGCACCCCCCCACCAGCATACTCAGCCAGCCCCGCCAGCACCCCCCCCAACAGCGTACTCAGCCAGCCCCGCCACCCCCCCGCCCGCCAACAGACTCAGCCAGCACCCCCCGCCAGCATACTCAGCCTGCAACCGCCCCACCAGCGGACTCATCCAGCAGCCCCCCCTCATCCAGCAACCCCTCCGCCAGTGGACTCTTCAAGCAACACACACCCCCCCCCGCGCACATAGCCACCCCGCCCCCCAATCTGGTTAGTGAAGCCGACTGATCCAGGAGGACCCCCGCCCACTGTCTTCCCGGGCACTTACCCCATCACATAGCTCTAATCAGGTTATTAAAAAAAAAAAACCTGGCCGCTGTAATTCATGTGCCCGGTGACCCGAAAGGGGCCAGATGCATGAATCCGGAGCAGCAGTGGATAGATTTATGCTATGCATGAATCTATCCCCTGCATATAGGGGGTGGAGAGGAGAGAGTGGGCGGCACCCGGGCACCCCTAATGGGCACTATCTGCACTGGTGAGGCTGCACTGATGGGCACTGGTGACCGCGAGGCTGCATTGATGGGCACTGATCATGCTGCATTGATGGGCACTGTTTTCACCGGTGAGGCTGCACTGTTGAGCACAGATCAGGCTGCACTGATGGGCAATTGGAAAATAATTTGGGACCTCCAGTAGCACCCACACACAGAGGGTGTTTAGTTGTATGGGGCTGCAATGTGGGCTACACGGGCCAACATTTTCCATTTTCATTTTTCTCTTTAGATAACATACTCTGCCCTCTTAAATGAGAGAGAAGACGTGACTGAAAGCAGCACTGCAGCCTTCTTTAGAGTGAGACGAGCAGGCAGCGGAGTTTGCCCCCTCTCCACTACACTCCTGGAGTCTTTGAACAAGTGGGGTAGCTTGGAAGTTGTCATCATCACCCCGCCCCCCCCCGAAGAGGCTGTGCACGGACCTGCTAAGGTGAGACAGACCCTGATACCTCCAGCTGACCCCCACATCCAATGGGCAATGATCAGGCTGCATTGATGGGTACCGATCAGGCTGAATTAACGGGCACTGTCTGCACTTATCAGGCTGCCTTGATGGGCACTGATCAGGCTGCACTGATGGGAACTGCACTGGTGAGGCTGTATTGACGGACACTGATCAGGCTGCACTGATGGGCACTGCACTGGTGTGGCTACATTGATGGGCACTGTTTAGGATGCATTAACAGGCACTGTCTGCACTGGTGAGGCTGCGTTGATGGGCACTGATCAGGCTGCGTTGATGGGCACTGATCAGGCTGCGTTGATGGGCACTGATCAGGCTGCACTGATGGGCACTGCACTGGTGTGGCTGCATTGATGGGCACTGTTTAGGATGCATTAACAGTCACTGTCTGCACTGGTGAGGCTGCGTTGATGGGCACTGATCAGGCTGCGTTGATGGGCACTGATCAGGCTGCACTGATGGGCACTGCACTGGTGTGGCTGCATTGATGGGCACTGATCAGGCTACATTGACTGGTATTTGGGACTGTTCATAATTCCCTCTACCTTGACTAAGGCCCCTGTTCCAACTGAAGAAAAACAGCCCCAAAGCATGATGCTGCCATCACCATGCTTCACGGTGGGTATGGTGTTCTTTCAGTGACGTGCAGTGCTGTTTTTGCGCCAAGCATATCTTTTGGAATTCTGGCCAAAAGTTCAACCTTGGCTTCATCAGACCAGAACACATTTTCCCACATGCTTTTGGGAGACTTCAGGTGTGTTTTTGCAAAATTTGGCCAGGCTTGGGTGTTTTTCTTCATAAGAATAGACTTCCATCCTGCCACTCCACCCCATAGCCCAGGCCCCAGACATATGAAGAGTACGGGCGATTGTTGTCACCACACAACCAGTACTTGCCAGATGTTCTTGCAGCTCCTTTAATGTTGCTGTAGGTCTCTTTATTTTGTACTTTATGATCTAATGCAGATAGTCTTCCTGAGTTTTATGAGTCAAATCCCAGGTAAAATTAAATTTTTTTGTTTTTGTGTCCACATAAAGATGAGTAATTTGGCTTTTACTGACAGGTGCTGCTTTGTAAGTTTTTAACCTCTGGCAAAAAAAATTGTTTTGGTGATATCCAAATAACTGTATAACTTTTAGGCCCCTTTCACACGGGCGGACCGTTCAGGTCCACCTGTCAGTTTTTTAGGCGGACCTGAACGGGCACTCTGTGCACCTTTATGGAGCCACGGATGTCAGCAGTAACATGTCTGCTGACATCCGATCCGCCAAAGTGTAACGGAGGAAAACCCTATTTTCAATGCGTCTGGTGGATCGGATGACGACGGACTCTACGGTCCGTCGTCATCCGATCCCCCATAGAGGAGAGCGGCGCTCTGACAGGTTGGTCCCTGCACAGTGTGCGGAGACAGACCTGTCATCTGCCTGCTCAGCGGGGATCGACGAAGCGATCCCCGCTGAGCAAAGCGGAGCCCGCACACGGACAGCCCCGTGTGAAAGGGCCCTAAATCATTTGTGTATATTTATACAATTCACATCTAATTCTCTATACTTCCACTTTGCTCTTTGTGTGGATTTTTCCTTTTATGTAAAAATCATTAAGCAGCACTTTGCATATTCTTGTTACTGTAATATACATGGCATTGGATACAATTTTGCATTATATTTTCAGTATGATATTGTTGTGTTTAGGCGATATCAGAAAGTATTAGGTTGGTGAGAGGATGGTGGATGCATGGAATAGTCTTCCTGCAGAAGTGGTAGAGAGTAATACAGTGAAAGAGTTTAAAGCAGAGCTCCGCCGTAAAAAAAAATATTAAAAGCCAGCAGCTACAAATACTGCAGCTGCTGACTTTTAATATTAGGACACTTACCTGTCCTGGAGTCCAGCAACGTCGGCAGCAGAAGACGAGCAATCGCTCGTCTCTCGGCTGCCCCCACCACCATCATGGGTGAGGGAATCAGGAAGTGAAGCATTGCGGCTTCACTTCCCGGTTCCCTACTGCACATTTCACTGGTCCCCGCTGTGTTCTGGGAGCCGTGTTTCCCAGAACACAACGGGGGGGACCGGAAAGTGACACACTACCCGCAGTGAGGAGTCCCGGAAGTGGGTGCAAATACCTGTCTTAGACAGGTATGTGCAACCCCCCTGAAAGGTGCCAATTGTGGCACCGGAGGGGTGGAGGAATCTGGACAGCGGAGGTTCCACTTTAGGGTGGAGCTCCGCTTTAAGCATGCATGGGATAGGCATAAGGCTATTCTTGATATGATGAGGCCAGGGGCTAATGGAAGTATTACATTTTTTTGAGGCAAAAATTGGGCGTCTAGATGTCCTAATAGTTCTTATCTGCCGACACATGCCATGTGTCTGTTACTGTTATTTTGTGGCCTAGTGTTTTAGGCAGATTCTGCATACTACACATATGTTTGCTCCTAAAGTAAGCAGAAGTGTCCTACATTGGATAAGTGTTTTGCTTTGTTTTTTTTCTCTATAATATTAGCAACATATTTTTCTTTTCTGTTGGACTAGTTTTCTTGTGATGTATTGGATTTCATTCATGTGCTTGTTTGTGAGATGCAGAATTAGTAATGTTTGCTGGATTTCTGTAGCTCATTGTCATATTTTGGTATTTAATACATTTTACAGTTTCATATTGATATGGAGAGTAAAACAACAAAATCTAAGAAGGGTGGTGCTCAGAAAGTATGAGAAAAACGGTCCAAAGAACTTGAGTTAGCAGGAAGGGATCCTAAACAAATGAAACTCTTTTTCGGTGGTATGTGAAAAGTTCAAAAGTTAAGGCTGGTTCTTACGTTTTAGGTTACAGAAATGTATATGCACTCTGATAACAAGAGTGAATATACAGGTACCTAGTCTGTTTGCATGTGCATTAGAGCTGCATGATTAATCATTAAAGAATCAAGATCGCAATTCTACCACCCTCATAGAGCTGCACGATTAATCGTTAAAGAAACAAAATCACGATTCAACTCTCCTCGCGATCTTAAAACTGCATTTCCTGATTCTATGTAACAAGTCTAGAGAAAAAAAACAACAAAACAAAATCCAGGAAGCCTGCCAAGTTTATCACAACAGAGATAAAAATTAATATTTAAACATGTAGTTCTTAAAATCAAACAGGAATGAACCTTGGTCTGTAAATGTGGTCAGTTTAACCACTCATATTTGTCTTGCTTTATAACATCAATCGTCCGTTATAAAACCAGGTGGACATGGATGGTGAGCTGATTTATGGTTCAATGGGCCACTTGACTGGACTTTCCCCCCAGGCCTAAGGCTGCCAGCCCTCCCCTGGTCACACTGAGTGTGCGAGCGGATGCAGCTGGGCGGCTCGGCGGGCGGGTAAGAGAGGGGACGGGGGAACTGCCAGCTGGGAGGCTCGGTGGGTGGACTGGCCAATCAGCGGGTGACGGAGCAGAAAGATGACATCATCTCTCACCGCCTGGCGCCCGCCCTGCATCCCGGCAGTTCCGCCCTCACTCACTGTGCAGGCAGCAGAGAGATTACATCATCTCTCTGCTGCCTGACTCAGACTGGGACATAGGAAGTGACAATCCCCATTCCCCACCTTAGCAGGAAAGTGACAATCTGCAACTTGTGGCAAGTTACAATCCGCAACTTGTGGCAGGTCACATGGCAAGTGACAATCTGCATCTGGTGGCGAGCGACGGTGGCGAGTGACAAACTCGGGGCTCCCACTGATTCTGCATTATGGTGAGTTGAACTATTTCATTTTATATAACAATGTAATAATATAAATAATGTGCTACAATCATCCTGACACCATAACAACTTTGGTGCCGTGATGATTGAAGTCATTTCCCAAATAGATTGCCCGCAAAAAAATCCATGGAGGTCAGCAATGTGTGTCCTTCAGGGGCTGCATACAGTATACTGCATACTTTGTTGTTCGAAATTAATAAAAGATGTTGCCTGGGTACTGTGCCACGTGAGTGTGGTAATCTGTTGTTCAATGGCACTAGTTCATTTTTTTGGTGGGGGGGCCCATGCAACATTTTGCTATGGGGCCCTGTGATTTCTAGTTACGTCCCTGGTGATAAAGCATCAGTAGAGAGGAGACACCTTTTTCCCATAATAACTCTTACAGGAGAGAATTTCCCTTCCTAGGGGTAGATTTCCTCTCACTTCCTGTTGTCTCCTTCCGTTTGCAAGTAGGAGTCGTTTGTAAGTTGGATGTTTGAAAGTATGGGCCTGCCGTATATACTCTGCAGAAATTGACCCCTTAGGTGTTGGTGTTGGCACAACACTGTAAGCACTCACAGTTACTGTTGGTGGGCGCTGGAACGCCCTGCTGTCAACTATTATATCAGGAATTGTAATTACATGCCATTGTTGAACAGTGGTAGGAAAAATTGGGCCTTTGATAGTGGTGCTGGTGCCACAACACTGTAAGCCCTCACAGTTACTCTTGGTGGGTGCATGAATAGGCCCTGCAGTGAATTATTAGATCAAGAATTGTAATTGCATGCCCCTGTTGAACAGGGGCTGAAAAATTGGGCCTTTGGTGGTGATGGTGTTGGTGGTGTTGGTGGTGGTGGTGTTGTCACAACACTGTAAGCCCTCACATTTACTCTTGGTGGGCGCATGAATGGGCCCTGCTGTGAATTATTAGATCAATAATTGTAATTGCATGCCCCTGTTGAACAGGGGCTGAAAAATTGGGCCTTTGGTGGTGGTGGTTGTGGTGGTGGTGGTGTTGTCACAACACTGTAAGCCCTCACAGTTACTCTTGGTGGGCGCAGGAATGGGCCCTGCTGTGAATTATTAGATCAAGAATTTTAATTACATGCCCCTGTAGAACAGAGGCTGAAAAATTGGGCCTTAGCCACTGGTGCCACAACACTGCAACCCCTCACAGATACTGTACTTGGAGCACAGTAATGAGCCCTGTTGCAAAGTATTGCATCAAAAATTGTAATTACACTCCCCTGTTAAACAGGGGCAAACAAATTGGGCCTTAGCCACTGGTGCCACAACACTCCAACCCCTCACAGATACTGTACTTGGAGCAAAGTAATGAGCCCTGTTGCAAAGTATTGCATCAAAAATTGTAATTACACGCCCCTGTTAAACAGGGGCAGAAAAATTGGGCCTTAGGCACTGGTGCTGGTGCCACAACACTGCAACCTCTCCCAGATACTCTAGTTGGAGTGCAGAAATGAGCCCTGCTGCAAAGCATTGCATCAAAAATTGTAATTACACGCCCCTGTTAAACAGGGGCTGAAAAATTGGGCCTTAGCCACTGGTGGCGGCACCCAGAAACAAAAATGTTTTTCCAAGATATCATCATGAATCGGATCATTGAGGAGGAGGAGGATAGTCAGTCAACATAACAGGACAGTCACTCAGTCAGCATCAGCATCAGTCTTGAAGGGATGTGACATTTGAAAATACATTATTCTGTTATATCAGCTTCAGGTGCTTGGTAGCTGGTGGTGATCCAAGACTGGTTCATCTTTATGAAGGTCAGTCGATCAACCGAATCGGTGGACAGGCGCACCCTGTGATCCTTGACAAATCCTCCAGCAGCACTGAATGTGCGTTCCGAAAGAACGCTGGATGCAGGACAGGCCAGTAGCTCAATTGCATACTGTGCAAGCTCTGGCCAGTGATCCATCCTTAAGACCCAGTAAGCCAGAGGATTTTCGGTGGGAAAGGTGTCCAAATCTGACCTTGCCTCTAGGTATTCCTGCACCATGTATATCAGACGCTGGCGATGGTTGCTGGAACCGATCATACCTTAGGGCTGCGGACTAAGGAATTGTCTGAACGCATCGGTTAGGCGGCCACCTTCCCCACCGCTCCTTCTTTGACTGACCGAAGCCTCAGCAACTCGTTGTCCCAGACCAGGAGTATGTAACCTCCCAGTCTCTGGGAACGCGTTGCACAGACCTTTCTGCAAGGCCTCCCGGACTTGTCTCATCCTCTGCTCCCTCTGCGACGGTAAGATAAGGTCCGCAACCTTAGCCTTGTACCGTGGATCAAGGAGAGTGGCCAGCCAGTAATGGTCCCTCTCCTTGATCCGAAGAATACGAGGATCCTTCCGCAGACTTTTCAGGATCAGGGAGGCCATGCAGCGTAGGTTAGCTGAGGCATTAGATCCGGAGTCCTCTGGGTCACTAAGGACGACATGATCCGCAGCCACCTCCTCCCAGCCACATACAAGTCCACGGGTTTCTTGGGACTGTAAATTATCCCTAAAAGACTGCTGCTGTTGATGCTGCTGAGTGCCAGGCTCCACCTCCATGCTGACACCTCCTTGTCCTCTTCCTGTGCGATGGGTGGGACAGAAGGAACACTGTCTGGGTAAAGGGGGCCTTGAGAGGCAAGGAAGTCCTCCTCTTCCTGCCTCTGTTCTGCCTCAAGTGCCCTGTCCAATATTCCACGCAGCGTGTGCTCCAACAGGTGGACAAGAGGTACAGTGTCACTGATGCATGCACTGTCACTGCTCACCATCCTCGTGGCCTCCTCAAATGGTGCCAGGACAGTGCATGCATCCCTGATCATGACCCACTGGCGTGGTGAAAAAAACCTGAGCTCCCCTGACCCTGTCCTGGTGCCTTAGTCACACAGGTACTCATTGATGGCCCTCTGCTGCGTTTGCAGCCGCTGCAGCATGGCCAACGTTGAGTTCCACCTGGTGGGAATGCCACATATAAGGTGGTTCTTGGGCAGGTTCAACTCCTTTTGCAGCTCAGCCAGGTGAGCACTGGCATTATAAGATCTGCGGAAATGCACACAGACTTTCCTGGCCTGCCTCAGGACATCCTGTAAGCCCAGATACCTGCCCAAGAACCGCTGCACCACCAGGTTAAGGACGTGAGCCACACAGGGCACATGGGTCAGTTGTCCCTGTCGGAGGGCAGAGAGGAGGTTGGTGCCATTGTCGCAAACCACCATTCCTGCCTTAAGCTAGTGTGGCGTCAACCACCTCTCGGCCTGCCCCTGCAGAGCAGACAGAACCTCTGCTCCAGTGTGGCTCCTGTCCCCCAAACACACCAGCGCAAGCACGGCATGGCATCTTTTTGCCTGCGTACTTGCGTAGCCCCTTGAACGCCTACGGAGCACCGCTGGTTCCGAGGACAAAGCACAGGAAGAGGCCATGGAGGAAGAAGAAGAGGAGGGGGTGGAGGAGAGAGGTGTGTCACAACTAGTAGTAGCATTTTGGAGGCGTGGCGGCGGAACAACCTCCAACACTACTGCACCTTGTCCTGCATCCTTCCCAGCTGCCAAAAGAGTGACCCAATGGGCCGTGAAAGAAAGGTAACGTCCCTGTCCATGCCTGCTGGACCATGAGTCAGCGGTAATATGCACCTTACCGCTGACCGCCCTGTCCAGCGAGGCCAAGACATTGCCTTCCACATGCCGGTAGAGAGCCGGAATCGCCTTCCATGAGAAAAAGTGGCGTTTGGGAACCTGCCACTGAGGAACCGCACTTTGCACAAACTCACGGAAGGGGGCCGAGTCTACCAACTGAAAAGGCAGCAGTTGAAGCGCTAGCAATTTAGCCAAGCTAGCATTCAACCGCTGGGCATGTGGATGGCTGGGAGTGAACTTTTTCGACGGTCCAGCAGCTGGGGCAGGGAAATTTGCCTGATAGAATCGGACGTCGGTGTACTGCTAGCAGAGTGCCCGCAAGTAATTGGCTGTGACACACCTAATTCTACACCTTCATTCCTCTCAGTGCAGGTTTCAGAGAGGACTGAAGGTATAGTGGGGTTGGAGATCCCAGCTGATGCGGTGCAAGGAGAGGTCCGCTTTGTTCTTTGGTGTGGGTCTTTAAGGTAGGCTTGCCAACGAGCTGCATGGCAGGTCAACATATGTCTGGTCAAGCATGTGGTGCCCAAGCGGCTGATGTTTTGGCCACGCGATATACGCTTGAGACATATGTTGCAAACAGCAGCTGTGCGATCTGATGCACTCGACTCAAAAAAGGCCCACGCCAAAGAACGTTTTAAATAACGGGCAGAGGTGTGCTGCCCTTACGCTGGCCCCCGGAGGGCATCCTGCCTCGTTGGAGATGTGCCTCCTCCTCATCCTCCTCCTCCTCCTCTCTCCTATTAGGCACCCACGTGGAGTCAGTGACCTCATCATCCCCTCCCTCCTCATCACTGGAGCCAATCTGGCAGTATGCTGCAGCTGCTGGAACATGACTGCCAGATTGATGTCCTTCTTGAGCATCCCCTCTCTCTGCTCTCACGCTACTGCCTTCCTCTAGCTGGGTATCATCATCAGACCCTTCGAAACGCTGGACATCCTCCTGGAGCATGTACCCAACACTGTGCTCAAACAGTTCGGGGGAATCCTCAGGAGCACTGTTGTCTCTAGACACAGAGCCTGCTTGCCCTCTTTTATTGGCTCCTGAGTGTCTGCCTCTCCTTGTTTGCCTTCCAGACATTCTAATGGCCTGCAGGGAGATGGGAAAACCAGCAATAAGGGGTAGCTTCAGGTGTATATTTTGCAGGAAGCACACAACACCCGCTGTAAGTGCTGCAAATGCCTGTTAGTGTAACACAAAAGAAAAAAAGCTCGAGCAATAAGGGCTAGCTTCAGGTGTATAATGTGCAGGAGCCACACTACGCCCGCTGTAAGTGCTGCAAATGCCTGTTAGTGTAACACACCAGAAAAACACAGCAATAAGGGCTAGCTTCAGGTGTATATTTAGCAGGAAGCACACTATGCCCGCTATAAGTGCTGCAAATGCCTGTTAGTGTAACACACCAGGAAAACACAGCAATACGGGCTAGCTTCAGGTGTATAATGTGCAGGAGGCACACTACGCCCGCTGTAAGTGCTGCAAATGCCTGTTAGTGTAACACACCAGGAAAACACAGCAATAAGGGCTAGCTTCAGGTGTATAATGTGCAGGAGGCACACTATGCCGGCTGTAAGTGCTGCAAATGCCTGTTAGTGTAACACATCAGGAAAACACAGCAATACGGGCTAGCTTCAGGTGTATAATGTGCAGGAGGCACACTACACCCGGTGTAAGTGCTGCAAATGCCTGTTAGTGTAACACACCAGGAAAACACAGCAATACGGGCTAGCTTCAGGTGTATAATGTGCAGGAGGCACACTACGCCCGCTGTAAGTGCTGCAAATGCCTGTTAGTGTAACACACTAGGAAAACACAGCAATACGGGCTAGCTTCAGGTGTATAATGTGCAGGAGGCACACTACGCCCGCTGTAAGTGCTGCAAATGCCTGTTAGTGTAACACACTAGGAAAACACATCAATAAGGCCTAGCTTCAGGTGTCTATTTAGCAGGAAGCACACTACGCCTGCTGTAAGTGCTGCAAATGCCTGTTAGTGTAACACACCAGGAAAACACAGCAATACGGGCTAGCTTCAGGTGTATAATGTGCAGGAGGCACGCTACGCCCGCTGTAAGTGCTGCAAATGCCTGTTAGTGTAACACACCAGGAAAACACAGCAATACGGGCTAGCTTCAGGTGTATAATGTGCAGGAGGCACACTACGCCCGCTGTAAGTGCTGCAAATGCCTGTTAGTGTAACACACCAGGAAAACACAGCAATACGGGCTAGCTTCAGGTGTATAATGTGCAGAAGGCACACTACGCCCGCTGTAAGTGCTGCAAATGCCTGTTAGTGTAACACACTAGGAAAACACAGCAATAAGGCCTAGCTTCAGGTGTATATTTAGCAGGAAGCACACTACGCCCGCTGTAAGTGCTGCAAATGCCTGTTAATGTAACACACCAGGAAAACACAGCAAGACGGGCTAGCTTCAGGTGTATAATGTGCAGGAGGCACACTACGCCCGCTGTAAGTGCTGCAAATGCCTGTTAGTGTAACACACCAGGAAAACACTGCAATACGGGCTAGCTTCAGGTGTATAATGTGGAGGAGGCACACTACTCCCGCTGTAAGTGCTGCAAATGCCTGTTAGTGTAACACACCAGGAAAACACAGCAATAGGGGCTAGCTTCAGGTGTATAATGTGCAGGAGGCACACTACGCCCGCTGTAAGTGCTGCAAATGCCTGTTAGTGTAACACACCAGAAAAACACAGCAATAAGGGCTAGCTTCAGGTTTATATTTAGCAGGAAGCACACTACGCCCGCTGTAAGTGCTGCAAATGCCTGTTAGTGTAACACACCAGGAAAACACAGCAATACGGGCTAGCTTCAGGTGTATAATGTGCAGGAGGCACACTACGCCCGCTGTAGGTGATGCAAATGCCTGTTAAGCCCCGTACACACGATCGGTTTAACTGATGAAAACCGTCCGATGGATTGTTTTCATCAGACAAACCGATCGTGTATGGGACCCATCGGTCTTTTTTCCATCGGTTTTAAAAAATAGAACATGTTTTAAAATTATCCGATGGATAAAAAACCGATAGCAAATTCTGATCGTCTGTGGGCAAGTCCATCGGATAAAAAACCCACGCATGCTCAGAATCAAGTCGACGCATGCTCAGAAGCATTGAACTTCCTTTTTCTCGGCTCATCGGAGTGTTTTACGTCACCGCGTTTGGGACGGTCGGTTTTTTGACTGATGGTGTGTAGGCAAGACTGATGGAAGTCAGCTTCATCGGATTTCCGATGGACAAAACCATCGGATTAGAATCCATAGGATATCTGATCGTGTGTACAGGGCTTCAGTGTAACACACCAGGAAAACACAGCAATAAGGGCTAGCTTCAGGTGTATACTGTGCAGGAGGCTTAGCAACAATGACACTGACACTGTTCGCTGCCTATCCTTCTCTCTCCCTGCACACAAGGTTTAGCAAAGAATATGACACTGACACTCTCCCTGCCTATTCTTCTCTCTCCCTGCACACAAGGTTTAGCAAAGAATATGACACTGACACTCTCCCTGCCTATCCTTCTCTCTCCCTGCACACAAGGTTTAGCAAAGAATATCGCTGACACTCTCCCTGCCTATCCTTCTCTCTCCCTACACACAAGGTTTAGCAAAGAATAGCACAATGACACTGTCCCTGCCTATCCTTCTCTTTCCCTGCGCCGGAACACACTACACAAGGCCGCCGCGCTGGCGGCCTTTTATAGTGTGGGGCGTGTGCTAAACCCCCTGAGCTATAATTGGCCACAGGCAACCTGCCTGTGGCCAATTATGGCTCTCCTAGCTGCTGGCGCTGTGATTGGCCAAGCATGCGGGGTCACAGTGCATGCTTGGCCAATCACAGCACCGGGATTGCACTGCGATGGCGCAGTGTATTGTGGGCCGTTCGCGTCACTCGAATTTGGCGCGAACGGCCCAAATCGTTTGATCTTCGTCGAACGATCGAACAGCTAATGTTCGAGTCGAACGTATGTTCGACTCGAACACCGAGCTCATCCCTACTTGTAACCCACTCTACACTGAAGCATGTCAGCTGTCCTAACTCTGGAGGTCACCATTAAGCCTCAGGGGCCCCGGGACTTTTCTACACAAACTTCTCTTTGTTCAAGCATAAAAGTGAATGGTGCCCATTTTCTACCTTGCACATCACCCACCATGCCTAGTAATCTGCACCCCGAGGAGTTATGTCAGCCCTCCCCACCTCTGCGGGTCACCACCAGGCCCCTGGAAAGTTGGGGTAGGCTCTACAGCCATATGTTCAGTCCATGTGTTTCAAGTATTGCAAATAAACCAAAGATATACAAGTAACCTATTGCACTTTACACAAGGATAAGAATCATTATTTTAGCCATGTGACTATCATTTTCAAAGCATGTTGGACACAGGTGAAAATGAATGTGACTTTTTTTAAATAATGAACCTTATATATGTAACGGTCCCACCCGCTCTCTCCCTTCTTCTTCTCGGCTGGTTTACTCGTCTAGGTGGACCAGGGGGAGGGGTGAGGTGCTGCCACCAGCTCGCCCCTCTTATGTGTGTAGAGGGTTGAGCTAAGATCGTTACCTTGGGGTCTGTGTCCCTGTCCAGAGATTCCACTTCAAATATGACCGATAGATAGGTGAATGTAGAACAATTCGCTCCCAGAAAAGTAAGCCCACACCAGGTGACAGTACAACATCTATATTTATTTCCGCAGAGATAAATATGCCTCTTTGCAAGCAGACAGGTTGTTACAAACACAAACTTGGTGGGGAGAGGGTTCAGGCACAATCCTTTTGGATCAGAGAAGCTGTCAGGAGTTCACAACAACTTTTGGCGCACGGTCGCTGCCACAGACCGTGAGGTTGGTTCCTGCCACAGACCGGGTGAACGATGAGGTCTCTACCACAGACCTTAGAATAGGCCTCTGCCACCGACCTGATGTAGCTGGGTCTCTGCAAAGACCATAGAACATGAACTACCTTCTAATGGCGACCCCTGTTAGGGAGATGATCCATCCTGGACGGTCCCCAGAGGCCTGCACTGTCACCAGCCAATGCTGCTCTGGGTCTTCAGGCCAGGTCACCTCCCTGGTTCTCCTCGCCCGAGACTCGGGTCCCCTCACTCGGTGGGCCCCCTAGGTATCTTCTCCCATGTGGGACCCAGTCGAAGGTACTGGGCCCCAGGCCTCGGATAGTACCTTACCCCAGGCCTAAGGTGCCTGGGATGGAACTCGAACTCCCTCGCACCCAGGCCGAGGGCACCTGGGCGCGGACGAACAGAACAGCAGCCCCCAGGCTGAAGGTGCCTGGGGCTCGGACCTCGTGTGAAAGATGTCCGCCCCCTTTATACCCTCTCCCAGCAGGCGCAGAGGGTTCCCCGCCCCGCCGTACTACTGCCGCGAGAGGACACAAAGGGCACGGCCCTACAATGATGGTTCAACCCCAGCCCAAGGCGACAGCGCCACCCAGGGGCCGTAGGGAACTGAACACCATTATATCCTCCACAAATCATATCGGCCATAGATCCCTAACAATTAGTGTATCTGGGCCATGCTACCACCCAGATACTCCCCCTAAATGTTAACCCCCGCTACATATATACGCCTTGAGGCGATTTAGTTTGCATTTGTAGCACTATATAAGTTACTCACTCACTCACTCACTCACTTATATAACAGTTATTGTAATAGACTTTTTTTATGTTTTTATTCTTCATTTACTCCATTGCATATCCTTGAATCTTATTATTCTATTTTTTAACTTCTCACTCCCCACAGTTAATTGACACTGCTCCTTAATTTCTCATTTCGACAACCAGTAGTGATGACGACTCTGAGAACTTGTCATTGGTGCTTTTTGTGTCCTTTTTAATTAATGTTCTTATTTTTCCTTGTTTATTCATTTGTTTATTTATTTGTTTATCTTCTCCTTTTTTCTTAATAACTAATAATACTAGTCTCTTGAACAATAATTCATGACTTCTTTAAATGTTTTGTCACTTAATGTACAAGGGTTAAACTCTCCTATTAAGAGAACTAAGGCTTTTTCGTTACTTGAAATCATTACACGCTGATATTATATATCTTCAAGAAACAAATTTCTCTATAAATTCTTGTCCTCGTTACCATGCTTTTTACCCCACTATTTTTACTGCCAACGCTTCTGTCAAAAAAAGAGGAGTTTTAATTGGTATTAAAAAAAATATCCCCTTTACACCTGACTTTACTTTATCCGACCCTGAAGGTAGATATTTATTAGTACGGGGATTTTTGGACAAGACTACTGTAACCTTTATTACCTATTATGCCCCTAATACTAAACAAGAGCCCTTTTTCTCATGCCTTCTACTTCAAATTCCACATCGGTTAAAAATAAAATGAATTGGTCTATATCTAACGAAAAACTTGCTGCAATTCGTTGTGATGATTTGCCCAAGTTTGAGAAAACATGGTCCCCTTGGATTACATCTTTCTTACCTCAAATTTTTGATAGATCCCTTTTACACCTATGATATACCCTGAAAAACTCTTGTACATTTACTGATCGATTTTGTTTTCACTTTAATATTTTACTCCCATTTTTAACTGTTACTTTATTTATGTATATTTTAAAATGATATTTGTTGTATGAATTTGTATACTTTGTAATAATTTCCATTCTTAAACTTAATTAAAATATTTATGAAAAAAATAAAATAATGAACCTTACCCTGATGTTTTTGCTTCGTATGTCGTAAATTGAGCCTTTTATCTTTATTTAAAAAAAAGAAAGGCTTTTTATTACTGCACGCATGATTAGCAAATATTATTCAGTGTTTGATTATTTCATTCAATTAATTAATAAATATTCCTAAATTTAATATAAAATAACGTATCCTTCTAAAATCATCACAGAGATGTCTTTTTGTAAATTTCACTTTATTTCTGAAAATCGAAAAGAGAGGTCGGAGTTAACAATCCCCGGACATTTTGTCTTTATCAAAAGTGAAATAAGATGCGTATTTTGAAATGGATAAAGCGTGAAGCTAGCACAGTGAGATATTTCTCTGTCCAGAAGATGGAGTCTGGGCTCCAGAAACTACACCTCCCAGAATTCTTAGCTGATGCTTTGGTTCACTGTATCAGTAGCGATGGGGTGCATGTTTTGTCTCCAAAGAAAATGTGTGATGGAGGAAGCAGGCTCGGTGCAGGTATTAGAAGACTAGGAATGCAATCCTGGACTGTATATTATGGAAAATATAAGTTCCCCATTAGTAGAATTAAACTGTACTAGCAGAGCTGTACTTTTTAAATCAGTTTCTAAATAATAATTATCATTTCAATGTCAAATAGTAATGATAATAATAATAATATGAAACATGTAAGATTTATATACTATCTTATTTATTAGTATTATCAACTATGAGATTTATTAGATTAGATAGCGATAAGAGAATAATAATATAGATTAATAATAATAGATAATAGATTATTACATAATAATAATCGATTATAATATATAATAATTTATATAGATTAGGAATAAACTTCTCTCTATTGCTCGCTTTTGGTTTGTTAAATATACTGTCATGGTATATCTGTTGGATAACATATATATATATAGATATGTAGATATATCTCTATATAGATATACTGTATCTAGATATCTATAGATATGTAGATATATCTATATAGATTTATATAGATATATATATATATATATATATATATATATATATATATACACAGTATCTCAAAAAGTGAGTACACCCCTCAAATTTTTGTAAAAACGTTATTATATCTTTTCATGTGACAACACTGAAGAAATGACACTTTGTTACAATGTAAAGTAGTGAGTGTACAGCTTGTATAACAGTGTCCATTTGCTGTCCCCTCAAAATAACTCAACACACAGCCATTAATGTCTAACCTGTTGGCAACAAAAGTAAGTACACCCCTAAGTGAAAATGTCCAAAATGGGTCCAATTATCCATTTTCCCTCCCCGGTGTCATGTGACTCGTTAGTGTTACAAGGTCTCACGTGTGAATGGGGAGCAGGTGTGTTAAATTTGGTGTTATCGCTCTCACTATCTCATACTGGTCACTGGAAGTTCAACATGGCACCTCATGGCAAAGAACTCTCTGAGGATCTGAAATAAAGAATTGTTGCTCTACATAAAGATGGCCTCGGCTATAAGAAGATTGCCAAGACTAGGGATGAGCTTCGTGTTCGAGTCGAACATACGTTCGACTCGAACATCGGCTGTTCGATCGTTCGACGAAGATCGAACGATTTGGGCCGTTCGCGCCAAATTCGAGTGACGCGAACGGCCCACAATGCACTACGCCATCGCAGTGTCATCCAGGCGCTGTGATTGGCCAAGCATGCACTGTGACCCCGCATGTTTGGCCAATCACAGCGCCGGCAGCGAGGAGAGCAATGATTGGCCACAGGCAGGATGCCTGTGGCCAATTATTGCTGATGGGGTTTAGTACACGCCCCACACTATAAAAGGCCGCCAGCGCGGCGGCCTTGTGTAGTGTGTTCCGGAGCAGGGAAAGAGAAGCATAGGCAGGGACAGTGTCATTATTTTTCCTTTACTATTCCTGGATTCCTTGTGTTTAGGGACAAATAAGGATAGGTAGGGAGAGTGTCAGTGACAGTGTGCTATTCTGTGCTAATCCTTGTTTGTAGGGACAGAGAGGTACAGTGAGGGAAAGTGTCAGTGTGCTATTCTGTTCTAAAACTATTTTGCTGAACCATATTTTCAATCCTTGAGTTTAGGGACAGAGAGGTACAGTGAGGGAAAGTGTCAGTGTGCTATTCTGTTCTAAAACTATTTTGCTGAACCATATTTTCAATCCTTGAGTTGAGGGACAGAGAGGTACAGTGAGTGAAACTGACAGTGTGCTATTCTGTTCTAAACCAATTTTGCTGTTCCATATTTTCAATCCTTGAGTTTAGGGACAGAGAAGGACACTCGTAGAAATTATCAGTGTGCTATTCTGTGCTAAATCTTGTTTGTAGGGAGGGACAGAGTAGGACAGTGAGGGAAAGTGTCAGTGTGCTATTCTGTTCTAAAACTATTTTGCTGAACCATATTTTCAATCCTTGAGTTGAGGGACAGAGAGGTACAGTGAGTGAAACTGACAGTGTGCTATTCTGTTCTAAACCAATTTTGCTGTTCCATATTTTCAATCCTTGAGTTTAGGGACAGAGAAGGACACTCGTAGAAATTATCAGTGTGCTATTCTGTGCTAAATCTTGTTTGTAGGGAGGGACAGAGTAGGACAGTGAGGGAAAGTGTCAGTGTGCTATTCTGTTCTAAAACTATTTTGCTGTTCCATATTTTCAATCCTTGAGTTGAGGGACAGAGAGGTACAGTGAGTGAAACTGACAGTGTGCTATTCTGTTCTAAACCAATTTTGCTGTTCCATATTTTCAATCCTTGAGTTGAGGGACAGAGAGGTACAGTGAGTGAAACTGACAGTGTGCTATTCTGTTCTAAACCAATTTTGCTGTTCCATATTTTCAATCCTTGAGTTGAGGGACAGAGAGGTACAGTGAGTGAAACTGACAGTGTGCTATTCTGTTCTAAACCAATTTTGCTGTTCCATATTTTCAATCCTTGAGTTGAGGGACAGAGAGGTACAGTGAGTGAAACTGACAGTGTGCTATTCTGTTCTAAACCAATTTTGCTGTTCCATATTTTCAATCCTTGAGTTGAGGGACAGAGAGGTACAGTGAGTGAAACTGACAGTGTGCTATTCTGTTCTAAACCAATTTTGCTGTTCCATATTTTCAATCCTTGAGTTGAGGGACAGAGAGGTACAGTGAGTGAAACTGACAGTGTGCTATTCTGTTCTAAATCAATTTTGCTGTTCCATATTTTCAATCCTTGAGTTGAGGGACAGAGAGGTACAGTGAGTGAAACTGACAGTGTGCTATTCTGTTCTAAACCAATTTTGCTGTTCCATATTTTCAATCCTTGAGTTGAGGGACAGAGAGGTACAGTGAGTGAAACTGACAGTGTGCTATTCTGTTCTAAACCAATTTTGCTGTTCCATATTTTCAATCCTTGAGTTGAGGGACAGAGAGGTACAGTGAGTGAAACTGACAGTGTGCTATTCTGTTCTAAACCAATTTTGCTGTTCCATATTTTCAATCCTTGAGTTGAGGGACAGAGAGGTACAGTGAGTGAAACTGACAGTGTGCTATTCTGTTCTAAACCAATTTTGCTGTTCCATATTTTCAATCCTTGAGTTGAGGGACAGAGAGGTACAGTGAGTGAAACTGACAGTGTGCTATTCTGTTCTAAACCAATTTTGCTGTTCCATATTTTCAATCCTTGAGTTGAGGGACAGAGAGGTACAGTGAGTGAAACTGACAGTGTGCTATTCTGTTCTAAACCAATTTTGCTGTTCCATATTTTCAATCCTTGAGTTGAGGGACAGAGAAGGACACTCGTAGAAATTATCAGTGTGCTATTCTGTGCTAAATCTTGTTTGTAGGGAGGGACAGAGTAGGACAGTGAGGGAAAGTGTCAGTGTGCTATTCTGTTCTAAAACTATTTTGCTGAACCATATTTTCAATCCTTGAGTTGAGGGACAGAGAGGTACAGTGAGTGAAACTGACAGTGTGCTATTCTGTTCTAAACCAATTTTGCTGTTCCATATTTTCAATCCTTGAGTTGAGGGACAGAGAGGTACAGTGAGTGAAACTGACAGTGTGCTATTCTGTTCTAAACCAATTTTGCTGCTCCATATTTTCAATCCTTGAGTTGAGGGACAGAGAGGTACAGTGAGTGAAACTGACAGTGTGCTATTCTGTTCTAAACCAATTTTGCTGTTCCATATTTTCAATCCTTGAGTTGAGGGACAGAGAGGTACAGTGAGTGAAACTGACAGTGTGCTATTCTGTTCTAAACCAATTTTGCTGTTCCATATTTTCAATCCTTGAGTTGAGGGACAGAGAGGTACAGTGAGTGAAACTGACAGTGTGCTATTCTGTTCTAAACCAATTTTGCTGTTCCATATTTTCAATCCTTGAGTTGAGGGACAGAGAGGTACAGTGAGTGAAACTGACAGTGTGCTATTCTGTTCTAAACCAATTTTGCTGTTCCATATTTTCAATCCTTGAGTTGAGGGACAGAGAGGTACAGTGAGTGAAACTGACAGTGTGCTATTCTGTTCTAAACCAATTTTGCTGTTCCATATTTTCAATCCTTGAGTTGAGGGACAGAGAAGGACACTCGTAGAAATTATCAGTGTGCTATTCTGTGCTAAATATTGTTTGTAGGGAGGGACAGAGTAGGACAGTGAGGGAAAGTGTCAGTGTGCTATTCTGTTCTAAAACTATTTTGCTGAACCATATTTTCAATCCTTGAGTTGAGGGACAGAGAGGTACAGTGAGTGAAACTGACAGTGTGCTATTCTGTTCTAAACCAATTTTGCTGTTCCATATTTTCAATCCTTGAGCTGAGGGACAGAGAGGTACAGTGAGTGAAACTGACAGTGTGCTATTCTGTTCTAAACCAATTTTGCTGTTCCATATTTTCAATCCTTGAGTTGAGGGACAGAGAGGTACAGTGAGTGAAACTGACAGTGTGCTATTCTGTTCTAAATCAATTTTGCTGTTCCATATTTTCAATCCTTGAGTTGAGGGACAGAGAGGTACAGTGAGTGAAACTGACAGTGTGCTATTCTGTTCTAAACCAATTTTGCTGTTCCATATTTTCAATCCTTGAGTTGAGGGACAGAGAGGTAGTGAGTGAAACTGACAGTGTGCTATTCTGTTCTAAACCAATTTTGCTGTTCCATATTTTCAATCCTTGAGTTGAGGGACAGAGAGGTACAGTGAGTGAAACTGACAGTGTGCTATTCTGTTCTAAACCAATTTTGCTGTTCCATATTTTCAATCCTTGAGTTGAGGGACAGAGAGGTACAGTGAGTGAAACTGACAGTGTGCTATTCTGTTCTAAACCAATTTTGCTGTTCCATATTTTCAATCCTTGAGTTGAGGGACAGAGAGGTACAGTGAGTGAAACTGACAGTGTGCTATTCTGTTCTAAACCAATTTTGCTGTTCCATATTTTCAATCCTTGAGTTGAGGGACAGAGAGGTACAGTGAGTGAAACTGACAGTGTGC
Source organism: Rana muscosa (assembly GCA_029206835.1). Lineage (NCBI taxonomy): Eukaryota > Metazoa > Chordata > Amphibia > Anura > Ranidae > Rana > Rana muscosa. The sequence goes on along the minus strand of CM055117.1, from coordinate 56,649,258 downwards.
TATTCTGTTCTAAACCAATTTTGCTGTTCCATATTTTCAATCCTTGAGTTGAGGGACAGAGAGGTACAGTGAGTGAAACTGACAGTGTGCTATTCTGTTCTAAACCAATTTTGCTGTTCCATATTTTCAATCCTTGAGTTGAGGGACAGAGAGGTACAGTGAGTGAAACTGACAGTGTGCTATTCTGTTCTAAACCAATTTTGCTGTTCCATATTTTCAATCCTTGAGTTGAGGGACAGAGAGGTAGTGAGTGAAACTGACAGTGTGCTATTCTGTTCTAAACCAATTTTGCTGTTCCATATTTTCAATGCTTGAGTTGAGGGACAGAGAGGTACAGTGAGTGAAACTGACAGTGTGCTATTCTGTTCTAAACCAATTTTGCTGTTCCATATTTTCAATCCTTGAGTTGAGGGACAGAGAGGTACAGTGAGTGAAACTGACAGTGTGCTATTCTGTTCTAAACCAATTTTGCTGTTCCATATTTCAATCCTTGAGTTGAGGGACAGAGAAGGACACTCGTAGAAATTATCAGTGTGCTATTCTGTGCTAAATATTGTTTGTAGGGAGGGACAGAGTAGGACAGTGAGGGAAAGTGTCAGTGTGCTATTCTGTTCTAAAACTATTTTGCTGTTCCATATTTTCAATCCTTGAGTTGAGGGACAGAGAGGTACAGTGAGTGAAACTGACAGTGTGCTATTCTGTTCTAAACCAATTTTGCTGTTCCATATTTTCAATCCTTGAGTTGAGGGACAGAGAGGTACAGTGAGTGAAACTGACAGTGTGCTATTCTGTTCTAAACCAATTTTGCTGTTCCATATTTTCAATCCTTGAGTTGAGGGACAGAGAGGTACAGTGAGTGAAACTGACAGTGTGCTATTCTGTTCTAAACCAATTTTGCTGTTCCATATTTTCAATCCTTGAGTTGAGGGACAGAGAGGTACAGTGAGTGAAACTGACAGTGTGCTATTCTGTTCTAAACCAATTTTGCTGTTCCATATTTTCAATCCTTGAGTTGAGGGACAGAGAGGTACAGTGAGTGAAACTGACAGTGTGCTATTCTGTTCTAAACCAATTTTGCTGTTCCATATTTTCAATCCTTGAGTTGAGGGACAGAGAGGTACAGTGAGTGAAACCGACAGTGTGCTATTCTGTTCTAAACCAATTTTGCTGTTCCATATTTTCAATCCTTGAGTTGAGGGACAGAGAGGTACAGTGAGTGAAACTGACAGTGTGCTATTCTGTTCTAAACCAATTTTGCTGTTCCATATTTTCAATCCTTGAGTTGAGGGACAGAGAGGTACAGTGAGTGAAACCGACAGTGTGCTATTCTGTTCTAAACCAATTTTGCTGTTCCATATTTTCAATCCTTGAGTTGAGGGACAGAGAGGTACAGTGAGTGAAACTGACAGTGTGCTATTCTGTTCTAAACCAATTTTGCTGTTCCATATTTTCAATCCTTGAGTTGAGGGACAGAGAGGTACAGTGAGTGAAACTGACAGTGTGCTATTCTGTTCTAAATCAATTTTGCTGTTCCATATTTTCAATCCTTGAGTTGAGGGACAGAGAGGTACAGTGAGTGAAACTGACAGTGTGCTATTCTGTTCTAAACCAATTTTGCTGTTCCATATTTTCAATCCTTGAGTTGAGGGACAGAGAGGTACAGTGAGTGAAACTGACAGTGTGCTATTCTGTTCTAAACCAATTTTGCTGTTCCATATTTTCAATCCTTGAGTTGAGGGACAGAGAGGTACAGTGAGTGAAACTGACAGTGTGCTATTCTGTTCTAAACCAATTTTGCTGTTCCATATTTTCAATCCTTGAGCTGAGGGACAGAGAGGTACAGTGAGTGAAACTGACAGTGTGCTATTCTGTTCTAAACCAATTTTGCTGTTCCATATTTTCAATCCTTGAGTTGAGGGACAGAGAGGTACAGTGAGTGAAACTGACAGTGTGCTATTCTGTTCTAAACCAATTTTGCTGTTCCATATTTTCAATCCTTGAGTTGAGGGACAGAGAGGTACAGTGAGTGAAACTGACAGTGTGCTATTCTGTTCTAAACCAATTTTGCTGTTCCATATTTTCAATCCTTGAGTTGAGGGACAGAGAAGGACACTCGTAGAAATTATCAGTGTGCTATTCTGTGCTAAATCTTGTTTGTAGGGAGGGACAGAGTAGGACAGTGAGGGAAAGTGTCAGTGTACTATTCTGTTCTAAAACTATTTTGCTGAACCATATTTTCAATCCTTGAGTTGAGGGACAGAGAGGTACAGTGAGTGAAACTGACAGTGTGCTATTCTGTTCTAAACCAATTTTGCTGTTCCATATTTTCAATCCTTGAGTTGAGGGACAGAGAGGTACAGTGAGTGAAACTGACAGTGTGCTATTCTGTTCTAAACCAATTTTGCTGTTCCATATTTTCAATCCTTGAGTTGAGGGACAGAGAGGTACAGTGAGTGAAACTGACAGTGTGCTATTCTGTTCTAAACCAATTTTGCTGTTCCATATTTTCAATCCTTGAGTTGAGGGACAGAGAGGTACAGTGAGTGAAACTGACAGTGTGCTATTCTGTTCTAAACCAATTTTGCTGTTCCATATTTTCAATCCTTGAGTTGAGGGACAGAGAAGGACACTCGTAGAAATTATCAGTGTGCTATTCTGTGCTAAATCTTGTTTGTAGGGAGGGACAGAGTAGGACAGTGAGGGAAAGTGTCAGTGTGCTATTCTGTTCTAAAACTATTTTGCTGAACCATATTTTCAATCCTTGAGTTGAGGGACAGAGAGGTACAGTGAGTGAAACTGACAGTGTGCTATTCTGTTCTAAACCAATTTTGCTGTTCCATATTTTCAATCCTTGAGTTGAGGGACAGAGAGGTACAGTGAGTGAAACTGACAGTGTGCTATTCTGTTCTAAACCAATTTTGCTGTTCCATATTTTCAATCCTTGAGTTGAGGGACAGAGAGGTACAGTGAGTGAAACTGACAGTGTGCTATTCTGTTCTAAACCAATTTTGCTGTTCCATATTTTCAATCCTTGAGTTGAGGGACAGAGAAGGACACTCGTAGAAATTATCAGTGTGCTATTCTGTGCTAAATCTTGTTTGTAGGGAGGGACAGAGTAGGACAGTGAGGGAAAGTGTCAGTGTGCTATTCTGTTCTAAAACTATTTTGCTGAACCATATTTTCAATCCTTGAGTTGAGGGACAGAGAGGTACAGTGAGTGAAACTGACAGTGTGCTATTCTGTTCTAAACCAATTTTGCTGTTCCATATTTTCAATCCTTGAGTTGAGGGACAGAGAGGTACAGTGAGTGAAACTGACAGTGTGCTATTCTGTTCTAAACCAATTTTGCAGTTCCATATTTTCAATCCTTGAGTTGAGGGACAGAGAGGTACAGTGAGTGAAACTGACAGTGTGCTATTCTGTTCTAAACCAATTTTGCTGTTCCATATTTTCAATCCTTGAGTTGAGGGACAGAGAGGTACAGTGAGTGAAACTGACAGTGTGCTATTCTGTTCTAAACCAATTTTGCTGTTCCATATTTTCAATCCTTGAGTTGAGGGACAGAGAGGTACAGTGAGTGAAACTGACAGTGTGCTATTCTGTTCTAAACCAATTTTGCTGTTCCATATTTTCAATCCTTGAGTTGAGGGACAGAGAGGTACAGTGAGTGAAACTGACAGTGTGCTATTCTGTTCTAAACCAATTTTGCTGTTCCATATTTTCAATCCTTGAGTTGAGGGACAGAGAGGTACAGTGAGTGAAACTGACAGTGTGCTATTCTGTTCTAAACCAATTTTGCTGTTCCATATTTTCAATCCTTGAGTTGAGGGACAGAGAGGTACAGTGAGTGAAACTGACAGTGTGCTATTCTGTTCTAAACCAATTTTGCTGTTCCATATTTTCAATCCTTGAGTTGAGGGACAGAGAGGTACAGTGAGTGAAACTGACAGTGTGCTATTCTGTTCTAAACCAATTTTGCTGTTCCATATTTTCAATCCTTGAGTTGAGGGACAGAGAGGTACAGTGAGTGAAACTGACAGTGTGCTATTCTGTTCTAAACCAATTTTGCTGTTCCATATTTTCAATCCTTGAGTTGAGGGACAGAGAGGTACAGTGAGTGAAACTGACAGTGTGCTATTCTGTTCTAAACCAATTTTGCTGTTCCATATTTTCAATCCTTGAGTTGAGGGACAGAGAGGTACAGTGAGTGAAACTGACAGTGTGCTATTCTGTTCTAAACCAATTTTGCTGTTCCATATTTTCAATCCTTGAGTTGAGGGACAGAGAAGGACACTCGTAGAAATTATCAGTGTGCTATTCTGTGCTAAATCTTGTTTGTAGGGAGGGACAGAGTAGGACAGTGAGGGAAAGTGTCAGTGTGCTATTCTGTTCTAAAACTATTTTGCTGAACCATATTTTCAATCCTTGAGTTGAGGGACAGAGAGGTACAGTGAGTGAAACTGACAGTGTGCTATTCTGTTCTAAACCAATTTTGCTGTTCCATATTTTCAATCCTTGAGTTGAGGGACAGAGAGGTACAGTGAGTGAAACTGACAGTGTGCTATTCTGTTCTAAACCAATTTTGCTGTTCCATATTTTCAATCCTTGAGTTGAGGGACAGAGAGGTACAGTGAGTGAAACTGACAGTGTGCTATTCTGTTCTAAACCAATTTTGCTGTTCCATATTTTCAATCCTTGAGTTGAGGGACAGAGAGGTACAGTGAGTGAAACTGACAGTGTGCTATTCTGTTCTAAACCAATTTTGCTGTTCCATATTTTCAATCCTTGAGTTGAGGGACAGAGAGGTACAGTGAGTGAAACTGACAGTGTGCTATTCTGTTCTAAACCAATTTTGCTGTTCCATATTTTCAATCCTTGAGTTGAGGGACAGAGAGGTACAGTGAGTAAAACTGAAAGTGTGCTATTCTGTTCTAAACCAATTTTGCTGTTCCATATTTTCAATCCTTGAGTTGAGGGACAGAGAGGTACAGTGAGTGAAACTGACAGTGTGCTATTCTGTTCTAAACCAATTTTGCTGTTCCATATTTTCAATCCTTGAGTTGAGGGACAGAGAGGTACAGTGAGTGAAACTGACAGTGTGCTATTCTGTTCTAAACCAATTTTGCTGTTCCATATTTTCAATCCTTGAGTTGAGGGACAGAGAGGTACAGTGAGTGAAACTGACAGTGTGCTATTCTGTTCTAAACCAATTTTGCTGTTCCATATTTTCAATCCTTGAGTTGAGGGACAGAGAGGTACAGTGAGTGAAACTGACAGTGTGCTATTCTGTTCTAAACCAATTTTGCTGTTCCATATTTTCAATCCTTGAGTTGAGGGACAGAGAGGTACAGTGAGTGAAACTGACAGTGTGCTATTCTGTTCTAAACCAATTTTGCTGTTCCATATTTTCAATCCTTGAGTTGAGGGACAGAGAGGTACAGTGAGTGAAACTGACAGTGTGCTATTCTGTTCTAAACCAATTTTGCTGTTCCATATTTTCAATCCTTGAGTTGAGGGACAGAGAGGTACAGTGAGTGAAACTGACAGTGTGCTATTCTGTTCTAAACCAATTTTGCTGTTCCATATTTTCAATCCTTGAGTTGAGGGACAGAGAGGTACAGTGAGTGAAACTGACAGTGTGCTATTCTGTTCTAAATCAATTTTGCTGTTCCATATTTTCAATCCTTGAGTTGAGGGACAGAGAGGTACAGTGAGTGAAACTGACAGTGTGCTATTCTGTTCTAAACCAATTTTGCTGTTCCATATTTTCAATCCTTGAGTTGAGGGACAGAGAGGTACAGTGAGTGAAACTGACAGTGTGCTATTCTGTTCTAAACCAATTTTGCTGTTCCATATTTTCAATCCTTGAGTTGAGGGACAGAGAGGTACAGTGAGTGAAACTGACAGTGTGCTATTCTGTTCTAAACCAATTTTGCTGTTCCATATTTTCAATCCTTGAGTTGAGGGACAGAGAGGTACAGTGAGTGAAACTGACAGTGTGCTATTCTGTTCTAAACCAATTTTGCTGTTCCATATTTTCAATCCTTGAGTTGAGGGACAGAGAGGTACAGTGAGTGAAACTGACAGTGTGCTATTCTGTTCTAAACCAATTTTGCTGTTCCATATTTTCAATCCTTGAGTTGAGGGACAGAGAAGGACACTCGTAGAAATTATCAGTGTGCTATTCTGTGCTAAATCTTGTTTGTAGGGAGGGACAGAGTAGGACAGTGAGGGAAAGTGTCAGTGTGCTATTCTGTTCTAAAACTATTTTGCTGAACCATATTTTCAATCCTTGAGTTGAGGGACAGAGAGGTACAGTGAGTGAAACTGACAGTGTGCTATTCTGTTCTAAACCAATTTTGCTGTTCCATATTTTCAATCCTTGAGTTGAGGGACAGAGAGGTACAGTGAGTGAAACTGACAGTGTGCTATTCTGTTCTAAACCAATTTTGCTGTTCCATATTTTCAATCCTTGAGTTGAGGGACAGAGAGGTACAGTGAGTGAAACTGACAGTGTGCTATTCTGTTCTAAACCAATTTTGCTGTTCCATATTTTCAATCCTTGAGTTGAGGGACAGAGAGGTACAGTGAGTGAAACTGACAGTGTGCTATTCTGTTGCAAACCAATTTTGCTGTTCCATATTTTCAATCCTTGAGTTGAGGGACAGAGAGGTACAGTGAGTGAAACTGACAGTGTGCTATTCTGTTCTAAACCAATTTTGCTGTTCCATATTTTCAATCCTTGAGTTGAGGGACAGAGAGGTACAGTGAGTAAAACTGAAAGTGTGCTATTCTGTTCTAATCCAATTTTGCTGTTCCATATTTTCAATCCTTGAGTTGAGGGACAGAGAGGTACAGTGAGTGAAACTGACAGTGTGCTATTCTGTTCTAAACCAATTTTGCTGTTCCATATTTTCAATCCTTGAGTTGAGGGACAGAGAGGTACAGTGAGTGAAACTGACAGTGTGCTATTCTGTTCTAAACCAATTTTGCTGTTCCATATTTTCAATCCTTGAGTTGAGGGACAGAGAGGTACAGTGAGTGAAACTGACAGTGTGCTATTCTGTTCTAAACCAATTTTGCTGTTCCATATTTTCAATCCTTGAGTTGAGGGACAGAGAGGTACAGTGAGTGAAACTGACAGTGTGCTATTCTGTTCTAAACCAATTTTGCTGTTCCATATTTTCAATCCTTGAGTTGAGGGACAGAGAAGGACACTCGTAGAAATTATCAGTGTGCTATTCTGTGCTAAATCTTGTTTGTAGGGAGGGACAGAGTAGGACAGTGAGGGAAAGTGTCAGTGTGCTATTCTGTTCTAAAACTATTTTGCTGAACCATATTTTCAATCCTTGAGTTGAGGGACAGAGAGGTACAGTGAGTGAAACTGACAGTGTGCTATTCTGTTCTAAACCAATTTTGCTGTTCCATATTTTCAATCCTTGAGTTGAGGGACAGAGAGGTACAGTGAGTGAAACTGACAGTGTGCTATTCTGTTCTAAACCAATTTTGCTGTTCCATATTTTCAATCCTTGAGTTGAGGGACAGAGAGGTACAGTGAGTGAAACTGACAGTGTGCTATTCTGTTCTAAACCAATTTTGCTGTTCCATATTTTCAATCCTTGAGTTGAGGGACAGAGAGGTACAGTGAGTGAAACTGACAGTGTGCTATTCTGTTCTAAACCAATTTTGCTGTTCCATATTTTCAATCCTTGAGTTGAGGGACAGAGAGGTACAGTGAGTGAAACTGACAGTGTGCTATTCTGTTCTAAACCAATTTTGCTGTTCCATATTTTCAATCCTTGAGTTGAGGGACAGAGAGGTACAGTGAGTGAAACCGACAGTGTGCTATTCTGTTCTAAACCAATTTTGCTGTTCCATATTTTCAATCCTTGAGTTGAGGGACAGAGAGGTACAGTGAGTGAAACTGACAGTGTGCTATTCTGTTCTAAACCAATTTTGCTGTTCCATATTTTCAATCCTTGAGTTGAGGGACAGAGAAGGACACTCGTAGAAATTATCAGTGTGCTATTCTGTGCTAAATCTTGTTTGTAGGGAGGGACAGAGTAGGACAGTGAGGGAAAGTGTCAGTGTGCTATTCTGTTCTAAAACTATTTTGCTGTTCCATATTTTCAATCCTTGAGTTGAGGGACAGAGAGGTACAGTGAGTGAAACTGACAGTGTGCTATTCTGTTCTAAAGCAATTTTGCTGTTCCATATTTTCAATCCTTGAGTTGAGGGACAGAGAGGTACAGTGAGTGAAACTGACAGTGTGCTATTCTGTTCTAAACCAATTTTGCTGTTCCATATTTTCAATCCTTGAGTTGAGGGACAGAGAAGGACACTCGTAGAAATTATCAGTGTGCTATTCTGTGCTAAATCTTGTTTGTAGGGAGGGACAGAGTAGGACAGTGAGGGAAAGTGTCAGTGTGCTATTCTGTTCTAAAACTATTTTGCTGAACCATATTTTCAATCCTTGAGTTGAGGGACAGAGAGGTACAGTGAGTGAAACTGACAGTGTGCTATTCTGTTCTAAACCAATTTTGCTGTTCCATATTTTCAATCCTTGTGTTTAGGGACAGAGAAGGATAGGCAGGGGACAGTGTCAGTGTCATTGTTGCTAAGCCTCCTGCACAATATACACCTGAAGGTAGCCCTTATTGCTGTTTTTCCCATCTCCCTGCAGGCCATCCATTAAAATGTCTGGAAGGCAACCAAGGAGAGGCAGACAGTCAGGAGGCAAAAAAAGAGGGCAAGCAGGCTCTGTGTCTGGGGACAACAGTGCTGGTCGTGTACGCGGTGCATTGTCATCAGCACATGGCCATGGGACACGCTTGTCCTTGTTTTCAGCAGCTGGACATGTTGAGCCACATCATGCCGAAGACTTGGTAGAGTGGATGACCAAGCCCTCCTCCTCCTCCTCATCCTCTCTCACCCAGGCTCAGGGTACTGGAAAAGCAGCTGCCAAAGCGTCCTCTTCTCTGGTATCATTATCTTCATTAGTCAATCCTTCCCTAGACCCACCATGCCCTCCTCCTGAGGAGTCCCCCGAACTGTTTGAGCACAGTGTTGGGTACATGCTCCAGGAGGATGCCCAGCGTTTGGAAGGATCTGATGATGATACCCAGCTAGAGGAATGCAGCAGCGTGAGAGCAGAGAGAGGGGATGCTCAAGAAGGACACCAATCTGGCAGTCATGCTCCAGCAGCTGCAGCATACTGCCAGATTGGCTCCAGTGATGAGGAGGGAGGGGATGATGAGGTCACTGACTCCACGTGGGTGCCTAATAGGAGAGAGGAGGAGGAGGAGGAGGATGAGGAGGAGGCACATCTCCAACGAGGCAGGATGCCCTTGAGTGGCCAGCGTATGGGCAGCACACCGACGGAATCACACAGCAGAGCTCCGCCTGTGCAGGGCGCTGCCTCTGCCCGTCATTCAAAAAGTTCTTTGGTGTGGGCCTTTTTTGAGGCGAGTGCATCAGATCGCACAGCTGCTGTTTGCAACATATGTCTCAAGCGTATATATTGCGTGGCCAAAACATCAGCCGCTTGGGCACCACATGCTTGATCAGACATATGTTGACCTGCCATGCAGCTCGTTGGCAAGCCTACCTTAAAGACCCACACCAAAGAACAAAGCTGACCTCTTCTTGCACCGCATCAGCTGGGATCTCCAACCCCAGTATACCTTCAGTCCTCTCTGAAACCTGCTCTGAGAGGTATGAAGGTGTAGAATTAGGTGTGTCACAGCCAAGTACTTGCGGGCACTCTGCTAGCAGTACACCGACGTCCGATTCTAGCAGGCAAATTTCCCTGCCCCAGCTGCTGGACCGTCAAAAGAAGTTCACTCCCAGCCATCCACATGCCCAGCGGTTGAATGCTAGCTTGGCTAAATTGCTAGCGCTTCAACTGCTGCCTTTTCATTTGGTAGACTCGGCCCCCTTCCGTGAGTTTGTGCAATGTGCGGTTCCTCAGTGGCAGGTTCCCAAACGCCACTTTTTCGCACGGAAGGCTATTCCGGCTCTCTACAGGCATGTGGAAGGCAATGTCTTGGCCTCGCTGGACAGGGCGGTCAGTGGTAAGGTGCATATTACCGCTGACTCATGGTCCAGCAGGCATGGACAGGGACGTTACCTTTCTTTCACGGCCCATTGGGTCACTCTTTTGGCAGCTGGGAAGGATGCAGGACAAGGTGCAGTAGTGTTGGAGGTTGTTCCACCACCACGCCTCCAAAATGCTACTACTGGTTGTGACACACCTCTCTCCTCCACCCCCTCCTCTTCTTCTTCCTCCATGGCCTCTTCCTGTGGTTTGTCCTCGGAACCAGCGGTGCTCCGTAGGCGTTCAAGGGGCTACGCAAGTACGCAGGCAAAAAGATGCCATGCCGTGCTTGCGCTGGTGTGTTTGGGGGACAGGAGCCACACTGGGGCAGAGGTCCTGTCTGCTCTGCAGGGGCAGGCCGAGAGGTGGTTGACGCCACGCCAGCTTAAGCCAGGAATGGTGGTTTGCGACAATGGCACCAACCTCCTCTCCGCCCTCCGACAGGGACAACTGACCCATGTGCCCTGTATGGCTCACGTCCTTAACCTGGTGGTGCAGCGGTTCTTGGGCAGGTACCCGGGCTTACAGGATGTCCTGAGGCAGGCCAGGAAAGTCTGTGTGCATTTCCACAGATCTTATAATGCCAGTGCTCACCTGGCTGAGCTTCAAAAGGAGTTGAACCTGCCCAAGAACCGCCTTATATGTGACATGCCCACCAGGTGGAACTCAACGTTGGCCATGCTGCAGCGGCTGCACACGCAGCAGAGGGCCATCAATGAGTACCTGTGCGACTACGGCACCAGGACAGGGTCAGGGGAGCTTGGTTTTTTTTCACCACGCCAGTGGGGCATGATCAGGGATGCATGCACTGTCCTGGCACCATTTGAGGAGGCCACGAGGATGGTGAGCAGTGACAGTGCATGCATCAGTGACACTGTACCTCTTGTCCACCTGTTGGAGCACACGCTGCGTGGAATAATGGACAGGGAACTTGAGGCAGAACAGAGGCAGGAAGAGGAGGACTTCCTTGCCTCTCAAGGCCCCCTTTACCCAGACAGTGTTCCTTCTGTCCCACCCATCGCACAGGAAGAGGAGGAGGAGGAGGAGGAGGATTGTGTCAGCATGGAGGTGGAGGCTGGCACTCAGCATCATCAGCAGCAGTCTTTTAGGGATGATTTACAGTCCCAAGAAACCAGTGGACTTGTACGTGGCTGGGAGGAGGTGGCTGCGGATCATGTCGTCCTTAGTGACCCAGAGGACTCCGGACTGAATGCCTCAGCTAACCTACGCTGCATGGCCTCCCTGATCCTGCAAAGTCTGCGGAAGGATCCTCGTATTCTTCGGATCAAGGAGAGGGACCATTACTGGCTGGCCACTCTCCTTGATCCACGGTACAAGGGTAAGGTTGCGGACCTTATCGTACCGTCGCAGAGGGAGCAGAGGATGAGACAACTCCGGGAGGCCTTGCAGAAAGGTCTGTGCAACGCGTTCCCAGAGACTGTGAGGTTACAAACTCCTGGTCCTGGACAACGAGTTGCTGAGGCTTCGGGCAGTCAAAGAAGGAGCGGTGGGGAAGGTGGCCGTCTGACCGATGCGTTCAGACAATTGTTTAGTCCGCAGCCCCAAAGTATGATCGGTTCCAGCAACCATCGTCAGCGTCTGATATACATGGTCCAGGAATACCTAGGGGCAAGGTCAGACTTGGACACCTTCCCCACCGAAAATCCTCTGGCTTACTGGGTCTTGAGGATGGATCACTGGCCAGAGCTTGCACAGTATGCAATTGAGCTACTGGCCTGTCCTGCATCCAGCGTTCTTTCAGAACGCACATTCAGTGCTGCTGGAGGATTTGTCACGGATCACAGGGTGCGCCTGTCCACCGACTCGGTTGATCGACTGACTTTCATCAAGATGAACCAGTCTTGGATCACCACCAGCTACCACACACCAGATGCTGATATAACAGACTAATTGATTTTAAAATGTCACATCCCTTCAAGACTGATGCTGATGCTGAGTGCCTGTGCTGTTATGTTGACTGGCTATCCTCCTCCTCCTCCTCAATGATACGATTAACGATGATAGCTTGGAAGATCATTTTGGTTTATGGGTGACGCCACCAGTGGCTAAGGCCCAATTTTTCAGCCCCTGTTTAACAGGGGCGTGTAATTAAAATTTTTGATGCAATACTTTGCAACAGGCCTCATTGCTGTGCTCCAAGTACAGTATCTGTGAGGGGTTGCAGTGTTGTGCCACCAGTGCCTAAGGCCCAATTTTTCAGCCCCTGTTCAACAGGGGCATGCAATTATAATTATTGATCTAATAATTCACAGCAGGGCCCATTGCTGCGCCCACCAAGAGTAACTGTCAGGCCTTACAGTGTTGTGGCACCAGCACCACCATCACCACCACCACCACCACCAAAGGCCCAATTTTTCAGCCCCTGTTCAACAGGGGCATGCAATTATAATTATTGATCTAATAATTCACAGCAGGGACCATTGCTGCACCCACCAAGAGTAACTGTCAGGCCTTACAGTGTTGTGGCACCAGCACCACCATCACCACCACCATCACCACCAAAGGCCCAATTTTTCAGCCCCTGTTCAACAGGGGCATGCAATTATAATTATTGATCTAATAATTCACAGCAGGGACCATTGCTGCGCCCACCAAGAGTAACTGTCAGGCCTTACAGTGTTGTGGCACCAGCACCACCATCACCACCACCACCAAAGGCCCAATTTTTCAGCCCCTGTTCAACAGGGGCATGCAATTATAATTATTGATCTAATAATTCACAGCAGGGACCATTGCTGCGCCCACCAAGAGTAACTGTCAGGCCTTACAGTGTTGTGGCACCAGCACCACCATCAAAGGCCCAATTTTTACTACCACTGATCAACAATTATATGTTATTACAATTCCTGATATTATACTTGACAGCAGGGCGTTCCAGCACCCACCAAGAATAACTGTGAGTGCTTTCAGTGTTGTGCCAACACCAACACCTAAGGGGCCAATTTCTGCAGAGTATATACGGAAGGTCCCTACTTTCAAACATCCAACTTACAAACTACTACTACTTGCAAACGGAAGAAGACAACAGGAAGTGAGAGGAAATCTACCCCTTGGAAGGAAAATTCTCTCCTTTAAGAATTAATATGGGAGAAAGGTGTCTCCTCTCTACTGATGCTTTATCACCAATCCTTGTTTCAATAAAAACACCACATTTCAAAAACAGTTGTCATTGGGACGCAAAGTGAGGTGAAATGTTCTGAACAGGGGCACAGACAGCAAAAAAAATGTGACAGGGGTGATAACCGTTCCCTATGTTTTACAAAAAGCTAAAAAAAAAGGAATTTGCCATGGAGCTCCACTTAAACAATGCAGCTGTTCAAAATTATAAACAGATTCTACATAAGAACAAACCTACAGTCCCTGTCTTGTATGCACCGCCTGTATACGGCTGTTCAGAGTATATAGGTCCTTTTTTATTTTGTGTGCGGGGTTCCCCTTAATATCCATACAAGACCCAAAGGGGCTGGTAATGGGCTGGGGTAGGGGGGGGGGGGTTGATGGGGTAGCTATGCCATTTTTCCTAAAGATTTTCATCCATATTACCGGGACCAGACATTGCATTAAAGCCGCAAGCAGTTTTAAATGACTTTTTTCCCTTTAGAAATGTTATTTTGTGCAGGGACAGTTCTAAACACGGGAAACACGTGGCACTTCACAGGCATACTTTAGACACCCCCCAGGTACAATATTTAAAGGAATATTTGACTTTTTTTTTTTCACTTTATGCATCATTAAAATGACTGCTCCCGGAAAACGTCCGTTTTTAAAACTTCTTTTTGCATTGATACATGTCCCCTGGTGCAGAAGCCGGGTTCCCAAACTCTGTTTCGGACAATAACATGGATAATAGTCGTTATAATTAGCACTTTAGAATCCGAACGTTCGCATCCATTGTATTTAATAGGGTTCTAATGTTCGTGCGAACTTTCGGTCCGTTCGCGGGTTCTGGTGCGAACCGAACCCGGGGGTGTTCGGCTCATCACTAGCCAAGACCCTGAAACTGAGCTGCAGCATAGTGGCTAAGACCATACATCGGTTTAACAGGACAGGTTCCACTCAGAACGGGTCTCGCAATGGTCGACCAAAGAAGTTGAGTGCATGTGCTTAGCGTCATATTCAGAGGTTGTCTTTGGAAAATAGACGTATAAGTGCTTCCAGCACTGCTGCAGAGGTTGAAGGGGTGGGGGGTCAGCCTGTCAGTGCTAAGACCATATGCCACACACTGCATCAAATTGGTCTGCATGGCTGTCGTCCCAGAAGGAAGTCTCTTCTAAAGATGATGCACAAGAAAGCCCGCAAACAGTTTGCTGAAGACATGCAGACTAAGGACATGGATTACTAGAACCATGTCCTGTGGTCTGATGAGACCAAGATAAACTTATTTGGCTCAGATGGTGTCAAGCATGTATGGCGGCAACCAGGTTAGGAGCACAAAGACAAGTGTGTCTTGCCTACAGTCAAGCATGGTGGTGGGAATGTCATGGTCTGGGGCTGCATGAGTGCTGCCAGCACTGGGGAGCTACAGTTCATTGAGGGAACCATGAATGCCAACATGCACTGTGACATACTGAAGCAGAACATGATCCCCTTCCTTCCTTCGGAGACTAGGCCACAGGGCAGTATTCCAATATGATAACGACCCCAAACACACCTCCAAGGTGACCACTGCCTTGCTAAAGAAGCTGAGGGTAAAGGTGTTGAACTGGCCAAGCATGTCTCTCCAGACCAAAACCCTATTGAGCATCTGTGGGACATCCTCAAACAGAAGGTGGAGGAGCGCAAGGTCACTAACTCCCACCAGCTCCGTGATGTCGTCATGGAGGAGTGAAGAGGACTCCAGTGGCAGCCTGTGAAGCTCTGGTGAACTCCATGCCCAAGAGGGTTAAGGCAGTGCTGGAAAATAATGGTGGCCACACAAACTATTCACACTTTGGGCCCAATTTGGACATTTTCACTTAGGGGTGTACTCACTTTTGTTGCCAGCGGTTTAGACATTAATGGCTGTGTGTTGAATTTTTTTTGAGGGGACAGCAAATTTACACTGTTATACAAGCTACTTTACATTGTAGAAAAGTGTCATATCTTCAGTGTCATATCTTCACCCCTTACAAAAAATATGAGGGGTGTACTCACTTTCGTAAGATACTGTGTATATATATATATATATATATATATATATATATATATATATATATATATACATATATATTGTCAAAAGTATTGGGATGCCTGTCTTTACACGCACATGAACTTTAATGGCATCCCAGTCTTAGTCCACTTCTGGAAGAATGGTCAAACATTCCCATAGACACACTCCTAAATCTTGTGGACAACCTTCCCAGCAGAGTTGAAGCTGTTACAGCTGCAAAGGGTGGGCCAACTCAATATTTAACCCTACGGACTAAGACTGGGATGCCATTAAAGTTCATGAGCCTGTAAAGGCAGGTGTCCCAATACTTTTGACAATATAGAGTACATATAATAATATATATTATACATATATTTCTGTTGGTTCTGCCACAAATCTACTAAGCTAGTAACTTCCCATAGTGAGCTGACAACCCATCGCATTCTGCTTTTACTACAGTAAAAGTGATCAGATGGCTGTAGAGCGGCCCAGATCACTTCTACTGAACAGCCAATTTCTGGTGGTAAAACAATGACCACATTGTTTTAGTGTTGCAACCTGTCTTGCCTTATTGCCATTAATTGGATGTATATCGTTTTAATGTTATGTAAAGAAGAGTTTGGCTTCTAGCTGATAGTGTCCTTATTTAAAGACGATGCCTAATGCCTTGTACACACGATAGGAATTTCCGAGGGAAAATGTCCGACTGACTTTTTCCATCGGAAATTCCTACCGTGTGTGTGCCCCATCTGAGAAATTCAGATGAATTCCATCCGAGTTTAAATATAGAACATGTTCTATTTTATGCCGATGGAATTTCATCGGAATTCTGAAGTGCGTTTGGCCGGAGAATAGTCCGACCGTATGGGGCAATAAAGTTAAGCCACAGGCAGCTGAACTGGTAGTAATTGACTTATAATATGCTAAACTGGTGCAAGTGAATAGAATCATAAAGCTACTAGTTTAAACCTTGCCAGGTCAGGAGCTAGTGGTGGTTGGGTGAAGAGGTCGCCCTCCTGGCAAGAAGACGACCCCTTAACTGAACAAGCATCAGGTGACCTGAGCCACTATATCTCATGGGCCCCAGGTGCAACATCCAAACACAAGATTGAAGGGTCCAATATAAGCAGTTCCTACTTGAACTGAGGAGTCTTTGCCATGCTGGACACGGGGGATGGTTTAGTGGGGTTCAAATCCACCATGAACACACAGACAGGAGCAGATAGTGCAGGTCTGTGTGGGGTTTGGGACCAGGTTCGAGCTATACAAAACAGCTCTTGGATAGGCCTCTAATAGGGATGAGCTCGGTGTTCGAGTCGAACATACGTTCGACTCGAACATCGGCTGTTCGATCGTTCGACGAAGATCGAACGATTTGGGCCGTTCGCGCCTAATTCGAGTGACGCGAACGGCCCACAATGCACTACGCCATTGCAGTGTCATCCAGGCGCTGTGATTGGCCAAGCATGCACTGTGACCCCACATGCTTGGCCAATCACAGCGCCGGCAGCGAGGAGAGCAATGATTGGCCACAGGCAGGATGCCTGTGGCCAATTATTGCTGAGGGTGTTTAGTACACGCCCCACACTATAAAAGGCCGCCAGCACGGCGGCCTAGTGTAGTGTGTTCCGGAGCAGTGAAAGAGAAGCATAGGCAGGGACAGTGACATTTTTTTTTCTTGCTTAACCTGGATTCCTTTAGTTTAGGGAAAGAGAAGGATAGGTAGGGAGAGTGTCAGTGTGTTTTACTGTGCTAATCCTTGTTTGTAGGGACAGGGAAGGACAGTGAGGGAAATTCTCCTTGTGCTATACTGTGCTAAAGCATTGATCATCAACCATCTTTAAAAAAAGATTTTTTATAGGGACAGAAAACTATAGGTAGGGAGAGTGTCAGTGTGTTTTACTGTGCTACTCCTTGTTTGTAGGGACAGGGAAGGACAGTGAGGGAAATTCTCCTTGTGCTATACTGTGCTAAAGCATTGATCATCGACCATCTTTAAAAAAACATTTTTTATAGGGACAGAAAACTATAGGTAGGGAGAGTGTCAGTGTGTTTTACTGTGCTAATCCTTGTTTGTAGGGACAGGGAAGGACAGTGAGGGAAATTCTCCTTGTGCTATACTGTGCTAAAGCATTGATCATCAACCATCTTTAAAAAAACATTTTTTATAGGGACAGAAAACTATAGGTAGGGAGAGTGTCAGTGTGTTTTACTGTGCTAATCCTTGTTTGTAGGGACAGGGAAGGACAGTGAGGGAAATTCTCCTTGTGCTATACTGTGCTAAAGCATTGATCATCAACCATCTTTAAAAAAACATTTTTTATAGGGACAGAAAACTATAGGTAGGGAGAGTGTCAGTGTGTTTTACTGTGCTAATCCTTGTTTGTAGGGACAGGGAAGGACAGTGAGGGAAATTCTCCTTGTGCTATACTGTGCTAAAGCATTGATCATCAACCATCTTTAAAAAAACATTTTTTATAGGGACAGAAAACTATAGGTAGGGAGAGTGTCAGTGTGTTTTACTGTGCTAATCCTTGTTTGTAGGGACAGGGAAGGACAGTGAGGGAAATTCTCCTTGTGCTATACTGTGCTAAAGCATTGATCATCAACCATCTTTAAAAAAACATTTTTTCTAGGGACAGAAAACTATAGGTAGGGAGAGTGTCAGTGTGTTTTACTGTGCTAATCCTTGTTTGTAGGGACAGGGAAGGACAGTGAGGGAAATTCTCCTTGTGCTATACTGTGCTAAAGCATTGATCATCAACCATCTTTAAAAAAAAAAATTTTCTAGGGACAGAAAACTATAGGTAGGGAGAGTGTCAGTGTGTTTTACTGTGCTAATCCTTGTTTGTAGGGACAGGGAAGGACAGTGAGGGAAATTCTCCTTGTGCTATACTGTGCTAAAGCATTGATCATCAACCATCTTTAAAAAAACATTTTTTCTAGGGACAGAAAACTATAGGTAGGAAGAGTGTCAGTGTGTTTTACTGTGCTAATCCTTGTTTGTAGGGACAGGGAAGGACAGTGAGGGAAATTCTCCTTGTGCTATACTGTGCTAAAGCATTGATCATCAACCATCTTTAAAAAAACATTTTTTCTAGGGACAGAAAACTATAGGTAGGGAGAGTGTCAGTGTGTTTTACTGTGCTAATCCTTGTTTGTAGGGACAGGGAAGGACAGTGAGGGAAATTCTCCTTGTGCTATACTGTGCTAAAGCATTGATCATCAACCATCTTTAAAAAAACATTTTTTATAGGGACAGAAAACTATAGGTAGGGAGAGTGTCATTGTGTTTTACTGTGCTAATCCTTGTTTGTAGGGACAGGGAAGGACAGTGAGGGAAATTCTCCTTGTGCTATACTGTGCTAAAGCATTGATCATCAACCATCTTTAAAAAAACATTTTTTATAGGGACAGAAAACTATAGGTAGGGAGAGTGTCAGTGTGTTTTACTGTGCTAATCCTTGTTTGTAGGGACAGGGAAGGACAGTGAGGGAAATTCTCCTTGTGCTATACTGTGCTAAAGCATTGATCATCAACCATCTTTAAAAAAAACATTTTTTCTAGGGACAGAAAACTATAGGTAGGGAGAGTGTCAGTGTGTTTTACTGTGCTAATCCTTGTTTGTAGGGACAGGGAAGGACAGTGAGGGAAATTCTCCTTGTGCTATACTGTGCTAAAGCATTGATCATCAACCATCTTTAAAAAAACATTTTTTATAGGGACAGAAAACTATAGGTAGGGAGAGTGTCAGTGTGTTTTACTGTGCTAATCCTTGTTTGTAGGGACAGGGAAGGACAGTGAGGGAAATTCTCCTTGTGCTATACTGTGCTAAAGCATTGATCATCAACCATCTTTAAAAAAACATTTTTTATAGGGACAGAAAACTATAGGTAGGGAGAGTGTCAGTGTGTTTTACTGTGCTAATCCTTGTTTGTAGGGACAGGGAAGGACAGTGAGGGAAATTCTCCTTGTGCTATACTGTGCTAAAGCATTGATCATCAACCATCTTTAAAAAAACATTTTTTATAGGGACAGAAAACTATAGGTAGGGTGAGTGTCAGTGTGTTTTACTGTGCTAATCCTTGTTTGTAGGGACAGGGAAGGACAGTGAGGGAAATTCTCCTTGTGCTATACTGTGCTAAAGCATTGATCATCAACCATCTTTAAAAAAAC
This sequence comes from Rana muscosa, assembly GCA_029206835.1. NCBI lineage: Eukaryota > Metazoa > Chordata > Amphibia > Anura > Ranidae > Rana > Rana muscosa. The sequence continues at coordinate 56,629,837 of CM055117.1, read as the reverse complement.
ATTTTTTCTAGGGACAGAAAACTATAGGTAGGGAGAGTGTCAGTGTGTTTTACTGTGCTAATCCTTGTTTGTAGGGACAGGGAAGGACAGTGAGGGAAATTCTCCTTGTGCTATACTGTGCTAAAGCATTGATCATCAACCATCTTTAAAAAAACATTTTTTATAGGGACAGAAAACTATAGGTAGGGAGAGTGTCAGTGTGTTTTACTGTGCTAATCCTTGTTTGTAGGGACAGGGAAGGACAGTGAGGGAAATTCTCCTTGTGCTATACTGTGCTAAAGCATTGATCATCAACCATCTTTAAAAAAACATTTTTTATAGGGACAGAAAACTATAGGTAGGGAGAGTGTCAGTGTGTTTTACTGTGCTAATCCTTGTTTGTAGGGACAGGGAAGGACAGTGAGGGAAATTCTCCTTGTGCTATACTGTGCTAAAGCATTCCTCATCAACCATCTTTGAAATCCTTGTTTTTTGGACAGTCAGGGAAATTGTCATTGTGCTATTCTGTGCGAAAGCAATCATCCTCAACCATATTTAGAAATCCTTAAGTAAAGGGACAGAGAAGGACACCTGAAGGTAGCCCTTATTGCTTTTTTCCCATCTCCCTGCAGGCCATCCATTAGAATGTCTGGAAGGCAAACAAGGAGAGGCAGACAGTCAGGAGGCAATAAAAGAGGGCAAGCAGGCTCTGTGTCTGGGGGCAACAGTGCTGGTCGTGGACGCGGTGCATTGTCATCAGCACATGGCCATGGGACACGCTTGTCCTTCTTTTCGGCAGCTGGACATGTTGAGCCACAACATGCCGAAGACTTGGTAGAGTGGATGACCAAGCCCTCCTCCTCCTCCTCCTCCTCATCCTCTCTCACCCAGGCTCAGGGTACTGGCAAAGCAGCTGCCAAAGCGTCCTCTTCCCTGGTATCAATGTCAGACTCATCATCAGTCACTCCTTCCCTAGACCCACCATGTCCTCCTCCTGAGGAGTCCCCCGAACTGTTTGAGCACAGTGTTGGGTACATGCTCCAGGAGGATGCCCAGCGTTTCGAAGGGTCTGATGATGAAACCCAGCTACAGGAAGGCAGTAGCGTGAGAGCAGACAGAGGGGATGCTCAAGAAGGACACCAATCTGGCAGTCATGTTCCAGCAGCTGCAGCATACTGCCAGATTGGCTCCAGTGATGAGGAGGGAGGGGATGATGAGGTCACTGACTCCACGTGGGTGCCTAATAGGAGAGAGGAGGAGGAGGAGGATGAGGAGGAGGCACATCTCCAACGAGGCAGGATGCCCTTTGGTGGCCAGCGTAAGGGCAGTACACCGACGGAATCACACCGCAGAGCTCCGCCTGTGCAGGGCGCTGCCTCTGCCCGTCATTCAAAAAGTTCTTTGGTGTGGGCCTTTTTTGAGGCTAGTGCATCAGATCGCACAGCTGCTGTTTGCAACATATGTCTCAAGCGTATATCGCGTGGCCAAAACATCAGCCGCTTGGGTACCACATGCCTGACCAGACATATGTTGACCTGCCATGCAGCTCGTTGGCAAGCCTACCTCAAAGACCCACACCAAAGAACAAAGCGGACCTCTCCTTGCACCGCATCAGCTGGGATCTCCAACCCCACTATAACTTCAGTCCTCTCTGAAACATGCACTGAGAGGAATGAAGGTGTAGAATTAGGTGTGTCACAGCCAAGTACTTGCGGCCACTCTGCTAGCAGTACACCGACGTCCGATTCTAGCAGGCAAATTTCCCTGCCCCAGCTGCTGGACCGTCGAAAGAAGTTCACTCCCAGCCATCCACATGCCCAGCGGTTGAATGCTAGCTTGGCTAAATTGCTAGCGCTTCAACTGCTGCCTTTTCAGTTGGTAGACTCGGCCCCCTTCCGTGAGTTTGTGCAATGTGCGGTTCCTCAGTGGCAGGTTCCCAAACGCCACTTTTTCTCACGGAAGGCTATTCCGGCTCTCTACCGGCATGTGGAAGGCAATGTCTTGGCCTCGCTGGACAGGGCGGTCAGCGGTAAGGTGCATATTACCGCTGACTCATGGTCCAGCAGGCATGGACAGGGACGTTACCTTTCTTTCACGGCCCATTGGGTCACTCTTTTGGCAGCTGGGAAGGATGCAGGACAAGGTGCAGTAGTGTTGGAGGTTGTTCCACCGCCACGCCTCCAAAATGCTAATACTGGTTGTGACACACCTCTCTCCTCCACCCCCTCCTCTTCTTCTTCCTCCATGGCCTCTTCCTGTGCTTTGTCCTCTGAACCAGCGGTGCTCCGTAGCCGTTCAAGGGGCTACGCAAGTACGCAGGCAAAAAGATGCCATGCCGTGCTTGCGCTGGTGTGTTTGGGGGACAGAAGCCACACTGGGGCAGAGGTCCTGTCTGCTCTGCAGGGCCAGGCCGAGAGGTGGTTGACGCCACGCCAGCTTAAGCCAGGAATGGTGGTTTGCGACAATGGCACCAACCTCCTCTCCGCCCTCCGACAGGGACAACTGACCCATGTGCCCTGTATGGCTCACGTCCTTAACCTGGTGGTGCAGCGGTTCTTGGGCAGGTACCCGGGCTTACAGGATGTCCTGAGGCAGGCCAGGAAAGTCTGTGTGCATTTCCGCAGATCTTATAATGCCAGTGCTCGCCTGGCTGAGCTGCAAAAGGAGTTGAACCTGCCCAATAACCGCCTTATATGTGACATGCCCACCAGGTGGAACTCAACGTTGGCCATGCTGCAGCGGCTGCACACGCAGCAGAGGGCCATCAATGAGTACCTGTGCGACTACGGCACCAGGACAGGGTCAGGGGAGCTTGGTTTTTTTTCTCCACGCCAGTGGGGCATGATCAGGGATGCATGCACTGTCCTGGCACCATTTGAGGAGGCCACGAGGATGGTGAGCAGTGACAGTGCATGCATCAGTGACACTGTACCTCTTGTCCACCTGTTGGAGCACACGCTGCGTGGAATAATGGACAGGGCACTTGAGGCAGAACAGAGGCAGGAAGAGGAGGACTTCCTTGCCTCTCAAGGCCCCCTTTACCCAGACAGTGTTCCTTCTGTCCCACCCATCGCACAGGAAGAGGAGGAGGAGGAGGAGGAGGAGGATTGTGTCAGCATGGAGGTGGAGGCTGGCACTCAGCATCATCAGCAGCAGTCTTTTAGGGATGATTTACAGTCCCAAGAAACCAGTGGACTTGTACGTGGCTGGGAGGAGGTGGCTGCGGATCATGTCGTCCTTAGTGACCCAGAGGACTCCGGATCGAATGCCTCAGCTAACCTACGCTGCATGGCCTCCCTGATCCTGCAAAGTCTGCGGAAGGATCCTCGTATTCTTCGGATCAAGGAGAGGGACCATTACTGGCTGGCCACTCTCCTTGATCCACGGTACAAGGGTAAGGTTGCGGACCTTATGTTACCGTCGCAGAGGGAGCAGAGGATGAGACAACTCCGGGAGGCCTTGCAGAAAGGTCTGTGCAACGCGTTCCCAGAGACTGGAAGGTTACAAACTCCTGGTCCTGGACAACGAGTTGCTGAGGCTTCGGCCAGTCAAAGAAGGAGCGGTGGGGAAGGTGGCCGTCTGACCGATGCGTTCAGACAATTCTTTAGTCCGCAGCCCCAAAGTATGATCGGTTCCAGCAACCATCGCCAGCGTCTGATAAACGTGGTGCAGGAATATCTAGGGGCAAGGTCAGACTTGGACACCTTCCCCACTGAAAATCCTCTGGCTTACTGGGTCTTGAGGATGGATCACTGGCCAGAGCTTGCACAGTATGCAATTGAGCTACTGGCCTGTCCTGCATCCAGCGTTCTTTCGGAACGCACATTCAGTGCTGCTGGAGGATTTGTCACGGATCACAGGGTGCGCCTGTCCACCGACTCGGTTGATCGACTGACTTTCATCAAGATGAACCAGTCTTGGATCACCACCAGCTACCACACACCTGATGCTGATATAACAGACTAATTGATTTTAACATGTCACATCCCTTCAAGACTGATGCTGATGCTGAGTGCCTGTGCTGTTATGTTGACTGGCTATCCTCCTCCTCCGAGTCCTCAATGATACGATTGATGATGATAGCTTGGAAGATCATTTTTGTTTATGGGTGCCGCCACCAGTGGCTAAGGCCCAATTTTTCAGCCCCTGTTTAACAGGGGCGTGTAATTACAATTTTTGAAGCAATACTTTGCAACAGGGCTCATTGCTGTGCTCCAAGTACAGTATCTGTGAGGGGTTGCAGTGTTGTGCCACCAGTGCCTAAGGCCCAATTTTTCAGCCCCTGTTCAACAGGGGCATGTAATTACAATTCTTGATCTAATAATTCACAGCAGGGCCCATTGCTGCACCCACCAAGAGTAACTCTGAGGGCTTACAGTGTTGTGGCAACGCCACCACCACCACGAAAGGCCCAATTTTTCAGCCCCTGTTCAAAAGGGGCATGTAATTACAATTCTTGATCTAATAATTCACAGCAGGGCCCATTCCTGCACCCACCAAGAGTAACTCTGAGGGCTTACAGTGTTGTGGCAACACCACCACCACCACCACCACCACCACGAAAGGCCCAATTTTTCAGCCCCTGTTCAACAGGGGCATGCAATTAGAATTCTTGATCTAATAATTCACAGCAGGGCCCATTGCTGCACCCACCAAGAGTAACTGTCAGGGCTTACAGTGTTGTGGCACCAGCACCACCATCAAAGGCCCAATTTTTACTACCACTGTTCAACAATTATATGTAATTACAATTCCTGATATAATAGTTGACAGCAGGGCGTTCCAGCACCAACCAAGAGTAACTGTGAGTGCTTACAGTGTTGTGCCAACACCAACAACTAAGGGGCCTATTTCTGCAGAGTATATACGGCAGGTCCCTACTTTCAAACATCCAACTTACAAACGACTCCTACTTGCCAACGCAAGAAGACAACAGGAAGTGAGAGGAAATCTACCCCTAGGAAGGAAAATTCTCTCCTGTAAGAATTAATATGGGAGAAAGGTGTCTCCTCTGTACTGATGCTTTATCACCAATCCTTGTTTCAAGAAAAACACATTTCAAAAACAGTTGTCATTGGGACGGAAAGTGAGGTGAAATGTTCTGAACAGGGGCACAGACAGCAAAACAAATGTTACAGGGGTGATAACCCTTACCTATGTTTTCCAAAAAGTTTAAAAATAGATTTTTGGGCTGGAGCTACACTTAAACAATGTACCTGTTCAAAATTACAAACACATTCTACATAAGAACAAACCTACAGTCCCTGTCTTGTATGCACCGCCTGTATACGGCTGTTCAGAGTATATAGGGCCTTTTTTATTTTGTGTGCGGTGTTCCCCTTAATATCCATACAAGACCCAAAGGGGCTGGTAATGGGCTGGGGTAGGGGGGGGGGGTCATTGGGTAGCTATGCCATTTTTCTTAAAGATTTTCATCCATATTACCGGGACCAGACATTACATTAAAGCCGCAAGCAGTTTTAAATGGCTTTTTTTTCCTTTAGAAGTGTCATTTTGTGCAGGGACAGTTCTAAACACGGGAAACACGTGGCACTTCACAGGCATACTTTAGACACCCCCCAGGTACGATATTTAAAGGAATATTTGACTTTTTTTTTTTCACTTTATGCATCATTAAAATGACTGCTCCCGAAAAACGACCGTTTTTGAAACTTCTTTTTGCATTGATACATGTCCCCTGGTGCAGAACCCGAGTTCCCAAACCCTTTTTAGGACAATAACATGCATAATAGTCGTTATAATTAGCACTTTAGAATTCGAACGTTCGCATCCATTGTATTTAATAGGGTTCTAATGTTCGTACGAACGTTCGGTCCGTTCGCGGGTTCTGGTGCGAACCGAACCCGGGGGTGTTCGACTCATCACTAGCCTCTAATACACACGGTACCACATTGCAAAAATGTTAATGAACCATAAAGAAATCAGTATCTTACAATAGTGCCATACCATATATCGAAGGCAAATTTTGTATGGATGTTTTTTGTCCCCTATATCATCCCTTCTCACTCCTTATCCTTTCCATTTCTTTGGACTTTTCCCCCTATCCTGCTGCTGTTCCCTAGTACTGAGCCATTAGTGCTATGAACCCTTTGTTCGCAGCATACGCTAAACAATGAAAGTACGTTTTTTCTTTTTAATTGCCAGATTCTCTGATTCAGCATTTCTCAACCTTTTTTTCAGTCACAGTACTCTTTAACCACTTGCTTACTGGGCACATTTACCCCCTTCCTGCCCAGGCGAAATTTCAGCTCTCGGCACTGTCACGCTTTGAATGACAATTGCGCGGTCGTGCGACGTGGCTCCCAAACAAAATTAACGTCCTTTTTTCCCCACAAATAGAGCGTTCTTTTGGTGTTTTTTGATCGCTATAAACAAAGAAAGAGCGACAATTTTGAAAAAAACACAATATTTTTAGATTTTTTCTATAATAAATATCCCAATTTTTTTTATTTTTATATATTTTTTTCCTCAGTTTAGGCTGATACGTATACTTCTACATATTTTTGGTAAAACAAATCGCAATCAGCGTTTATTGATTGGTTTGCACAAAAGTTATAGCGTTTACAAAATAGGGGGTAGTTTTATGGCATTTTTATAAAAAAAATTTTTTTTACTAGTAATGGCGGCAATCAGTGATTTTTTTCATGACTGCGACATTATGGCGGACACATCGGACACTTTTGACACATTTTTGGGACCATTCACATTTATGCAGCGAACAGTGCTATAAATATGCACTGATTACTGTATAAATGTGACTGGCAGGGAACGGGTTAACACTAGGGGGCGAGGAAGGGGTTAAATGTGTGCCCTGGGAGTGATTACCACTGTGGGGGGAGGGGACCGATCTGTGTCCCTATGTACAAGGGACACAGCATCGGTCTCCTCTCCCTGACAGGACGTGGATCTCTGTGTTTACACACAGAGATCCACGACCTTGTCTGTGTAACGGGCGATCTCGTGTACCTGGCGGACATTGAGGCCACCAGGCACGCGCATCGGCATCTCAGTGACGCACCGGGCACGCGTTTGCGCCCCCCCCCCCAGTGGCCGGAGGAGCGGAGGCCGTATAAAGACGGCCTCCCGGCATTGTAGAGCCACCTTGTGGCCGTATATAGTCGTACGGCGGGCGGCTAGTGGTTAAAAGTGTGGAAAATCTCGAGGCACCTCAGTCTAAAATGTAAAGAATGTAGAGGCCACCCATCACAGAGCTCCCAATTACACAGTCCCCTCTTCATAGCAGAGCCCTACCTTTTGGCTCCAACAACATGAAAGAGGGTAGAGGATGAAGGAGGCAGAGCTTCTGTGTTCTTCTGAATGCTGGTGGAGGCCCTGCATGCCACCTGCTCTAAATCAGAGTTCTGCATTGCCATTGTGCAGGCAAGCCAGCTTCCATCTCCATTGCTATGAATGGCACGTGTGTCCTGGCCCTATGTGCATCCTTGCTCTAGAGAGTCATTGGTTGTTTTGGAACTGGTGGCCATCCAGCCTGCTTGCACCATGGCAACTCATAGTGCAGAGCCAGGGCAAGCCAGATCCCATGTTTACGGCACTCCAGGAGAACCCAGGCGACGCTCCAGGGTGCAGTAGCACCCTGGTTGAGAAACACAGCTCTAATCTATCCCAACATGAATCTAAGGAATTGGGAGATTAATAATAGTGGAGGTTTGAGAATGTACTGTATGTACAAAATGGATACAATTTGGATACAAAAAACATCAGAACCAGAGTTGGGGAGTTAAAAAAATTGAATCCAGTGGACATCAGCATAGTGAAGTTTGGTAAAACCTTTATGATATTAAAACATACAACTATGGTATGCAATGGCCTTGTATATCAATTTATTTCAAAATGCAGTATCTGGGTATAACAGGTATAACCTCCATATGGATGTCCATACTATCTCTGCTTTATTAGGAACACAAAGTATTGCACAACACCCTTTGTACATTGCATATGACCCTTGTGTGTATAATTTGTAAAGCAATAAACGATCTTCACCATAAAATTGAAAATATAAGACTATATTGGGGCCTATGTTGACAAGGACAAAAAAATGATTCGATGTTTGCAAATGATCTTCACCATGTCAGTGCATTTTGGATTCATTTTTAAGTTCTTTATGTATATGATTGGCCCAATCTTGATTAAACTAATGTGCCTAGTTGATTTTTGGTCACTTTAATAAAATGGTTGGATTTGAAACATTATAGCATTAGTATCATTTTGCATTTGAGCCCAGTCTTTATTTTGTTTGTCAAAATGCGTGAAGTGGGAAAATGAAGTGTGCTTTTCATACTCAGGATGACAAAAATTACTGCAAAGGAGACCTGGGACACTTAGTAGAAGAAGACCCAGGGGTGTGCACCTTGGAGACGGAGTCTAACAACAACCCTGACACTTATCTGCTGATCTAAGCACCATGCAAGAGCAGTTATGAACTGCCTATACCAGTCAAGTTGGAACTAATTTAAGCACTAATATTGGTGGTAGTTCTTCCTCCATGGGTTTTAGGTGCTAGTGGCTAGTGCTTCCATCAGTACACCAAAATCCGTCCAACAGGTTTATTGAACGACTGCCACCAGGACTATATCAACGGACCAAGGGGTGACAACGTTTCACACATACATTGTGCTTCTTCAAGAAGCACAATGTATGTGTGAAACGTTGTCACCCCTTGGTCCGTTGATATAGTCCTGGTGGCAGTCGTTCAATAAACCTGTTGGACGGATTTTGGTGTGAAGCTATTTTTTCTATTTGGTCTACATATTTACGGTTGTGACCCATTCCTTACTTTTTGGTGGATTATCATACCCACCACAAACACCATTTGTACATTGCATATGACCCTTGTGTGTATAATTTGTAAAACAATAAATGATCTTCACCATAAAATTGAAAATATAAGACTATATTGGGGCCTATGTTGAAAAGGACAAAAAAATTATTTGATGTTTGCAAATGATCTTCACCATGTCAGTACATTTTGGATTCATTTTTAAGTTCTTTATGTACATGATTGGCCCAATCTTGATTAAACTAATGTGCCCAGTTGATTTTTGGTCACTTTAATAAAATGGTTGGATTTGGAACATTATAGTATTAGTATCATTTTGCATTTGAGCCCAGTCTTTATTTTGTTTTTCAAAATGTGTGAAGTGGGAAAATGAAGTTAGATTTTTGGTCTAACAACAACCCTGACGCTTATCTGCTGATCTAAGCACCATGCAAGAGCAGTTATGAACTGCCTATACCAGTCAAGTTGGAACTAATTTAAGCACTAATATTGGTGGTAGTTCTTCCTCCATGGGTTTTAGGTGCTAGTGGCTAGTGCTTCCATCAGTACACCAAAATCCGTCCAAACGTTGTTACCCCTTGGTCCGTTGATAAAGTCCTGGTGGCAGTCGTTCAATAAACCTGTTGGACGGATTTTGGTGTGAAGCTATTTTTTCTATTTGGTCTACATATTTACGGTTGCGACCCATTCCTTCCTTTTTGGTGGATTATCATAGCCACCTGGAGCAGCGATCTGTTTCATTGTTCTTGCTTCAATCAGTACTTTATCAATTCCATTTTAGAAAGACAGGTTTTCTAGACAATCCTTTACAGTTCCAACATTGTATTTGTTTTTTTCATACAGCCTGCATACCCACTTTAAGTGTGTTTAGATGATATTAATGACTCCTGGAAATGGCTCACTGAGATTCATGTTAAAATAAAGTGTAGTACTGTGAACTCCAGGATCACATTACTGCTGCTACTTCACTTGGAGTAACAACTGAATGTATGTGAGTCAGCCAAGAGAAGAGAATATTCAAGTAACACTGCAAATGGTACTTCGGCTTTAGTGGTGACGAGTGTTACAGCAACCAGATGGGAGGTGCTGTTCAGCCACATCAAAGAATAACACATGGCCAACATCAATTTTCTTTCACCAGTGATTTGTCTGGATACATAATTGTTACCATAACAGTACAATATTTCAGAACTACTCAGTGTCCCTTTATCAATGCATGACAATGTAACACACCTTCATAGCTAAACGCCAGGCAGATTTGGAAGACACAAATAATGAAGCTCCGTATTCATTACAATGTCAATAAATGTTTTTTTTTTTGCATGAATTCTGTGTATCTGAATTCGACTTGGTATCAGCCTTTTAAAGACCTTGTAAAGCAGAGCTCAGGCTGAAAGTGTAAGAAGCAGCACCATGAGCCAATTAGTTGTACTGAATGTGCTAACAAGGAACATTCCAATAGGTGAAAAGAGCAGAGAGACAGAGAGCTAAGCCCATTACTCTACGGATTCTTCTTTCAATGTGGAGGAGGAACAAGACCTGTGCTACTGAACAGCAGCAGAGTAAAATCAGGGCTGTACTGCGTTGCAGAGCTGTGTACATCTCAGAACTGGATGGACTAATCTACAAACCCTTTGTCAGGAAAGACACAGTCTATATACGGCAAATATTTTATCTCTATATTCAGCTGTTTGCCAGAAATCCAGTGAACATGTCATCAGTAGGCATCTGTATTATCTGTATCTGTATTAAATCCGAATCTCCTCAATCAACCAGGCCGGTTCTCCGCTGGTCTTCGGGCCCCCGGCACCACCATCTTGGCTGTAGGAAGCCAGATGTGACTTCCTGCAAGGTGCGCTGTGCTTGCAGACTGTTTCCGCACATGTGACATGTCCCAGGAGGTTGTGGGCAGGGAGGGGGGGGGAGCTGAACTTGTGTAATCTGTCAGAAAAATATACCCCTCCCAAAAAAGAAAAAATTCCAATGATAGAAGAGGAAGGGGGAAGAGGATGAGCCAACTTTCACCTTTCTATGAAGTTCCACTTTAAAGCCTCGTACACACGGCCGAAAATCTCGTCAAGAAAAAACACGTTGTTTTTCTTGACGAGATTCTTGGACAAGAAACTTGTCCCGGCAGAGTGTACACACGCTCGATTCAAAGAACCCGCGGTTCTTTGAATGGAGCGAACGCGGTGACGTCATCGACTACGACGAGCGTGCGCTCGTCACATCCGATGCCATCCCCGCCATCTTGCTACACCCTATCTATGCCTAGGAAGCTACCGCGCATGCGTCAAAGTCATTTTGAGCATGCGTGGGCTTCCCGGAGGACAGGTAAGTGTACACACACACAATTTTCTCGTCGAGAAACAGGCTGACGAGAATCTCGACGAGAAAATAGAGAGCAGGTTCTCTATATTTCTCGTCGAGATTCTTGTCGGTTTTCTTGACGAGAAACCATACACACAAACGATTTTCTCGGCAAGAAAGCTATCTCGGCAGTTTTCTTGTCGTTTCTTGCCGAGAAACTCGTTTGTGTGTACGAGGCTTTAGCCACAAGTTTTGTACACCACTCTAAGTTCTAGTGAGTACAAACACTAAAGGATCATATAGACCCTCATTGACTTAAAGTGATACTAAACACACACTGTTTAATTTACATTGTCCCTTCTCCTTCTGGATGTGGATTATGGTACTGTAATTATTTTAATTTAAAAAAAAACATCTTTCCTTAAGGATATACAGCTGTCACATGACCCAGATCTCTCCCAGCCTGTCTTCAGGATAACATAAGCAGGAGGAGCTTCTAGTCCTCTGCTCCTGGTCACATGTTCAAAATAAAAAAAGCAGCCTTTGGAATACATAAAAAAAACTTTTACATTTTCAATTGTCATACAAATATATGTTTGAAATCAAATCTTTATTATTCTTTGGTAATAACATGGTGTATGTGGATTTCTGCCAGTCACAGGCTGTGTCACGTCCCTCCAGCTTGTGTTTTAGAATAAGTGGGAGGTAAAGCCTCCATGAATCTAACTGTGTTTAGTTGGTTAGTGGGACTGGGAGAGGAGGGAGGGAGTGGGCTGTCTTTTACCACTGTGTATACGCCCACGTGTGTGACCTGTGTGAGACCTGGGCTGCTCAGATGTGGTAGAGCGGAAATACTCAGCATAGAAACCCACTGAAAACTGAGCATGTGCAGAGTTGCCTACACTGGTCTGCAAAATCCCTAGCTGAATTGGGGACAGAAGGTGGAGATAGAGAGCAGTAGGGTAAACCAGGTTTTTTGCAGAATACAGAAAACAAATCTTATAGTGACTGAGTGAGTATGAACAACATGAAATACACCATTTATTGATAGTTTTTTTTATGATGTGGGTTTAATGACACTTCCCAGATAGTAAGGATAACTTGCCAAAATTGTAATGCCTCGTACACACAACCGTTTTTCCGACGGGAAAACTGCTATGAGAGCTTTTAGCCGTGTGTATGCTCCATCGCAGTTTTTCCGACAAAAAAAGAGAGCAGGATCTCCTTTTTCCTGTCAGGAAAAAATCCTAGCAGGAAAACCGTTTGTCTGTATGTTTTTCCGACGGGAAAAAAATGCGCATGCTCGGAAACAATTTGACGCATGCTCGGAAGCATAGAACTTCATTTTGTCGGCTCGTCGTAGTCTTTTACGTCACCGCGTTTTTGGAAGTCAAAAGTTCACCGAACTTTTGTGTGAGCACACGTGTGTATGCAAGACAAGCTTGGCCGGAATCCCGTCGGGAAAACCATCGTTTTTTTATCCGACGAGAAAACCGGTCGTGTGTACAGGGCATAAGTCTTTGGTAACTTGATGCACATTTTCACTGGCAAGTTGTACACTTGCATAATACTTGAAGCACAAATCCTAGTCCAAATTTGCATGGCAAGTCTCTAGCAAGAGCAAAGTGACCCCCTGTGGTGGGATGACTATTGCACAACATAACTGAACCAGAACTTGCAGCTGACTTGCAGAATGTTTGTGTAGCGGCCTCACCCTCTCTCTTCTTCTTTAGCGGTTACTCTGGCTCCGGTCTAGGGGTACCTTGAAGGGGAGAGCGAGGTGCGCCACGGCCCATGTCCTCTAGATTACAGCATGTAGAGGTGAAGGCCAGCACCAGATTACCTTCGGGCTGTGTATACGCTCAGAGCCAAGTCTGTTCTGCTGATAACCCCCTTTGCTCCCAGTAATTGGAGTACCACACACTGAAAAGGTCCAACACTTATTTATTCCATATCGGCAAACAAATAGTCCTTTGCGAGCAGACAGTTTGAGACCCATAGAACAGTTCAGTATTGGTGGGGAGTAGGTCAAGGCACAATCCTCAAAGAAACTAAACCGTTGAGGTTTCACCATCGGTTGCTAAGCACAGTGGCTGTAAAACGTACTTTTTGGCTTCAGAGTCTCTTCCAGTGACTCTAATGAACAGGAACTGGAGTTACCTTCGCTACGCTGCAGCCCCTGTCAGGGGGAAGACATCCCTCCAAGAGAGTTACCAGAGGCCCCGCCGTCACCGGATTAATGCTGTACCGGGCTATTCGGAAGGGTTACACTCCCTGGCCTCCTCACCTCAGATACGGGTCCCAACACCTTAGGGCCCCTCGGACTCCTCCACCCTCGCGGAACCCAGTCGAAGTTACTGGGCCCCAGGCCTCGGCCATAGTACCTCACCCCAGGCTTAAGGTGCCTGGGATGGACTCCATCTCTCGCTCCGGCCAGGTCAAGGGCACCTGGGCCAGGAACTCCGGAACGCCAGCACCCAGGCTGAAGGTGCCTGGGTGCGGCCGCGTCCTCCAACTCCGAACTCTGAACCCTCAGACCACTACAAAACGTGGTAAGGGCGTCCGCCCCTTTTACCCCATCTCTCCCTTTGCGTCACAGCGGGTTCCCCGCCCCGCTGTACCAGCTCCAGGGGAGGACAAAAAGGCACAGTCTTGCGATGTGAGTTCACCTCCGGCCCAGGGCAACAACACCACCTGTAGGCCGCAGGGAACTTCACATCACCAGAGTCCTCCAAGAACAACAAAAGAGGTTCTCAGACTCCCTAACAATTAGTGCATTTGGGTTGAATAACCCAGATGCTCTCCCCCAAATTTAAATGCCCGCTACACTCTCCCCCCGGTGATTTGACACTGGCCCCCAGTGTCTGGTCCAAACTCACATCCCACAAAGGTGGTGACATAAGTTCCGCCCAGAAACTAAACTACACAATTTAGTCCTGAATTGTGCCAAGACCTAGAATGGGAAAGGGAAAACATGAAACAGTAAAACTATAAAACTTTCAACAAACACTTCTGACATTTGCACATGCACACTCCCTCCCCCTCTGCTATCTAAGGACCACCCATTCTCAGCAGCCTTGACAGATGAATCTCCTGCAGAAGGGAAAAAAAAACAAACATCCTACCACAATGTGTGTTTTCTTGGAATGAACGGGCCTGTACTTGAAGAGGCCCATTCGCTCCAATGAGTATGGTGGTGCAAGTGTAAAAAAAAAAAAAAACAGTCGTTGCGCAGCACTGCCACCTGGTGACAGTGCCACGGTCATGACACTTAGCCGAGTCCTCCAGACAACTTTCCTTCTTCTCTTACTGTGTCTACACTAACTACACCCCAAAGTCATTATCTTCTCTGCAGTGCAGGGAGAAAGAGTGAGAACAAACAGTAACAGCTCCCATTTCTCCAAAGAGTAAAACACCCAAATACAAAAAAAAAACTAGGGCACAGTCCTTGTGTTCTGGCAAGTTCAGCAGTGAACGACAAACAGAGCATACAGGAGTCTTTTCCTCCTAAAGGTAGAACTTTGGGTGCGGCAGCAACAGGGGCTTCAAGGGCTTATCGAAAGTCTCCACATTATATTCAATGTTCTCTCCATCTTTGCGACAAATAAGCACCCTGTCCGCATGGATGTGCCGACCTAACATCCACTCCGCCTTACAGTCCTTGAACTTCTTAGACACGGGGGATGAGCACGAAAGGTATCGGCGAGCATGGAGCACTTTGAGCTTTTCCCAGACAAACTCATCATACCATCGCTGCCACAGGACCTCCACTTCAAAAAGCAAGTAGGTATGGGTACTCCCACCCATATTCACGGGCAACTCTCTAACAGAAGAGCCGCTGTAACCGGGCCGAAGGTGGCATCGTCGCCCGCTCTCCTTCTCCAGGCGGGACGATGGACTCAGGATGCCGAGGTACTTTAACTACCTCCGTTGGCTTGGGCCTAGGAGCCCGCAGTGATGAACGTTGCGTTCCCGTCACCGGAACGGATGAAGCAGTAGGTGATCCGGAGGATGGAAGGGTAGGCAGGAGACCAGGTTTCTCCCCGGGCTCCGGGGCCTTCACCCAGGGTGTACTATCCCCTGTAGACATAGGCAGATCCCTTGGCGCACGGAGCGCGAGCAATGGCATCCTGTCCCAACCCTTGCGGTGAAAAACCTCATCGATCTCGCCATCATTACCGGCATCAGACAGCGACTCTAGGTCGGGGGTGTCGTAAATTTCTGCGGGCAGGTAATTCCCAGTAGATACGGAATCACCCTCCCTTACGGGCTCCACCGACAGTGGGCTCCCGACACCTCCAACCACACACACAGTCCCAACCCCTGGCTCACCTGGGCCTTTAGCAGAACAGGGATGTCCAGGGCTCTTCCCTCCGGATCCATCCAGGCCAGGCAAGCGGTGGGGCAAAGCTCTTCCACGACCATAGGATGCCTGTACAAGGCCGACTTTCCTCTTCGGAGGTGGGAGCAGGGAGCTTGTGGTGACCGAAGCAGCATCCTCTGATTTTTCTCTCTCAGTCTCTGGTTGGGCACTCTCTTTGCCCTGGTCAGTGCGCACAGAAATCTCTGCAAAGGCCTGGATCTCCCCTTCTGGAGTGGCGGTACCTGTGAGGCAGTTGAGGTGGAAGGCTCGGGGCCTTTCTGTGGATGGCTCCACCTCAAAAAGAAACTCCTTGCAGGCCTCACATCGCCCGAATGGCTTCAAGTTGACCACCAGTCCCGAGCAGCCGGGACAGATCACACCGAGGGCCTCTATATCTCTGCATACATACAGAGCCAAACGTCCTCGGGGCCTAAGTCTTATTCCTGTGTCCGTTATGGAAGCAGCAAAGGAAGTCATCTTCGTGGGGTAAGGAACCGGAATCCACAGGGGTACTTGAGGTCATCCCGACTGTCTGCTGCGCCATTGCGCACTGACCAACTTGCGCCGGAATCTCCACGTGACTACTTCCACATGGCAAGACTCCTCCCATACTCTGCACTTGTTCGTGGGCTTTCCCTTCTCCCCGCCCACAAACTGCGCAGTTATGGTGTGCCTCATGCCGCGCTTGCCAACATGGTCGACCTACTCGGAACTCCACCGGGCAGCAAAGTTCAAACACAGACGTTCTTAGCTCCATACACGAAACACACATCCCGGACTTACGAGCCCCCACGTGTAACGGCCTCACCCTCTCTCTTCTTCTTTAGCGGTTACTCTGGCTCCGGTCTAGGGGTACCTTGAAGGGGAGAGCGAGGTGTGCCACGGCCCATGTCCTCTAGATTACAGCATGTAGAGGTGAAGGCCAGCACCAGATTACCTTCGGGCTGTGTATACGCTCAGAGCCAAGTCTGTTCTGCTGATAACCCCCTTTGCTCCCAGTAATTGGAGTACCACACACTGAAAAGGTCCAACACTTATTTATTCCATAACGGCAAACAAATAGTCCTTTGCGAGCAGACAGTTTGAGACCCATAGAACAGTTCAGTATTGGTGGTGAGTAGGTCAAGGCACAATCCTCAAAGAAACTAAACCGTTGAGGTTTCATCAACTGTTGCTAAGCACAGTGGCTGTAAAACGTACTTTTTGGCTTCAAAGTCTCTTCCAGCGACTCTAATGAACCGGATTAATGCTGTACCAGGCTATTCAGAAGGGTTACACTCCCCGGCCTCCTCACCTGAGATACGGGTCCCAACACCTTAGGGCCCCTCGGACTCCTCCACCCTCGCAGAACCCAGTCGAAGTTACTGGGCCCCAGGCCTCGGCCATAATACCTCACCCCAGGCTTAAGGTGCCTGGGATGGACTCCATCTCTCGCTCCGGCCAGGTCATGGGCACCTGGGCCAGGAACTCCGGAACGCCAGTACCCAGGCTGAAGGTGCCTGGGTGCGCCTGCGTCCTCCAACTCCGAACTCTGAACCCTCGGACCACCACAACACATGGTAAGGGCGTCCACCCCTTTTATCCCCTCTCCCTTTGTGTCACAGCGGGTTCCCCTCCCCGCTGTACCAGCTCCAGGGGAGGACAAAAAGGCACAGTCTTGCGATATGAGTTCACCTCTGGCCCAGGGCAACAACACCACATGTAGGCCGCAGGGAACTTCACATCAACAGAGTCCTCCAAGAACCACAAAATAGGTTCTCAGACTCCCTAACAATTAGTGCATCCGGGTTGAATAACCCAGATGCTCTCCCCCAAATTTAAATGCCCGCTACATTTGCAAAGAAAGTTGATCTGGAGTCATGTAATCCGAACTTGATGAAATTGTGCAACAAACTTGTTAAGCCTGGCAAGTCTAGCAGGAGCTTAAAGTGGTTGTAAACCCTTCCGGGGAAGTTACACCTACAGGTAAGCCTAGATTAAGGCTTACCTGTAGGTGTTTGCAATATCTCCTAAACCTACACGGTTTAGGAGATATTTGGCAAAAGGAATACACCGTTGTCTACGGCGCATGCGCGCCGAAGACAACGGCGCAGGCGCACTGAGAATCACATTCATAAAACTGGCATAGCCAGCTTTGATGGCACCCGCGCGCATGTGCGGAGTGACGTTTTCGCCGCTCCGGCCAATCACAGCACCGGAGCGGCGATACCCGGAAGTTACCTTCCGGAGAGATGTCTGTGGCCGGAGGGGGAGACAAGGATGGCTTAGGGAGCTTCGATCCAAGGTAAGTAATGCATAATGAGCTATTATGCTAGTCATACTAGCTCATTATGGCTTTGTCTTGCAGGTTTTTTTTTTTTTTTAACCACTTTAACAAGTAATTTTCAAACTTGTAGCTCAATTGCCTGCTATCTGGATTTAGGTCTCCATCTACAAGACTGCTACAACCTTACTGTGCCTTGTCATGTTTGGTGGTTTTGTCACAAGGTATATCAAAAGGTATTTGTTGTAGTGTTAAATGTGGTGTTAGTGTAGAGGTAAATGATCTCTTTCACTTTCCTAATAGCACGTTTAGTATTGCCTTGCCTCATTCTAAAGAGCTCTTGATACGATCTTCAACTGATGAAGTATTCTTTTCCTTTCATCA
This sequence comes from Rana muscosa, assembly GCA_029206835.1. NCBI lineage: Eukaryota > Metazoa > Chordata > Amphibia > Anura > Ranidae > Rana > Rana muscosa. The sequence continues at coordinate 56,611,720 of CM055117.1, read as the reverse complement.
GTCTGGTCCTTGTAGCCAATGTAATAATTGTAGCACACGTGTTGTCAATATGCAACGTGATTTACTGTACATATTGATCTACCTACAGTATTTGTTGCATCTCACACACAAAGTGCCCAAACTAAATTGTAACATATGCAGCCAAAAATTACCGACAACTAGTTGTGGATTCTCAGCATATCTCCAAAGCTTGTATCTAACTTCATTGCACATACAAGGTTGACTCTACGGCTTTTCAATGGCTCTATACAAGTAATTTATTGCAGATATTAGTTGAGGTGGTAGGTCCCTTGACTCAAAATCCCTGTGTAGTTTGAGACAGGTCAAGGTGTTGGTAGATGAGATGCTTCCTTGGGCGCTTCAGCAGGAAAGGGTGGAAAAAAAGGCTGGACCTGCAACCTATGCTGCTGAAGTAGCTCATGGCTCACTGGGGAGGCGCTCTTTGGCTTGTTTTGCTATTGGTACTAAAGGATCTTGTCCCAGCACAAGGCTTGACCCTCCTCTTTGGATCCTTATTATTAATTTTCATCGTTCCAACACAGTATACAGCTCTTTACAGAATCTATTCAACCATTTCATACAATGCCTTGAGTGTAAACTATGATGTCTTTCTCACAGTCTCATTTACCTATCAAGAACAACCCACATAGCAAGCAATTGTGCTTCAAGTTTGAAAATGACTTGCTAAGCTATTGCTAGACTTGCCAGGCTACACAAGTTTGCTGCACAATTGCAGCAATTCTGCATTACATTACTCCAGATAAACTTTCTTTGAAAACATTCTGCAAGTCTGGCGCAAATTTCTGGTTCAGTTATGTTGTGCAGTAGTCATCCCACCACAGGGGGTCACTGTGGCTATATTTTCATGCTGTAGACTTGCAGAGCTCTTCCTGTAGACTCACCACTGCAACTTTGCACACAAAGGAGGGTACAGGCTTGTGGTGCGGTGTGCCTCTCCCTCCCTGCGAGGAGCCAGAAATTAAAGGCAGGTAAGGGGAGAGGTGGGTGCGCTACACACTTAAAGCCACACAACACTAATGTTTATTGGATAGAATAAGCTTCACAGCCTGTGCAAGAATGCAGCAGTGTTTCTTGAGATACAAACAATATTAAACACCTGTCAGTCACCGGCCCCCCAGCCCCCTCGTTTTACTTACCTGAGCCCCTTCATCTCCTCCCGTCCTTCTCTCCACGGAGTCCAGGCTTTGATTGGATAGATTGATAGCAGCGCAGCCATTGGCTCCCACTGCTGTCAATCAAATCCAATGACGCGGGCGCCGGGGGCGGGGCCGAGTCATACATTCGCCGTCTATGGACGCCGAATGAATGACTCAGGAGCGTGCCCACAAGTTAACCCCCTTGGGAGAGCGCTTCTCCTAGAGGGTTATCTAATGCAGGGAGGAGCCATGAGAGCCACGAGGGACCCCAGAAGAGGATGTTCGGGGCCACTCTGTGCACATGACATGTTTGTTATTTTTTTTATTTTTTTAAACAAACCTTTAGTATGCTACAATGCTACAAGATGAGTTTGGGGGCACAGGGAAAGCTGATCTGGTTTACCAGCATGTTATGAAGTGGAGATGATCAACTATCTGAGTATATTAGACCTTTGAAGAAAATGCTGTGCCAGATTATACTAAAGAAAGGCATGGAGCCTGCAGATGTAGATTAGGCCAAAATGAAGCAGATCCTACAAAGTACACTACCTTCTGACCCAATCTGGATCCAGTTAGAAGGAGCTGGATTTTTTCCATTTACTAGAAGGAAGGGAAAGGAAGGGAAAGCCATGTTTGAAGCCAAAAGAGCCACATCCATTGATAGGGATAACAGCTGGAGTTGGATTGGTGAGTGCAGTAGAGGTGAACTCAGAAATAACCACCCTCAATGGCGCGTACACACGATCATTATTCACGGCGGTTAAAAAACCGCCGTGAATAATCACATTAAAAACGAGGGAACGGCTTGTTCCCCACACACGGTCGTTTTTCACGTTATTTTTTCTCTTGTCGAGAAAAACGACCATCTGTGGGCTCCGCGGCAGTTTTCCCATAGGGAAACACTGCCGCGGAGCCCACAGACGGTCGTTTTTCTCGACAAGAGAAAAAATAACGTCAGAAAAAATGTCAGAAAAAACGACGAGAAAAATTAGAACATGTTCTAATTTTTCTCGTCGTTTTTAATGCCGTTTTTCTCGTTGAGAAAAACGACAAAATGCCCACAGACGATCGTTTTTCTCGTCAAATGGAAAAAAATGTGTTTTTCTCGACGAGAAAAACGGCCGTGTGTACACGGCATAAGACACAGATATTCCACATGATGTAAATGATGACCTTCTTTTAGCAAGGTTCACAACACATTTTGGATAAGTGTTTTGCTCTGATGGAGACATTTCAGGCTACTCTTATGCCTAGTACACATGACCGGTTTTTCTGTCGGATAAAAAAACGACGGTTTTCCAGACAGAATTCCACTCAAGCCTGCCTTGCATACACACGCTCAAACAAAAGTCCTTTTGACTGCCAAGAACGCGGTGACGTCAAAGATTACGACGAGCCGACAAAATTAAGTTCTATGCTTCGGAGCATGCGTCAAATTGTTTCCGAGCATGTGCGTTTTTTTTCCCCTCGGAAAAGCATACAGACGAATGGTTTTCCCACCGGGACTTTTTCCGGGAAAAAATTGATCCTGCTCTCTTTTTTTGTCCGGCAGTTTTCCCGTTTGAAAAACTGCGATGGAGCATACACACGGCCGGGATTCCCGGCCAAAAGCTCTCATAGCAGTTTTCCCGTCGGAAAAAACGGTCGTGTGTACGAGGTATTACTTAGAAGTCAGATAGGTTCAGTGATTTGTTACAACTGTAAAGGAGCAGGCCACTACAGCCTAAGTCTGTGGAAGCAGGAGAGCCAGCCTTAGAAACTATTGGGAATCTTCACAGGGGTCTGGTTAGGAAGCCAGCCAAGCACCAGACTAGATAAGCCTACTCCAACTTCAGACATAAAGATAAAGGGGAGGCCTAAACTTTACAGTAGGGCCTCAGTTGATTCATTAAGGAGACTGTGAAAAAGGTTTTCCTCAGCATCGGGTTTCCTATCACAGGCATAAAATGCACACCAACCACTACACCAGTCTGAATGACAACTAAACTTTGCAGAAGAAAGAAAATTACAAGCTCCAAAGGTCGGATCCACAACCACAGCCACTTCTCACAAATTCCCAGATAAGCTGGTAGGCTCTCATCCATTTTATTAGTTCAGGTGTAAGGCATCAACATGGAGGCCCTCCGCACCTGAGAAATCTGCGATATCCATGGTTGAAGTCGTCGGGAACATTCGGGGTCCCGGTGGAATTGGAATCCATGGAGTAGTAGCGGACATGTTGCTTCTTCTTCACTGGTTTGGCTCGTACTGTCCCTTTGGTGCCAAAGACACCACGTGCAACACACACTTGGCGGGGGCTCCTCCCCCTTTTCCTTTTCTGCACGCAGCTCGCAGGCTTTTCCTAGTTCTGGACACGCCCACGAACTACGCACCTAGAAAAAAAACTCAAACACAGTCCTGTACCTCCATTTTCTTCAATAAAACGTGGCGCAGTCCAACTTTCACAATGGCCGATAAACAGTCCAACCTCTGGGGGGGGTAGCTGCAGAATCCCGGACTCGAGCCCCCACGTGTAGCACACAGATCCCTGGCCTTACCTCCTCAAGGCAGGACACACCGTACCACAATGCCCAGGTTCCTTCTTGAATAAGAGGGTGAGCGGTGTTCAGAAATTGTTGGGTCCCGCAGCGAGTTACCTTCCCTCGGCTGGTTCGCACCCCTAGAGTGTAGGGAAGAGTCTGTTGTAGGTGCACCAATAAGGCCAATGTCCAGACAAGGTTAAACCTTAATGAAGGAAGGTTTATTTTCTTTATGTTGAAAACTGGATAGGAAAGTTGGAGTTGAAGAATAAAGGAACATGGAAGCAGGTTCAGGCACTTAATATCACCACTCAATCCCAAGTGGACTCTGCTCACCCGGATAGTCCCCTTTCACGGTCCTAGCAGCCGGAGTGATGCACAAACTTTACTTCACTTAAGTTTTCCTTGGAGATACGATCGGGAGATCCTCTGCCACAGAATCTCTGAGCCCCGAACCTCTCAGCGCTTGTAATTAAAGAACAGGTGCAAGTTGCTGCACATTACAAGGCCTTAGATGAATAGTGGAATCCCTCCAGAAGTTTACCGGGCCTCTCTTTCACCGTGAAACTCTCTCACCGGTCCATCAGAAAGGTCCTCCCCTGGTCTCCTCTTCTTAGAGCAGGTCCCCTCTCAGGGGAACCCTGGGATTCCTCCTCTTAGAGATGAGCCCCAGCTAAAGGTGCTGGGCCCAATGGCGAAGTTGCAGCCCCAGGCTAAAGGTGCCTGGGACCGATTCAGCGAGCACCCCTGGCCTGGAGGGCCAGGTCACGCGACCCGAACTCCGGAACTCCCCCACTCCAGGCGGCGTCTGCCCCTTATGTATCCTCTCCTGGCATGCACAGCAGGTTGACCACGCCCACTGTACTACTGCCGAGAGAGGACACCCTAAGGCACAGCACTGTCACCAGTGGTTCAACCCTGACCTGTCATGGCAGTGCCACCTACAGGCCACAGGGAACTGCACACCAGTACAACACCTGAAGAAACAATGTAACAGAACCTATCAATAAAAGTGGTCTGAGCCTGGCTACTAGCTCAGACCAACCCCTAAATTTAGGCACATAGCACCCCTCAAAGTAGAGGGGTGCTACATGTACTTTACAGTAGTGTTGTATATTGACATTTCTGCTACAATCACATTTGTTCTAAATGCATTAGCGAATTGTATTATCACTGTTCTGTTGTTCTGTTGCCCTGCTGGGCTTTTATATTTTCAGAAAGCCCACTTTAACCCATAGGTGTGTTGATAAGTCTGGTTTCAGCGTCATCACTGGGGGAAAACAGAAATACACCCTACCAATCTATCAAGCAGCTCCTCTGGGTGTAGCACTGCCAATGCAATATGTGAGCGCTGGTTTTAGATAATTATTTATTTGAAGGAGGCTGTAAACACACATTGCCTCCATCTCAGGTGCTCTTCTCTAGCATAACAGTTCCATGGCTTCTTGCCTTCTGCAGAGATGAGGAAAGGCACTGTTGTAGCATGGTCTCCATGGATGATGATATCTCTGGGTCAAGGGTGTGGATCTTCAATAGTAAGAGTGGCAAGTGAGTTCAGTGACATTTGAAAGTTAAAGTCACATGGCTGGGTTGTGAGCATTTTGCATTGTAGTTTTGTTGACATTTTCTTTCTTTGTGTTCAGGACTAGAGAATTAAATAAAATAAAAAAAGTTATTTCGTTTTTTATATTAAATATTGATTTTTTTTTCCACATGCAGACAGAAGGTGGAGCTTTAGGCTTATTTTGAAATATTTTCTATTTTCCATCTCCTTACCTACATTTATATATATATATATATATATATATGTAGCGCCCACCCCATTTAGGGGTGCGATATACCCAAATTTAGGGGCTGGTCTGAGATAGTAGTTGGGCTCAGACCGTTCTCAATTTATAGGTTGTGCTATTTTATTTCCAGGTGGTATACTGGTGTGCAGTTCCCTGTGGCCTGTAGGTGGCACTGCCATAATGGGTCAGGGTTGAACCATCAGTATTAATGATGTGCCTTGGGGTGTCCTCTCTCGGCAGCAGTACAGTGGGCATGTTTAGACTGCTGTGCATGCTGGGAGAGGATACATAAGGGGCAGACGCCGCCTGGGAGGGGTCTTCGGAGGAGGAGAGGAGTCAGAGTCCAAGTGCGTGGCATGGCCCTCCAGGCCATGGGGCCACGTGTGTACCAGTCCCAGGCACCTTTAGTCCTAGTGCTGCATCTTCAACACTGGGCCCAGCACCTTTAGCTGGAGGCCACTTCTGGGAAGAGGAATCCCAGGGTGTCCCTCGCGAGGGAGCCCGCTCCTAAGAAGAGGAGGCCGGGGGAGGACCTTTCTGACGGACCGGTGAGAGTTCACGGTGAAGGAAGGGGCCCGGTAACTTTCTGGAGGTATTCTTCTATCCACCAAGGGCCTAGTGGTGTGCTGCTGCTGACACCTGTCCTTATGTACCAGAAGCTGAGAGGTTCGGGGCCTGATAGATTCTGTGGCAGAGAGTCTCCCGATCGCATCTAGAAAAAGAACCTGATTAATCGTTCGAGCATCACTCCGGCTGCTAGGATCCACTTTGCAGGAGACAATCCGGGTGAGCTAAACCTACTCTGGGATAGAGTAGTGAGTGAAAAATCCATTTGTGCCTGGACTAACCTCCAAAACCTTGCTGTCCTGTCTCTCATCCACCTTTTTCCTATCTGCTGAACATTGAGAAAATAAACTCAACGTTGGAGTTTAGAGTGGTGTGGACATTGGAATTACTTGGGGGGAAAACAGAGACTTGTCCCTATATCCTAGGAGACGAGAACCAACTGACGGAGGAACCTAGCTGTGGGACCCAAATACATAACACCGCTCCACCTCCTCAACCAGGAGGGTACGGGCATATAGTACGGTGTGCCTTTTTCCTGCAAGTGAGCCAAAGGTAGAGAAAAGGGTCCGTGTGCTACATATATATATATATATATATATATATATATATATATATATATATATATGTGTGTAGCGCCCTGCTCCTGTTGTCCAGGCGATCGCATGTAAATTTAGTGGGTTATCTGTTCTGTACATAGTTCAGCTTCAATTTTATGGCTAAATTAGCCTCTGCTCCAGCATTGGCTGTGTTGCGTGCAGTTCCACACTGTCGTCTGCAGTTGTCGTTGTCACCACAGGCCAGTAATGGAAGGGCAACAGGCTAAGGGGTATTGGGTGTGCTTTTCTCCAGAAGCAGCCCAGTGGGAGTGGTCATTCTGGGAGAGGATACTTAAGGGGCGGACGCCATTTTTCTTTCTCTCTCACTTCATGGCCCGCCTGGCCAAGAAAGCCCGGGAGCTACGTGACTGAAGGAGCAGGTGGGAGGAGTTCCCGCCTGCTGCCTTCCTCTACTATGGATGAGCAGTTCAGTGGGTGCCTGCTGCATTGGAGTTATGGCCGGCACATCTACGCTGACAACGTGGTCATTTGCAGGCCTGGAAAGGACAACATTGTCTACTTCATTACCACTTTGGATAAACAGGGGAAAACACTGACTCTTCCAGATTCCCGGTTCTATTGGTAATTATCCAGAGGGACTGTCCTGTTTTTTTTTTTTTTTTATCACTTTGCCAAGAGACTGAAAATTTTTTTTCTCTTGCTAAAAAATGGACTATGGGGTGCCTAGTCAGATAGGTGGCTGTGTTGCATGCAGTTGTCACCACAGGCCAGTGATGGAAGGGCAACAGGCTAAGGGGTATTGGGTGTCCTTTTCTCCAGAAGCAGCCAAGTGGGAGTGGTCAACCGCTGTGCATTCTGGGAGAGGATACTTAAGGGGCAGACGCCATTTTTCTTTCTCTCTCACTTCATGGCCCGCCTGGCCTAAGGTATGTGACAACTCCTCTTCTGCCTCGGGGCCTTGCAAGTAGGCCCAGAGGCTGTCTGGGGCCTGCTGGTTCAGAGGTGGTCCTGTGCTGTCTGTCCTGCGGGAAGAAGCCACGCAATTGAAAGATCCAGGGGAGGACTCATCTTGGAGAGGACCGAGCGAAAGGCTGGTATCTCAAGAGGAGCCTGGTGACTCAATTGGAGGATGCACCCTAACCAATCTACCTCACAGTACTGCCGGATGGCTTAAAGGGACTTTAGGTACTGTGTACAAATAGTTATTGCTATCATAAAGTCTGTGGCAGAGACTTTTGTCCGTGCATCATTCGGGCTGCTAGGCCAGTGAGAGAGGCCTATCCGGGTGAGCAAGATCCGCTGACAAGGAGTTGTATTTGTCTTCTGGATCTCAAGTTCCTCAGTGATCTGCACAAGGTATCTGAACTTTCTCCTAACCCTCCATCCCTCTACTGCTCAAGTTGTTTAATAAAAGGCATTGGAAAAATAACTAAGTGACTGGTGCATACATCCGTGGGCGCAAGGCCCAGTATAGACTCTAAGTTTCTGACCTGGTGAACTGTGGGTAGGGGTGATGGCAATGACCCAAAATAGTAACCAGCAGCTCCTACGGGGGTAGTGCTACATATGTATATGATAGCAAGTTTATTTTGCACAGTTTTAGCCCCCTTTCACACTTATACCACTTGTCCCACGATTTTGGACTGCAAAATCGCATGACAAGTCATTCTCCATGATTTTGAATGACTACCATTCATATTGGCATGACTTTTAGTGGTGCCGACTTCAAAGTAGTTCCTGCACTACTTTTTTTCTGAAGTCGGATCAAAGTCGAATTCCGTATTAACAGATCCGACTTTGGCATGCGACTTGTGCACGACTTGTGCATGAAGAGGAACTCCACGCCAATTTATTTATTTTTTTAAACAGCATGGGTTCCCCCTTCATGAACATACTAGGCCCATCGGTCTGGTATGGATTTAAAGGGGAACCCCCACGCCGAAAAAACGGTGCGGGGTTCCCCCCAAAATCCATACCAGACCCTTATCCGATCACCAGCCCGGCCGGTCAGGAAAGGGGGTGGAGACGAGATAGCGCCCCCCCTCTCGTGACGCGTACCTGGCCGCATGCCCTCAACATGGGGGGTGGGTGCTTTAGGGCAGGGGGGGCCCTGCGCCCCCCACCACAAAGCACCTTGCCCCCATGTTGATGAGGACAAGGGCCCCTTCCCGACAACCCTGGCTGTTGGTAGTCGGGGTCTGCGGGCGGGGGGCTTATCGGAATCTGGGAGCCCCCTTTAATAAGGGGGCCCCCAGGACCCGGTCCCCCACCCTATGTGAATGAGTATGGGGTACATCCCGGGCATGATGGGACTGGGATGTCATAAGGAGGCGGGGTCACCGGGTGACATCACCCGTTGACCATGCCCTATGCCTATATAAGTTGTTGCGCACTGCGCTCACGGCATTACAGCGGGAGAGAGCGTTGTGTCAACATCGGAAGAAGAGAAGAGGGAAGAAGACGACGGAGAAGACCGGGGCAATGCTAGCAAAAGAGCGGCAAAAGAGCAGAAGATAGTGTAGGAGCCTGGCAGAAGAACCAGAGAGCGGGAGAAGAGCCCCCCTGCCCCAAAGCACCCACCCCCCCCCATGTTGAGGGTGCTCGCTCGTCCCCACCCCCTTTCCTGACTGACCGGGCTGGTGCTCGGATAAGGGTCTGGTATGAATTTTGGGGGGACCCCATGCCATTTTTTCGGCGTGGGGGTTCCCCTTAAAATCCATACCAGACCAAAAAAATTGGCGTGGAGTTCCCCCTAATTATAGTTGGATCAAAGTCGCGTCCCTGCTCATTGAAGTCGTACTTCAAGTCGTGGGGAAAAGTCGGATCCACAGTTGTATGACTGTCTTGTCAAAATCGCGGCCGCGAAATCACGGCAAAATCGCACGACTTTGAAGTAGCTCAAGTGTGAAAGGGGCCTTATGGCCTGTACACACGATCCAAAAATCAGACGACAGATTGTCCGACTTTTTTCGTTTACTAGTCGCAAGTATAAATTGAATAGGTTACTAAAGTCACGAAAATTCTTGTACAACCGAAAAAAAAAATCGGTAGTGATGTCACGTGTTGTAATGTATTTGTATTGTATTTTCGGACGACAACTATACTGACTAAACGAAAATCGTACGATCTGGTGTCGTACGAGGAAAATTTTCGTGCATGTCCGATCGAATAATATCGGATGAATTGTTGTGATTGGCTCTCGAAAGCTCTGTACTAACGATCCGATTATCGTACGATTCTTCCTCAGACAATCGTTTTCGTACGATATTTGGATTGTGTGTACGGGCCATTAGTAGTATATGAGAGTGGGGGAGACATTTATGACAGAGAAAGTGGCCCATGGTGGGGGTAATTAGAGACAGGTGTGTTTTGCATTTAGTCAATCAGGATCCTCCTGTGGAAATCATTGCTGCTGGGGCAGCATGTGTCCAGACCTGTCTACAACTGAGCGTTTTATATAGAGCTCAGTGATAATATGCCTAAAACATGCCTGAAACTCAATGCACAGATATGAACCCACTCTAAATAGAAAGGTGCCAGAACAAAATTGATGTCTGACTTGAAGGACAGTTGGAGTTTGTAAAGAAACAGACACAGTCTCTGTGTGATCAGATTCGTGAGCTGGTAAAGCATTATTAGGTTGGCCAAAGAGGGATCAAAATTTAGGTTCAACAGGTTTTTATTGTCTTATCAACACAAAATAAACAGAGATGTGACAAGGTGCGAACCAGTAGGCACACTGGTAGAATAAGCTTGGGTTGTATAGTTGTTAACAATGTATTCTATATGTAGCGATACCTCCAACTAAGGAGGCTGCAGAATTAGATTTTGGGCCCTGAGTGCAGCTCCGCCAACCCCCGGCAATAGGCTCTATCCCCTTCTGGCACAGCTAGTACTAACAATCAATGATATGTCCTATGCAATAGAATAACTAAGCAAGGACACAGTAATGAATTGTAATAGGTAAATTGTTTTACTCATCAATTCTCAATATGAATAAAAGGGGTAACAATAATTACAGTTCTAAACAATCACTCCTAAGGGCAGCGTCCTGCCACTCTAACACACTATATAGTAACACACGCTACAAGTGCGCCATACGGGCGACCGTTAACTAAGTGCCCTATGGCGCAGCAATCAAACACGCTAGAATCCCCACCAGGCCTGGTTCTAATATTTAGCTTAGTCCTTCTTTCTTCACCGGCAGGTCTGTAATGGTGGTGCACTTAAACAGAGTATAACTTTGTAATCCAAGGGGTATGAAAATAACTTGTAGGCCACGGCAGTCTATAGGCCTATACACAGCAACAGTATCTAAGCTGGGCTTATGCCCTCTCACCCGCCGGACTACGGATCCAGTCCGGGAAAACCTCCACCGGCCGTGTCACACACTCTCGATCTCTCCAACGATCGGGTCCCCGATCCGACAAGGCGGTAGCTCACAAAGTCAGATGCCACCCAGGCTCGCAGAGGGGAGGATGGAAGGCTCTTCGGTGCAGAGCAAGGCCTCAGGCTTCAGGCCTTGCCCCTCCGATACATCCGCACAGGAGGATCCGTCCGTGAAGTCTCGTGTCGCCTCTTCCTTTTATAACCCCTCCCATGAGTCTCTGCGGTGGAACGTCACAACAAGAATGGGGTTATGGGTAATGTAGTTTCTTCCCAATATAGGGGAACACCCCGCTACACACTCCCCCCACTTAAACTCTTTGGTCCCCAAAGATAAATTTTAGCAACAACTATATACAACATTGGACAATTCTGAAAACGATGTTGGGATAGGGGATTCCCACCATAACTGAGGGGTTGAATTCCCTTGCCCACAGGTCACATTATCTTGGGTGGCCTGACTAACTGTGCCAGAGAGTGAGCTGGGGTTGCCCTCCACCAAATGGACAGTGGAGGGATCCGGAATCTCAGCATTTCTCCTAGCAGTGACCACAGAGTCTTCCGAACTGTTCCCCATCTGGGGGTAGGTCAGCTTCTTAGGAGGTTGAATGACTCTTCGAGCTTTTTGCTCTCTTGGAATCTCTGGCTCTGGCGCCTCAGGCTCCTCTTCCTCGGAGTAACTATCATGGGCATCTCCCCAGTAATCTGTTGAAGGACTGAAAGGGATGAATTCTGTAGCCTCTGGGTTCAGCGTTTCATCTGTGGTATCTTGGGTGACTGGAAGATCTATGATAGAAGTTCCTGGAGTTGGGGAAGACCACAGCCAATCAAGCTCTCCTTCTTCATCTCCACTAAGTTGGGAGGCCTCTCCATTTCCAGCTCGGGAGGTCTGTGACCGAGTGTGCGGTCTAGGAGTATCCAAGATAGAGGCCGGTGCAGGGGAGTCTCCCACGGAAGGTATTCTAACTGCCTCCGTCAGTGGGAGCAGGTGGTTTCGATGCCATGTCTTCAGTGGGCCTACCTTTCCCTCTGGCTTCACCTTGTAGACAGGTAGGCCCGGCAACTTCCTGCAGATGACATAAGGTTCAGATCTCCATCTGTCTGCAAGCTTGTGCTTTCCGGGGACTCCCAGATTGCACAACAGTACTCGATCCCCGGGCTGTAGGTCTTGTACCCGGACCTTCAGGTCGTAATTTTTTTTATTCCAAGCTCCCCTTTGATCTGAGGCCACTTGAGCTTGTTCATAGGCTACTTTCAGGCTGTGTCTGAGCCTATCCACATATCCTCTGTGAGAGGTGACAGAGGAATGGTCCAGTGAGGTGCCAAAAGCCAGGTCCACCGGTAGTCTCGCTTCTCTCCCAAACATGAGTCGATATGGGGAATAGCCTGTAGCATCACTGATGGTGCAGTTGTAAGCATGTACCATGGCTGCTATGTGTTTGCTCCAATGTTGCTTTTTCTCGCTTTCCAGAGTCCCCAACATGTTGAGCAGGGTTCGGTTGAACCTTTCCGGCTGAGCATCTCCCTGAGGATGGTAAGGTGTAGTTCGAGTCTTCCTGATTCCCAACGAATCCAAGAGCTTCCGGATCAGCTTACTCTCGAAGTCCCTCCCTTGATCTGAATGGAGTCTCTGTGGCAGCCCATAATGGACAAAATACTTCTCCATAAGTACCTTGGCCACGGTGGAGGCCTTCTGATCTTTGGTGGGGAAGGCCTGGGCATACCGGGTGAAATGGTCGGTTATCACCAGAACATTTCCTAGTCCACTCATGTCGGGTTCGAGGCAGAGAAAGTCAATGCACACCAGGTCCATAGGCCCTTGGCTCTGTAGATGGCCCATTGGGGCAGCTTGATGGGGCAAAGTCTTCCTCTGGATGCATCGCGCACATGAGTGGCAGTACTCCTCTACCTCTGCCCTCATGCAGGGCCAATAGAACCGACTTCTGACAAGTTGAAAAGTCCTTTCAGCCCCTAGGTGGCCATGATTGTCATGCAAGGCCATCAAAACAGTCTCCCGATGTTTCTCTGGGAGGAACATCTGCCACTTATCTTCTGAATCATCAGAGGGGCCCCTTCGGTAGACCACTCCCTGATGCAACTGCAACCTATCCCACTCCTTCCTCAGTAGGCGAGCTTCTTTGGAGGGTTGACGCATGAGTATGTTTGGATCCTGATTTTTCAAGGCCTCCAGGACCAATCTCCCCATGGGGTCTTCCAATTGGTCACACCTTAATTCCTTTTTGGACAATCTTGGTAGGTTGCCCTCTTCCAATTGAGCTACTCCACAGTAGTGTTTGGGGACTCCCACCGTGGTAACTCCTATTTCCTCTGCTCTGGAGCATCCTCGGGCTTGGAATGCAGCTCCTTGACAAAGGGCCTGCACCCCGTCCGGTGCCACTTGGGTCCAATCTTCTATTTCAATGGTCGGGGAATGAGATCTTCTGGACAAGGCGTCTGCGTCTCGATTCCCCACTCCTGGTCTATGCTTAAGGCTGAAGTTGAATCCAGACAGTGCGGCCAGCCACCTGTGTCCAGTGGCATCCAGCTTGGCCGTGGTGAACAGGTAGGTAAGGGGGTTGTTGTCGGTCTTCACAGTGAACTCTGCTCCGTACAGGTAGTCTTTGAGCTTGTCTACTACCGCCCACTTGAGGGCCAGGAACTCCAGCTTGTGAGTGGGGTAGTTCTTCTCAGAGGGGGTCAGGCTTCTACTCACATAGGCAACAGGCCGCAATTGCCCCTCATGTTCTTGGTAAAGTACTCCTCCCAGACCGTCGTGACTAGCATCCACGTGCAGTTCATAGGGTTTGGTTGGGTCTGCATAGGCCAAGACTGGTGCAGTGGTCAGGCTCCTCTTCAATTCCTGGAAAGCCTCTTCACACCTCTGATTCCACTGATCTCTGATGGACTCTCCTGGCCTCCTGGGCCCCGATCCATCCTCCTCTCCTTCAGTCTTGAGCAACTCATTCAATGGTCTAGCAATTCGAGCAAATCCCTCCACAAACCTTCTATAGTAGGAGCAGAAGCCCAAGAAGGATCTGAGTTCTGTTACTGTGGTGGGCTGTGGCCAGGAGGTAACTGCCTCCAATTTCTCAGGGTCTGTGGCCACCCCTTCTTCAGATACTATGTGCCCCAGATAGTTCACAGAAGACTGGTAGAACCGACACTTCTCAGGCGAAAGCTTAAGTCCTTCCTCACTGAGTCTTCTCAACACTTTCTCCAGCCTCTCTTCATGTTCCTCCAAGGTTCTCCCAAAGACAATGACATCGTCTAGGTATACAAGGACTTCGATCAAGTTCATGTCCCCTACTGTCTTCTCCATGAGACGTTGGAAAGTAGCTGGGGCTCCAGACAGACCTTGGGGCATCCGGTCGAATTCGAAGAACCCCACTGGGGTTATGAAAGCTGTCTTCTCCTTGTCTGCTGGGTGCATCGGAATCTGATAGTACCCACTCTTGAGATCCATAACGCTGAACCATTTGGCTCCAGACAAGCTCTGTAGGGCATCCTCTATCCTCGGAGTGGTGTATTGGTCAGGTATGGTTCTCCTGTTGAGAGTCCTGTAGTCTATACAGAGCCTCAATGATCCATTCTTCTTTCGGACCACTACTATGGGAGAGGCATAGGGGCTTCTGGACTCCCGTATCACACCAGTCCTCTTGAGTTCTGCAAGTTGTTCCCTCAGATCCTCCAGATCTGCTAGCGGGACCCGCCTGACTCTCTCTCGGAAGGGCTTATCTTCTTGGAGGCGGATCCGATGGGTGGCACTTCTTGCACACCCCACATCAAACTCATCCCTAGAGAAGATCTTCTCCCATCTATTCAACTGGGCCTTGGCTCTCTCTTTCCAAGCCCTGGACAGATTCGGGTTTTCCATGGTCAGCTTCTGCCAAACATCCGCTTCTTCACCTGTCCTCTTCACTTCTGACAGGGTAACAGGGGCCGCCGGGCTCACCTGGCCTAGCAACATTCTGGCTGGGATGTCCATGGGGTCTTTGGTAGTATTCCTAACACTCACTGGAACTCTATAATGGGCCTTCTTCAGGACCTTCAGCGGAATCACTTCCGGTATCACCTCCAGGCCTGAGGATTCACCCCTTGGGTCTGACTCCAGCATGACAAAGGGACCAGGCTGTTCCCAAGTAAGCTTCACAGTGGCCCTGAGACAGGTTACTTCACCGGGCTGCAACACTACCCCTTCTCTTCCAAGTCTCCACACCTTCCCTATCTCCTCTCCAGGGGTCTCCCGCTCTTGGACCAGCCGTTGGTAGGCTGTCTTCAGCATGGGATGGATCTTGGTAGCTGCTTGTCTTTCTTCCGTCACTAGAGGGGTCAGGAGTCTTCGGACCAGGTCCGTGTTCGTCCCTATTATAAGGGAATTCTTGTTGGCTCCAGGCGGCCTAGGACACACAACTGCCAGGGTGTCAAACACTTCGGCCTTCCCAGCCACGGATGGGTCAAAGGTTATTTGGACGGGAAGGTAGCCGTCGTAAGGGAAACTCTGGGTTCCAATTCCCCATATTTCCAGCTCCTCTATCTTCTGGATAGGCAGATGACTCAGGTGCCTGTCGTAGAAGTCCCGGTATAGTAGGGTCACTTGTGCCCCGGTGTCCAGGAGGCCCCTGGTTTAGACTCCCTCCACTTGAATGGGCACTATAGGGGATGGGCCTACCAGCTTCTCTGGATATGGTCCGGCAGGAGCTGCCTTCTTCAGACCTTTTCCCTTTGGACTCTCTCTTGTCCTATTCCCTTTGGACTTGAACCTTTCTTGAGCCTGGTATGCACTGACTTCCCTCCTTTTAATGGGTGTAGGAACCCGCTGAGGTGTACTATTATTTTTCTTGGGTGGGTACCCCCTTTGGGGGGTGCCGTGCCTCTCCTGAGGGGTCTCCCCCCTTCTTCTTGGAGTATAGCTTTGTTGAGGGGTATTACGTTTCCCCTTTGGTGTTCTATCTCTCTTTTTGTTTTTCTTTGCATTCAGCTTGGAGTTTACTGAAGATGGTGGGCACCCGGTTGACTCCTTCACCGGGGCCCTCTGAAGTTTCCCGCCGGCTTGCGGTTGTCTGGTCTCTTCTTCTTCGGACTAGAACATGTGGCTGCAATGTGGCCAACTCCCCCACAGTTGAAGCAGACTATATCTCCCCATTCTTGTAAAGGTTCGGGTGCTGAGGCAATCGGGAACAATTCCTTCCTTGGACTTTCCTTCTTCTTGGGACACTCTGTGTCTTTTGCTATCAGAGAGGTCAATATCTCTAATACCTTGGACATCTGAGTTTTTAGGGTGTCTATCTCCGCCTCTCTTTCAGGGGTCATCACTGGATTGACCAGCACCTGTGCGGGTACAACACTTGTCTTATCCTTCTGCTGGTCCTGTTGCAGCGCCTCCTCATCTCTGATAATTTTTATTAAATCAGCATAAGTCAGCAACATTCCTCCTCCCAAGGTTTTCAGGTGCAGCCAGACTGGATCGGAGCGTAGCGCTCCGTTTAAGACTTGCTTCATTCTTGCCGCATCGGCATCTTGGGGCTTCATCCCTTTCTTTAACACAATCTTGCACAGCAGCCTGTTTAGCCTTCTGACATACTCGGAAAGTTTCTCCTCCGGTTTTTGGAAAGTGTGTTCAAACTGGTAGACCATCTCTGTCACCTTGTCTAATTGACCAAACTCTTCCTGCAGCATAGCTAGACAATCCTGCGCCGTGCACCCTGCATTCCCAAACCGGAAACTTTTCACTGCTTCTGCTGCTGCACCTTTAAGGCTTTCTAACACTCGCTGCCTCTTCTGTGCCTCCGGCACCTCCCATGCCTCCACTGCCTGTAATGCCTGTTCCACCCAAGTATCAAAATCTTCTTCCCCTGCCGGGACAGGGAGCTTCCCTGAGAATATTTTTAGTCTCCGGTAGCTAGTTTCCACATGCACCGTACTTGTCTTCTGACATTTGGCTAGCAAATCCCCTATTGCATTTATCAGTTCTGGTGATATAGCAGTGGCCGATGCAGGTGCCACCGGAGGTGGCGCCCTGTCTTCTCTTTCAGGTGTAGTTCGGGCCGCAGCCTGTGGCGATCCCGTAGGGGATGGTTCCCTTTCTACAGTTATTGCGTGCGCCAGCCTAAATGTTCTGTTGTCTGGCGTCCGCAGACACTTGTGCTTACAGGCCTCTGGCATCCCGTCCCAATATTCCACTAATGCGTATTGATATGAGATGTTTGGGTCTGTCTTCATGTCTATCACCCACGGTGTGTGATCTGGGGACACTGAACTCAGCAGTTCCTCTACCGTCTCACTTGACCATTTCTCGCCAGGAAGGCTAATGGCTATCGACTGTTTTGGCTCTGTATTAGCGGCTTTGCACCACTCTTCTACCGCTCTTGGATCCATGGGGTCCATGCCGGCACTTCTGGCATTCGCTTGCTGCATTAGGATCCCGGACGAGCCCCCACGTGTAGCGATACCTCCAACTAAGGAGGCCGCAGAATTCGATTTTGGGCCCTGAGTGCAGCTCCGCCAACCCCCGGCAATAGGCTCTATCCCCTTCTGGCACAGCTAGTACTAACAATCAATGATATGTCCTATGCAATAGAATAACTAAGCAAGGACACAGTAATGAATTGTAATAGGTAAATTGTTTTACTCATCAATTCTCAATATGAATAAAAGGGGTAACAATAATTACAGTTCTAAACAATCACTCCTAAGGGCAGCGTCCTGCCACTCTAACACACTATATAGTAACACACGCTACAAGTGCGCCATATGGGCGACCGTTAACTAAGTGCCCTATGGCGCAGCAATCAAACACGCTAGAATCCCCACCAGGCCTGGTTCTAATATTTAGCTTAGTCCTTCTTTCTTCACCGGCAGGTCTGTAATGGTGGTGCACTTAAACAGAGTATAACTTTGTAATCCAAGGGGTATGAAAATAACTTGTAGGCCACGGCAGTCTATAGGCCTATACACAGCAACAGTATCTAAGCTGGGCTTATGCCCTCTCACCCGCCGGACTACGGATCCAGTCCGGGAAAACCTCCACCGGCCGTGTCACACACTCTCGATCTCTCCAACGATCGGGTCCCCGATCCGACAAGGCGGTAGCTCACAAAGTCAGATGCCACCCAGGCTCGCAGAGGGGAGGATGGAAGGCTCTTCGGTGCAGAGCAAGGCCTCAGGCTTCAGGCCTTGCCCCTCCGATACATCCGCACAGGAGGATCCGTCCGCGAAGTCTCGTGTCGCCAAAGAGGCCGAGCCCGGCCCCGCCTCTTCCTTTTATAACCCCTCCCATGAGTCTCTGCGGTGGAACGTCACAACAAGAATGGGGTTATGGGTAATGTAGTTTCTTCCCAATATAGGGGAACACCCCGCTACATATATAGTATACATGAATACGTGGAAGACATGTCAATACCATTTGAATGAGTGTATGGAACTTGTGGCGTTCCATACGCGGTTCCTGCCAGCCTAGACACCCCAGTGGGAGCAAAACTGTGTCTTATGGGCTGGGGGTACCGTCTTGAGTGTTGTTTACGGTAATGAAAGTGTAGCGGTACCCCCGTGAGGGCTGCTATTAGACTCTATACTCCATTGGTTACCTCGACTCTGCAAATGCACTCTTTACCTCTGACACCTTGAGTTCCATCTCGCCACAGCTGCGATAGTAAGAGCCGGTTCACACAGGGGCAACACGACTTCCAGCGCGACTTTGGGAGGCAACTTGAATATGAATCACAGCGCGACTCCAGGCAACTTACAAGGTAACTTCAAGTTGCCTCCAGGACAGGCGACTTTCCAGTGGACAATCAAACAATAATCAGGTCTGTGGGAGGGAGGGGTTTGCCTGGAAAATTATTTTTACTTCCTGGAAAGTTGCTTCAGTTAAGACAGGGGATCCGACTTGGAGGCAACTTCCATTGAAATCAATGGGTACAAGTCGCCTAGAAGTCGGATGGAAGTCGTACAGGAACCTTTTCTGAAGTCGGAGAGACTGCAGTAGTGTACATTAAGACGGCTCCATTCACTTCCATTACTTTTCTAAACCGTGCGACTTGAAGTCGGATCCCAGGACGCCCCTGTGTGAACCGGCTCTAATGAAAACTCACACAGTATCACTGAACAACTCAGATATATTTACTGGGATGAAATGAACACAAAGAATGGCATGAATAAACACAGCTTAGTTTTACAATGAATAGGTCTCATAACAGATACACAAAAGTACTTGACACAAATCCTTTACAAGGATTATGTGAACAGGTATACAGAGAAACAAATACCCAACACTGTAACATATATTGGATATCGTCCCTCTGTGTCCTTAACACACAGACAAGAAAACTGTGATAAACATATGTATATAATAAACACAATGTAAATTGAACATTATCCTATGGATTGGCTCCCCTATGTTTGTAGTTCAATGCAATAGCAAAGGAATGTAAGGAAGTTGTGCATAGCAGAGAAAAAAATGATAAGTGTTCATTCAGTTCCGGTTATCTTCAGCTATCCTGTTGTTTATACTGCAGCAATTTGTAATCCAAGATGGAAATAGAGAACAAGATGGACTAATCTGCACCTTATATGAAGGGATGATATCATATGTATGCTCCTCTTTAACTGTGTTAGAGAAATTTTCACAATACTGACTTTAAAGCGCAATGGGGGAATATGGGCCCCAAGCGCCTGCTGTGTGAGGTCTGGGAAGGAGTAGATTCATATCCGTGGAACTACAAGTATCACCAGCCAGTCTGTAAAGAAATTACTCAGCAGTACTGTTGGTAACTATCACAAGGGCTGTGCCCGCTCACCACTACGGACGTCAGATGGATAGAGGGTTCCAGACGAAATTCTCTGTGTCTCTGTCCTGTGGAAATGGTGCTGCCACGCCGCGCTGCAGCTCCCAGTGGACTGGATTGCAGGTGTATCCAGATGGTCTGGAACGCAGGCCGGTCTGCCGTGCTGGAATAGCGATGCTGTCCTCTGAGATCCCTCTGAGGCTGGCAATCTGGCTCCCCGCTGTGTATGCTGGAGTTTCTCCACTCCCTGTCACACAGACCTCCTGCTGGCAGAGTTAGAATGGCGTCCAGAGAGAGCGAAAATAGGCCACACCCGCTCTTTTATTTCCTCTCCCAGCAGGCTGCTCTGTGCGCACAGCATTCTGTTACCTGTGGTCCAGATTGGTCCGGCTAACAGTGTCACTTCCTCATCCCAGACTATATGTTCCATGATGCATTGCTCTGGTCGTTCTCACAGGAAATAAAAAAAAACACACACATAGAGTCCAGCATGCACTAGAGGGAGCCAAACCCATATATAAAAAAACAATGAACTGTCCCTTAATAATAAGCACAGTAGCAAACCTTGGCTACATAAGTTTTATCATCAACTCATTTAGGGAAGTATGTGGAAACCAGTATCCAGTACTTCTGGGTGCACAAATATAGGTGTACATTTATGACAATTTGAATGGCATTGAGTAGCGCCTGTGTTCACAGGTAGAGAACTAGAATACTTGAATTTCCAAAATGAAATTACGTTCAACCGAGTTGAAGGTGTAGATAAGAGAAAGGAGGGTAGTAAGAAAAGAGGAGAGACATAAAAAGAGAAGAGGAGGGAGTATAGATGAGAGAAGGGGAGAGAGAGGGGGGGAGAAAGCAAGGACCGCTCAAAAGGGGTTTCAAATCAGGATGACACGAATAGGGTTTATAAAGCCTCGTACACACGGTCGGACTTCAAACAAACTTTTCCGTAGATTTTTGTCAGAAGGGAGTTGGCCGGGCACATCCATAGCATACACACGGCAGGACTTTTCTGCAAACTTTCCCAAAACTTTCCCAATATCACGTGGTTTTTCTGCTATTTTCTGCTCTTTACTGCCACCCTTTGGTCAACTTCTGCTATTGTTGGTTGATTTTAAGATTGGTTCTGGGCATGTGTATTTGTACTTCCGACAAAAGTCGGATGGATTTCTGTACACACGGTCGGACTTTGTACCATCGGACTTTTGTTCCCGAAAAGTTTGTCCGTTTGCAGAGCAAACTTTTGTCCGGATTTTTGGGAAAACTTGCTCATTTTGAAGTTTTTGGGCAAAAGTCTGACCGTGCGTACGGGCCTTTAGTGTTATTTTGGTTGGGCTCATAGGGGATTTTTATCGCCGAGGTTCTATGTTTCAATTTCTCAGACGTGGAATAATGCCTCCAAATGCCCCAGGTGATAAAGAATTTGTCCCATTTATCCAAGGCTTTGGCTTGCATCTCCTCCATAAGCATGATCGTTGATCTCACTTACCCACTCTAAGTGGGATGGGGGTGAGGTGGTTTTCCAGTGTCTAGGAATTAATTGCCTACCTGCAATGAGAAAAAATTTGAAGAGGCTAGCCTTCTGGGGAGGGATCAAAATTTGCCAGGTTCAGCAGGGACAGGCCAAATTTCAATCCATCTATGGCTGTTTCCGATCGCCTAAAGTCGATCTAAAGCCGGTTCACAGGGGCAAAATGTTGGGAGACAACGGTCGGTTCAGAAAAAAATTGCCGACATTCGGCCCGCGTGTTTGTCAGTCTGTCGGACGTGCATGCTGGAAAACCAGCATCCAACTGACTCCCAATCAGTGCTCTCAGCCAATGGCAGAGAGCGCTGATCAGAGTGTTCTGGCAGGGGGGCTGCTCAGCGGGGGAAATTGTTGATCTAACCTATAATAAGGCTTACTTATAGGCAGTGGCAGCTGGTGGTATATTTTCGGGGGGGGGACGGCAAACAATGCACCTGCACACAACCCCCCGGTTGGTCGGCCGGTCACCAGGCCCACACTTACCCCATCTAGGTTGCGGGCAGCGCTTCCTCCAGGCAGCGGCTTTCCCTGCGTCTCCTCCTCCTCTGCATCACGACGGCTTCTGCTGTGTGTCTCCTTCCTCTCCGCCTCGGCCAATAGGATCGCTTTTCCTTTTGACCAATCGGGTGACAGGTCTCAGGACCCGCTTTCTGATTGGCCAGGAGGAGAATCAGACAGACCATATTAAATCTGGACACAGTGGGAGCCAATCAGCGTGTCTGGCAGACTCGATGTCCGCCAAGACCCACCAATCGTTCGGGACACAAGCATAACAGCAGTCTGCCTATGCAAACAAGACAGACTGGCATTTTGTCAATAGGGAAGGTATTGACCCTGTGTTTCTGCAAAGCAGGAACACGGATCTCAGCCTTCCCATAGTACAAGCACCTCACCCACAGTATCCAAGCACATTTTAGGCACACAGTTGACCTCCTGATTGCCCCTGATGTTAACATCTTCCCAGCCAATGTCATTAGTACAGTGACAGTGCATATTGTTAGCACTGATCACTGTATTAGTGTCATTGGTCCCCAAAAAAAGTGTCAAAAGTGTCACTTAGGGGTTGTTTTACTAAAGGCCAATAGACTGTGCACTTTGCAGTGCAGTTGATCCAGAGCTTAGTAAATGAGGTAAAACTTCACTTTGCAAAGAATACCAAATCACATAAAAGGAAAAAAATTAATAAAATTTTTTGCTTGCACATGATTGGATAATTAAAGTCAGCAGAGTTTCTGTTAATTTACTAAGCTCTGGAGCCACTGCACTTTGCAAGGTGCACAGTCTATTTTCCCTTAGTAAATCAACTCCTCAGTGTCTGATTTGTCCACTGCAATGTCGCAGTTGCACTATAAGTCACCACCATTACTAGTAAAAATAACAATACCATAAATATATCCCATAGTTTGTAGAGGCTATAACTTTTGCGCAAACCAATCTATATACGCTTATTGGGATTTTTTTTTTTACCAAAAATATGTAGCAAAATACATAATGGAATAATGTATAAAGAAATTCGATTTTTTTATTTATTTTATAGGATATGTTTTATAGCAGAAGGTTAAAAATATTGTTTTTATTTTTTCAAAATTGTTTATAGCGCAAAAAATAAAAACCTCAGAGGTGATCAAATACTACCAAAAGAAAGCTCTATTTGGAGGGGAAAAAAAGGATATCAATTTTATTTGAGTACAGCGTCGCACGACTGCGCAATTGTTAGTTAACCACTTCCGGACCACCGCACGACTATATACGTCGGCATTTTGAAGCGGGATATCTCTGTTATGGCAGCAACTAGCTGCCATAACCCAGATATCCCCGTCTTCAGGCGGCAGTGCGGTTTCCCATAATGGTGGTCTCTGCAGTGGAAATCGCGGCAAGATCACTGTTATCAGTGGAGGGAGAGGACCCCCCCTCCCGCCGCTCTCCCGTGCCCTCTGCCGCTTACTGGAGTCATCAGCAGCGGCGGAGGCGATCGGGTCCTTGCTGTGGCTGGGTATGGAGACGAGTGAGGGGAAGATGGCCCCCACCCGTCTCCATACCATAGCAGGGCGGAAGCGACGTCAAAATGTCACTTCTGCCCATAGCTCTTAAAGGGGGACCTGTCATGCTTTTTTCTATTACAAGGGATGTTTACATTACTAGTGTAGCGGCCTCCTCACCCCGTCCTCTTTAGCTAGGGGTATGTCACGCGACAGAGTGAGGTGCGCTACGGCCCATGTCCTCCCCATAACCGTGGGCGAGGCGAAGGCCAATATCTGATGTTTCCTCGGGCCGGTGTGTCTTGGGCATGTACCGAGTCTGTTGTGCAGAAACCACCAAACCACCCTTTGCTCCCATTAACAGAGTCCATACACCGATCACAGTCCAACTGTTGGTTTTATTTCGTATCTCCACATACAGGCAATGCGATGGCAGGATACGGTGGGATGAGCAGGTCGAGGCACTATACTGATCTGGGTCCCTACACCCCCTGTGCTATGACCAAGGGTTGCAGGAGTCTTAATTCGAATACCTCCGCTGCGTTGCAGCCCCTATCAGGGGAAGATGTCCTCCAAGAGAGTTACCGGAGGCCCATCCGTCACCGGGTTGACACTGCACCGGAATCTTCGGACGGGTGACCTCCCCAGCCTCCTCACCTCAGATGCGGGTCCCCTCGCAAGGGGCGCCCTGGACTCACTTCACCCTTGCGGGACCCAGTCGGAGTCACTGGGTCCCAGGCCTCCTCGATAGTACCTCATCCCAGGCTGAAGGTGCCTGGGATGGAATCCCAGCTTCATTCCGGCCAGGCCTAGGGCGCCTAGGCCGGAACCTTGTACCGCCCGCACCCAGGCCGAAGGTGCCTGGGTGCGTGAAGAGATGATCCCCGAAGACCTCGTGGCGAGGGCGTCTCCCCCTTTTATCTCCTCCCATCAACACCACGGCGGGTTCCCCGCCCCAGCCGTACCATCTCCAGGAAGGGACAAAGAAGGGTAGCACTGTGGTGATGATTCTACCTGAAGCCTGTAGGTACTCCGCCACCCACAGGCAAAGGAGAATATTACATCCCCCGATCCTCCACGAATAATAAAAAGGGGTCTAAACCCTGACATAATTACACACCTGGGTCACACTACCCCCAGGTGTATCCCACTAAATCTGAAGACCCCGCTACACACTCCCCCCTGTGATTTGACGCTGGTCCCCAGCGTCAGGTGCACACCCATGTCTCCCATTGAGTGGTGACATGGAGCAAGCCCCAGAGGCTGTCCCCAAATTTGTGAATACTAAGTGTGCCAAGACCTGCTCAAAAGGGAAAGGGAAAATATAAAACGATAAACTTTTGCATAAAACATCTATTCTGTACACATGTACAATCCCTCCCATCACTGTCTAAGAACCACCCCATACTCAGTAGTCTTGACCGATGAATCTCCTGCAGAAGGGAAACAAAAACAACATCCTAACAATCTGTGTTAACTTGGAATGAATAGGTCTGTCAGCCGAGAGACCCACTCACTCCAATAAGCAAAGTGATGCATGTGTAAAATTTTCAAACAGTCGTTGCACAACACTGCCACCTGGTGACAGCGCCGCGGTCATGACACTTGCCGAGATCTTCCTGCTTTTCTACGCTAACTTTTACCCCCAGAGTCTCTGCCTTTGGCACATGAAGAAGAGGGAGAAAAACAACAGCTCCCAAGTCTCCAGTGAATGAAAGAAAAGCCCAAATCAAAACAAAAGTAGGGCGCAGTTCTGAGCGTCTGGGAATGTTCAACAGCAAACAAAATAGGAGCTCACTTCTCCTACAAGTAAAACCTTGGATCTGGCAAAAACAGGGGCTTCAGGTGCTTGTCAAACACTTCCACCGAATATTCGACATCCTCTCCTTCTTTCCTGCAGATGAGCACCTTATCGGCATGAATATGGCGCCCCAGTCTCCAATCAGCTCTGCAGTCTCTAAACTTTTTAGATACAGGCGGCGAACACGACAGGTATCGCCGGGCATGAGGCACTTTGAGCTTTTCCCATACAAACTCGTTGTACCACCTTTGTCGCAAAACTTCGACTTCATACAACAAGTCCCGAGGCAAGTAGGGGTACTCCCACCCATATTCACGGGCGACTCTTTGGGAGAAAAGTCTCTGCAATCTGGCTAGAGGTGGCATCACATCTCGCTCGCCTTCTCCTGGCTGTACGATGGCCTCCAGGTGCCGAGGTACCTTCACCATCTCGAGTTGCTTTGCCTTTGGTGCCCGCAACGAAGCACGCTGCGTCCCCACTATCGGAGCGGGTGATGTGGTTGAAAGTGGAAGGTCGGTCGGAGGACTAGATTTCCTCGGGAACTCCGGGGCCTGCGCCCGGAGCGTACTGTCTTCTATGGACATGGGGGAATCCTGCGGTTTACACAGCACAGGTAGTGGGCGTCTGTCCCAGCCCTTCCGGTGAAACAGTTCGTCTATTTCTCCGTCATCACCACAGTCTGACAACGACTCTAGGTCGGAGGTGTCATACATCTCGGCGGGAAGGTAGTCTCTAGTAGACGGAAGGCTACCCTCCCTTGCGGGCTCCACCGGCTGTGGACTCCCGACACCTCCAACCAACACCACAGTCCCAGCCCCTAGCTCACCTGGACCTTCTGAAGAACTGGGATGTCCGGGACTCTCTTCTCTACCGGCGCCATCTAGGCCAGGCAAGCGGCGGGGTGAAGCTCGACCACGACCATAGGATGCCTGTACCAGGCCTACTTTCCTCTTCGGAGGTGGCAGCAGGGAATCTGTGGTGACCGAAGCAGTGTCCTCGGATTTCTCTCTTTCCGTCTCTGGTTGGGCAGTCACGTCGCCCTGGTCAGCGCGTACGGGGACCTCCGCAAAGGCCTGGATCTCTCCCTCCGGAGTGGCGGTTCCTGTGATGCAGTTGAGGCGAAGGGCCCGGGGTCTTACTGTGGATGATTCGACCTCAAAAAGAAACTCTTTGCACGCTTCACATCGCCCGAACGGCTTTAGTTGGACCACCAGTCCCGAGCATCCGGGACAGATCACACGAGGGCCTCCGTGTCTCTGCATGAATACAGAGGCAACTGTCCTCGGGGCCTGAGCCTTATCCCCGTGTCTGTAAGGGGAGCAGCAAAAGCAGTCATCTTCGTGGGGTAAGGTACCGGAATCCACGGGGAGCTTGAGGCCATCCCGACCACCTGCTGTTCCATCACGTGCTGACCACGCGCCGGAGTCTCCACGTGTATCTCCACACGTGGCCAGACTCCTCCCACGACTTGCACGTTTTCGCGGGCTTCCGCCAGCCTCCGCCCACAAATTGCGCAGTCATGGGGTGCCTCGTGGCGCAGTGCATTAACAGTCCCCACATGTAGTACTTCACACGGCTGGACCTCTCCCTTTTTACGCTCCTCCGCGTGGGCCTTTCCCGACTTAGGGTCATGTCCACAACTCCGAGCAGGGATGCACTTTGGCCAATCACATGGCCGACCTGCTCAGAACTCTTCCGGGCAGCAAAGTTCAAACACAGACGTTCTCAGTTCCATCGTTGAGACACACACAATCCCGGACGAGCCCCCACGTGTAGCGGCCTCCTCACCCCGTCCTCTTTAGCTAGGGGTATGTCACGCGACAGAGTGAGGTGCGCTATGGCCCATGTCCTCCCCATAACCGTGGGCGAGGCGAAGGCCAATATCTGATGTTTCCTCGGGCCGGTGTGTCTTGGGCATGTACTGATTCTGTTGTGCAGAAACCACCAAACCACCCTTTGCTCCCATTAACAGAGTCCATACACCGACCACAGTCCAACTGTTGGTTTTATTTCATATCTCCACATACAGGCAATGCGATGGCAGGATACGGTGGGATGAGCAGGTCGAGGCACTATACTGATCTGGGTCCCTACACCCCCTGTGCTATGACCAAGGGTTGCAGGAGTCTTAATTCGAATACCTCCGCTGCGTTGCAGCCCCTATCAGGGGAAGATGTCCTCCAAGAGAGTTACCGGAGGCCCATCCGTCACCGGGTTGACGCTGCACCGGAATCTTCGGACGGGTGACCTCCCCAGCCTCCTCACCTCAGATGCGGGTCCCCTCGCAAGGGGCGCCCTGGACTCACTTCACCCTTGCGGGACCCAGTCGAAGTCACTGGGTCCCAGGCCTCCTCGATAGTACCTCATTCCAGGCTGAAAGTGCCTGGGATGGAATCCCAGCTTCATTCCGGCCAGGCCTAGGGCGCCTAGGCCGGAACCTTGTACCGCCCGCACCCAGGCCGAAGGTGCCTGGGTGCGTGAAGAGATGATCCCCGAAGACCTCGTGGCGAGGGCGTCTCCCCCTTTTATCTCCTCCCATCAACACCACGGCGGGTTCCCCGCCCCAGCCGTACCATCTCCAGGAAGGGACAAAGAAGGGTAGCACTGTGGTGGCGATTCTACCTGAAGCCTGTAGGTACTCCGCCACCCACAGGCAAAGGAGAATATTACATCCCCCGATCCTCCACGAATAACAAAAAGGGGTCTAAACCCTGACATAATTACACACCTGGGTCACACTACCCCCAGGTGTATCCCACTAAATCTGAAGACCCCGCTACACTAGTAATAGGAATACAAGTTTTTTTTTTAAAAGAACAGTGTAAAAAATAAAAATAAAAGGTAAAATAAATAAGAAAAACATTTTTTTAAACGTGCCCCGTCCCACCAAGCTCGCGTGCAGAATCGAATGCATACGTGATCAGCGCCCACATATGAAAACGTGTTCAAATACACATGTGAGGCATCGCTGCGATCATTAACAGCGAGAGCAATAATTCTAGCCCTCTGTATCTCAAAACATGCAACCTGTAGAATTTTTAAAACGTTGCCTATGGAGATTTTTAAGGGTAAAAGTTTGTCGCCATTCCACGAGCGGGCGCAATTTTGAAGTGTGACATATTGGGTATCAATTTACTCAGTGTAACATCATCTTTCACAATATAAAAAAAAATTAGCTAACTTTACTGTTGTCTTATTTTTTTATTCAAAAAAGTGTATTTTTTCCCAAAAAAGTGCGCTTGTAAGACCGCTACGCAAATACGGTGTGACATAAAGTATTGCAATGACCGCCATTTTATTCTCTAGGGTGTTAGAAAAAAATATATAATGTTTGGGGGTTCTAAGTAATTTTCTAGTAAAAAAACGTGTTCTTTAAACAACATATCTGAAAAAGAGACTCGGTCCTTAAGTGGTTAAAGTAACGCAGTGCCATATCGCATAAAATGGCCTCGTCATGAAGGGGGGTAAATCTTTTCCGGAACTGAAGTGGTTAAGCTAGTGTGCATGGGGCTTTAGAGAGAGAACAGATAAAACACCATCACTGTCCTGCACTACTAAGCATCAACTAAGGCAGCACTTCATCATGATTTTAACCCACTTAGCGGTATTCCAGAGTCTGGCTCGGGGTGAATTTTTAATGCTAAAAGCGGTAACCCTGAGCCAGACTCGGGCTGCATCGCAGTATCCAGGAGAAGTTACTTACCTTGTTCCCTGGATCCTGCAATGTCTCTCCGCAGTGGCTGCGAGCCGTGTCTCGCTCGATCCACACTGCCGAGTGCCGAGCTCCGTTCCCTGCGACGTTGCGGCGCACGGGGGCGGAGTTCGGCGCCAAATTCAAAAAGTGAAACACATAGTATACATACAGTATACTGTAATCTTAGGCCCCTTTCACACTGGGGCGTTTTTCATGCGGTTTAGCGCTAATATTAG
Organism: Rana muscosa; assembly: GCA_029206835.1. NCBI lineage: Eukaryota > Metazoa > Chordata > Amphibia > Anura > Ranidae > Rana > Rana muscosa. Next base: position 56,582,720 of record CM055117.1, on the reverse strand, counting down.
CGCTATTATACCGCATGAAAAATTCCTGCCCTGTAGCCTTCAATGTGAAAGCCCGAAGGCTTTCACACTGAAGCGGTGCGCTAGCAGGACCGCTCCAAAAGTCCTGCTAGCCGCTTCTTTACAGCGGTAAAGGAGCGGTGTGTTCACCGCTCCTTTACCGCGGGTGCCCATTGAAATCAATGGGACACCGCGGTAATACCGCCCGCAAACCGCGGCAATAGCCGCGGTTTGCAGGCTTGTATTAACCCTTTTACGGCCGCTAGGGGGGGTTAAATTCACCCCCCTAGCGACCGCATACCGCGGTAAGAACGACGGTATAGCAGCGCTGCGAATCGCGCTGCTATACCGCCACCGCTCCTGCCCGCCCCAGTGTGAAAGGGGCCTTACTGATTACAGTACTGTATGTAATAATTTCACACCCCCTTTGTCTCTAGTGGTCTGTCCAGTGTCCTGCATGCACTTTTATATAATAAAAACTGTTCTTTCTGCCTGGAAACTGGAGATTGTCCATAGCAACCAAAAAGTGTCCCTTTATGTCAAAAGTGGTTTTAGACCAGCTAGAAAACAGCGATAATAAATTAGAATCACTTGCAGAATTGAGCGATAGCGATTTGTGGGGAAATTCGTCATCAAACACTAAATCTAATGACAGCGACAATTCTGCAACTGAGCAAATTTCCGTGTTTTTGATTTGATTACATTATTGAATAATTTTTATTATAATTACATTACTATTTGTTATAATTATTTATAGTTATTTATTATATTATAATTTATGATTTTGTACCCGGGATGTCTACTAGACTCTTGTTTGGTCAGGTTTAAGTAAGTAATCACTAAGAATTGCAGGCCTACAATACATAACACCAAATTTCCATGCAAAATAATTGTACCGCTTTTGGTACAAAATTCCAGACAGAATCATACCGCCAGGGAGGTTAAGGACGCATGTCTCTTCCCTTACTGGGAAGTCACTCTGCTATTGGACAAGGCACAGTTTCACTTTAAGGGCCCCTTGGTAACCACACACACTAAAGCCGTGTTGATATATGTCACTATATAAACATGCTTTGCATACAAGGATTTACTGATTAGACATATAATCCCTAAACCCACGGGCTTGTCAGAAGTATTTGCTGTGTGTACTGAAGGTCTGATTTTCACCCTAGCTTCTGTCCGCTTCATGAAACCAGATTCAGAGGAAAATTCTCATCATTTTTTTTTTTTTTGTATTTTTTTTTTTTCAATCCTCTGCCCTGAACTGGATCAGCTAATTGAAGTGAAAGCGGTGCAGGTTGTATCACGTTGACGAATGCTGCCAGCATGTATGTGTAGCTGCAGACATTCCAGTGACTGCCCCAAAGATACAAGTTGACAGCTGAAATGGAAGCTCTCCTTGTATTCTGCAAATGCCTGTTCTATCACTATCTCTGCTCTTCGCTCTCCTCTGTTGTTTTGACAGCACTGCAAAGCTTTACTAACAGATGCCTGTCCCCCAGCCTTCAGCAGATGAGCAGATGGATCCAGGATCTATTAACCCTGTCCTACCAACCTAAAACAAACATGACACAGATCAAGCCTCAGCCATAATCCTCCATGTTTTTTTTGTTTTAATGTGCAGCTAGAAAAAAAAACAAGTCCTGCCCGGCAGCTTAAACTGGAAGCAGCCAACGAGCAATCTGCAGCTCTAATTATTCTGAGGAGTTAATTAGGCTGAGATCAGACAGCGTGTCCCTTGCATCGGTTTATTTTTAAATGCAGTTTATCTCTGCCCTGGGTGTATGACGAGGGGTGCAGCCGTTGCATTTTTCAGCACCAGTGTGGGGCATCATAGCAATATTAACGACCCAGCCTTAGAGTTCTGGTGCTTGGTTCTGAGCCATAATTTTGTTATTTTCATTGCGGCATTAGTACTATTTAGATCAGAGTCATTTTTCTAGTCCGAGTGTGTTTGTTCTCCATCACTGGTTGGAGCAGACTCAGTGGAAACCCAGAGAATGTCTTCTCTGTGCTAAAGGGACACTGCTACACTGACAACCCTCCCCTCTTCTCTCCTGCTTCCTGTCTCCTTTTAGAGGTTTTCTCCTAGGTTTTCTTAGTGATATGTATTGCTTTTATCCTTCCCCCCCCCCCCCTCCATTGCCACATTTAATACTTTTTTTGGGGGAGCGGGTACCTGGTTTTGACAGGTGCTCGCTCCCACTTCAGGGTCAGATCGCTGTAGCAATCTACGAGGATATTCAGCCCCCTCCTCATTCCCCACGCAGTCTTTTGGGGTCACACAAAGATCCCAGAACACTGCGGGACCATTCACAAAGCACAGCGCAACTCGGGCTTTACTGATGGTTTTCCTTACCTAAGATGTTGGCACCTGCACCCAAAGCCGGCTGAAGAATCGTCTCAGGAGTGGACATCGCAGGATCCATGGACAGGTAAGTGTCCTTATATTAAAAGTCAGTAGCTACAGTATTTGTAGCTGCTGACTTTTATTTCTTTTAGGGGGAGGCTGGCGCTCCTCTTTAAGGTGATCAACCCATCCCCAACCAAACCTTTTCGGACACATACAGGTCCCAGAAGACTGCGGGACCACTCACAAAGTGCAGCGCGACTTAGGCTTCATTGCCAGTTTCCCTTACCTAAGATGCCGGAGCCCGTACCTGAAGCCTATTGAAGAATCCGCTTGAATGCTGACATCGCTGGATCCCTGGACAGGTAAGTGTCCTTATATTAAAAGTCAGCAGCTACAGTATTTGTAGCTGCTGACTTTTAATTGTTTTGGTGGGAGACTGGAGCTCCTCTTTAAAGGGGTTGTAAAGGTTCGTTTTTTATTTTCTAAATAGGTTCCTTTAAGCTAGTGCATTGTTGCTTCACTTACCTTTTCCTTTGATTTACCTTCTAAATGTTTGTTTTCTTTGTCTGAATTTCTCACTTCCTGTTTCTCCTCACTAAACTTCACACCATCATCCGAGTGGTGTGGAGTCAGCCAGAACAGCTTACTGAGGAGGAACAGGAAGTGAGAAATTCAGACAAAGAAAACAAAGAAAAAAAATATTTAGAAGGGAAATCTATGGAAAAGGTAAGTTAACCAACAATGCACTAGCTTAAAAGGAACCTATTTAGAAAATAAAAAACAAACCTTTACAACCCCTTTAAGGCGATCAACCCATCCCCAACCAAACCTTTATTTCTTGATAGAGTGGGAGAGAATTAAGCTGCCCATAGATGGAACAAAATTTGGCTGGGTCAGCAGGCATCTATGGCCAGCCTCTGAACGTCCATCAGGTTTATACCACCTATATTGTCCTTATGTGAGCCCTCCATCCAGCACATGGCCAATCAAGGTAGTGGGTGTTTAAAATCACACAACAGATGGTGCCATTGAAAAATCCAGTAGGACCATTGTTGATGGGCTTTGCTCACTTTAGAACTGCTTCTCTTCTCATACAAGTCTATGGAAATTTCAAAGCCGCTTGAAGCAGGTCAAATGCACCTGGAATGAATTCTGAATGCTCTCAGAAGCATCTCAAACTGATGTAAAATGCAGGCTGCAATTTGGCCCTTGAAGTCTGATGACGCAGGCTCGGCAAAAAATGTCATAAGTACTTCAAAACCCTATTTCTACTGCTTTAATGTGATAGCACCAGGTCAGGGCCAATGTTTTGAGGCCTTACAGGGTGATGTAATTGTGTTGCGCTGAAGAAGAAACGCTGTGAAGCCTTGAAATGATGGCATTGATTTTGTGACATTATTCTTTCATAATAAAATGGTAAAAATAATGTTCTGAAGTGCTGATCACTTTCTACATTCTACACGTTTATATTGCTAGAAGAAAACATGTTACCAGTTGACCATTGATTATGAAGAGATTTATCATAGCATGTCAATATGACGAACTATCAAAAACCCTTTTTTATATTATACAATTCATTATTGGGGGGTCAACCTCAACCAATTTAATATGAAAAAGAAGTAAATACAAATTGAGGCTTAATATGTCCCACAGACCCAAAGTTGTATTGCACAAATTGAAAAGAATTCTAGAAAATTGTATTCAGTAAGTCTAAAAACCTAAATAAAGCATAACAAGAACCACAATGATAGACAACCTTAACCATGGCAAAATGATATTAGTAAAGATACTGTATAAATACATTGCTTTCAAAAAGTATTCATACCCCTTGAAATTTTCCACATTTTGTCAGGTTACAACCAAAAATGTTAATGTATTTTATTGGGATTTTATGTGATAGACCAACACAAAGTTTTCAAAGTTTTTTACAAATAAATATCTGAAAAGTGTGGTGTGCATTTGTATTCACGCCCCTTAGTCAATACTTTGTAGAACCACCTTTCACTGAAATTAAAGCTGCAAGTCTTTTGGGGATGTCTCTACCAGCTTTGCAAATCTAGAGAGTGACATTTTTGCCCATTCTTCTTTGCAAAATAGCTCAAGCTCTGTCAGATTGGATGGAGAGCGTCTGTGAACAGCAATTTTCAAGTCTTGCCACAGCTTCTCAATTGGATTTAGGTCTGGACTTTGACTGGGCCATTCTAACACATGAATATGCTTTGATCTAAACCATAACATTGTAGCTCTGGCTGTATGTTTAGGGTCGTTGTCCTGCTGGAAGGTAAACCTCCGACACAGTCTCAAGTCTTTTGAAGATTTTAACAGGTGTTTTTCTAAGATTGACCTGTATTTGGGTCCAGCCATCGTCCCATCAACTCTGACTAGCTTCCCTAACCCTGCTGAAGAAAAGCATCCCCACAACATGATGATGCCACCACCGTGTTTCATGGTGGGGATGGTGTGTGTTCAGAGTGATCTGCAGTGTTGGTTTTCCGCCACACATAGCATTTTACTTTTAGGCCAAAAAGTTTTGGTCTCATCTGACCAGAGCACCTTCTTCCACATGTTTGCTGTGTCCCCCACATGGCTTCTCGCAAACTGTAAACAAAACTTCTTATGGCTTTCCTTCAACAATGGCTTTCTTCTTGCCACTCTTCCATAAAAGCCATATTTGTGGAGTGCACGACTAATAGTTGTCCTGTGGACAGATTCTCCCACCTGAGCTGTGGATCTCTGCAGCTCCTCCAGAGTTACCATGGGCCTCATGGCTGCTTCTCTGATTAATGCTCTCCTTGCCCAGCCTGTCATTTTAGGTGGACAGCCATTTCTTGATAGGTTTGCAGTTGTGCCATACTCTTTCCATTTTCGGATGATGGATTGAACAGTTCTTCGTGAGATGTTTAAAGCTTGGGATATTTTTTTTATAACCTAACCCTGCTTTAAACTTCTCTACAACGTTATCCCTGACCTGTCTGGTGTGTTCCTTGGCCTTTGTGATGCTGTTTGTTCACGAATGTTCTCTAACAAACCTCTGAGGGCTTCACAGAACAGCTGTATTTATACTGAGATTAAATTACACACAGGTGGACTTTATTTAGTAATCAGGTGACTTCTGAAGGCAATTGTGTTGGTCTATCACATAAAATCCCAATAAAATACATTTATGTTTTTGGTTGTAACTTGACAAAATGTGTAAAATGTCAAGGGGTATGAACACTTTTTCAAGGCACTGTATACCCATATACTATATATATAACCACACATATAACCATGTTTCCTGGTATAATGACTGATAGCATGATGTCTAGGTCTCTCTAAATATATCTTATAGAGTTTATATAAATGCCTGTGGCCCCACAGACGAGACCCCTCTTCTTTTTCTAATAGAAAATGTGTTTTTATTGCTATATCTTCCTGTTGGGGGGATTTTGGCTTACATCCTGTTCTGTCTGACTTCTAACATGTAGACAGGAAATGAGGATATTTTTCTTTACTTCCTCTTCTGTCTGGCACCCATCAGATATCCCAAACAGGGAAACTGACAGGGTTTGGGAAACAAAAAGTTGACAGAAGGTGTCTTGTTGGATTTGGACTTTAACGAAAATTATTATATTACTATGTGTTACTGTTTTAAAAAATATTGATATGTGTTATACACATGTAGCGGTCCCACCCGCTCTCTCTCTTCTTCTTCTCGGCTGGTTTACTCGTCTAGGGGGGGGGGGACCAGAGAGAGGGGTGAGGTGCTGCCACCAGCTTGCCCCTCTTATGTGTGTAGAGGTTTAAGCTAAGATCTTTACTTTCGGGTCTGTGTCCCTGTCCAGAGATTCCACTTCAAAAATTACCAGTAGATAGGTGAATGTAGAACACTTTGCTCCCAGAAAAGTAAGCCCACACCAGGTGACAGTACAACATCTATATTTATTTCCGCAGAGATAAATGTCTCTTTGCAAGCAGACAGTTTGATACAAACACAAACTTGGTGGGGAGAGGGTTCAGGCACAATCCTTTCGGATCAGAGAAGCTGTTAGGAGTTCACAACAACTTTTGGTGCACGGTCGCTGCCACCAACCGTGAGGTTGGTCCCTGCCACAGACCTGGTGATCGATAAGGTCTCTGCCACAGACCTAAGAATAGGCCTCTGCCACCGATCTGATGTAGCTGGGTCTCTGCAAAGACCATAGAACATGAACTACCTTCTAATGGTGACCCTTGTTAGGGAGATGATCCATCCCGGACGGTCCCCAGAGGCCTGCACTGTCACCAGCCAATGCTGCACCTCCCTGGTTCTCCTCGCCCGAGACTCGGGTCCCCTCACTCGGTGGGCCCCCTAGGCATCTTCTCCCATGCGGGACCCAGTCGAAGGTACTGGGCCCCAGGTCTTGGCTAGTACCTCACCCCAGGCCTAAGGTGCCTGGGATGGAACTCGAACGCCCTCGCACCAAGGCCGAGGGCACCTGGGCGCGGACAACAGAACAGCAGCCCCCAGGCTGAAGGTGCCTGGGGCTCGGACCTCGTGCGCAAGATGTCCGCCCCCTTTATACCCTCTCCCGGCAGGCACAGCGGGTTCCCCGCCCCGTCGTACTACTGCCGCGAGAGGACACAAAGGGCACGGCCCTACAATGATGGTTCAACCCCAGCCCAAGGCGACAGCGCCACCCAGGGGCCGTAGGGAACTGAACACCATTATATCCTCCACGAATCAAATTGGTCACAGATCACTAACAATTAGTGTATCTGGGCCATGCTACCACCCAGATACTCCCCCTAAATGTTAACCCCCTCTACACACACCCCCCGGCAGATAGACACTGGTCCCCAGTGTCTGGAACAAGCCATGCTCCAAAGGGAGCCAACATAGACCCGATCCAGAGACTTGCTTCTCAAAAACACCATCAAAAATCATTTGGGAGTTGTGCCTGAACCCAACAGGGAAAGGAGAAGGTTAACATGAGGGAAACACTTATTGTAATTACACACTACAATACACACAAATGACATTCTCCCCTCCCACATCACTAACTAAGACCCGCCCATTCTCAGCAGTCTTGACCGATGTTCTCCTGCAGAGGGAAAAGAAAAGAAGGAAATAACACACAATTCCTGACACATATGTGAGTGTTGGAGTGAACCAGATCTCTCCGAAAAGAAACCTCTTTCCTTCCAAGAAGTGTGTAATGCAATGTGATGAACGGTGCACAACACTGCCACCTGGTGACAGCGCTGCGGTAAAAGCACTTGTGAAATCCAGATTCTTCTCTGTACTGTGGCCCTAACTATACACCAAAGTCCTGATCATCTTTGCGGTGGGAGGCAGAGGGAGACCAACATAAAACACAACTGCTCCCATGCCTCCAAAAAGTAAAACACCCCTAGACAGGGTACAGTTCCAGAGTACCGGAATGTTCAGTAATAAAAAAAAAAAAACAGGAGTCTTTCCTCCTACAGGTAAAACCTTGGATGCGGCAGCACAAGAGGTTTTAAATATCGATCAAAGGTCTCCATGTGATACTCCACATCTTCTCCACCTTTCCGACAGATAACGGCCCGGTCAGCATGGATATGCCGACCCAACATCCACTCTGCCTTGCAGTCCTTAAACCGCTTGGAAGCTGTGGGTGAACATGCGCGGTAGCGACGGGCATGGGGCACCTTAATGTATGTCCATACAAAGTCATTGTACCACCTCTGCCGGCAGGCCTCCACCTCGTACAACAACTCCTTGGACAAATACGGGTACTCCCACCCGTATTCACTGGCAACCTTTTGGCAGAAAAGTCTCTGTAGCCTTAACAAGGGTGGCATCGTGGAGTGGTCTCCCTCACCAGGCAGGACAATCGACTCTGGGTGCCGAGGTGCCGTGACCACCTCCATACTGGGCGTAGGTGCCCGCAGCGGCACTCTCTTTACCTGAACAGCTGGCGCAGGTAACTCTAAAGGGTGGAAGGGCATGTAGGGGACTGGATCCCTCCTCAGGCACCGAGGCCTCCACCCAGGGTGTACTATCCCCTGTAGACATGGGTGAGTTCCTAGGTGCACGGGACGAGGCCAGGGGTACTTTGTCCCAACCCTTCCATTCAAATAGTTCATCTATTTGTCCATCATCTCCTTCATCGGAGACCGACTCTAGGTCGGAGGTGTCATACTCTTCTGCGGGTAGGTAATTCCCTGTAGATGTGGAATCCCCCCCTCCCACGGGCTCTGATAACTGCAGATCCCTGACACCTCCAACAAAACACCAAGTCCCGTTCCCTGGCTTACCTCGGCCGATACTTGAACATAGAGGTCCGGGAATTTTCCCACTGGATCCATCCGGGCCAGGCAAGCACAGGGGTTGTCCTCCATCTCGGCCGCTGGAAGCTTTAGTGAAACCGACCTTCCTTTTGGGCACTGGGAGTAGGGAATCTGTGGTGACCGAAGCAGCATCTTCGGCTTTAAAATCCTCCGTCCATTATTTCGAGACTTCCACGGAAGTCTCTGCAGTGCGCGGGGCAATGGCTGTGCAAGCTCTGACTTCTCATTGTAGAGTGGTGGCGCCTGTTAGACAGTTGAGGTGGAAGGCTCGCGGCCTTTCTATTGGTTGCTCCACTTCAAAAATGAACTCGCCACAGGCCTCGCAGCGACCAAAGGGCTTTAGGTGTACCACCAGTCCCGAACAGCCGGGACAAATCATTCCCAGGGCTTCAACGTCCTTGCATGTGTACAGGGCAAATCGTCCCTGGGGCTTGAGCCGAATCCCCGTAACCATAGCGGAGACAGCAACGGGGCTTGCCCTTGTAGTAGATGCAGTGGGGACCCATGATGCGGTAGAAAGCATGCTGACCGTTGACTGCTTCATCGCGCACTGAAGAACTGGCGCCAAAGTCTCCACGTGTATTTCCACACATGGCCAGACTCCTCCCCTTTGATGCAACACTTTGCGGGCCTTTTCCTCGTCACGCCCATGAACTGAGCAGGAAGGGTGTGCCTCATGGCGCGCCGGCCAACATGGCCGACCTCCCCTGAACTTTTCTGGGGGGCAAAAGTCAAGTTTTGACAGTTTCAGCTCCATTGACACGGAACACAAATCCCGGACTCAGAGCCCCCACGTGTAGCGGTCCCACCCGCTCTCTCTCTTCTTCTTCTTCTCGGCTGGTTTTACTCGTCTAGGGGGGGGGCCAGAGAGAGGGGTGAGGAGCTGCCACCAGCTCGCCCCTCTTATGTGTGTAGAGGTTTAAGCTAAGATCTTTACCTTCGGGTCTGTGTCCCTGTCCAGAGATTCCACTTCAAAAATGACCAGTAGATAGGTGAATGTAGAACACTTTGCTCCCAGAAAAGTAAGCCCACACCAGGTGACAGTACAACATCTATATTTATTTCCGCAGAGATAAATATGCCTCTTTGCAAGCAGACAGGTTGATACAAACACAAACTTGGTAGGGAGAGGGTTCAGGCACAATCCTTTCGGATCAGAGAAGCTGTTAGGAGTTCACAACAACTTTTGGTGCACGGTCGCTGCCACTGACCGTGAGGTTGGTCCCTGCCACAGACCTGGTGATCGATAAGGTCTCTGCCACAGACCTTAGAATAGGCCTCTGCCACCGATCTGATGTAGCTGGGTCTCTGCAAAGACCATAGAACATGAACTACCTTCTAATGGTGACCCTTGTTAGGGAGATGATCCATCCTGGACGGTCCCCAGAGGCCTGCACTGTCACCAGCCAATGCTGCTCTGGGTCTTCAGGCCAGGTCACCTCCCTGGTTCTCCTTGCCCGAGACTCGGGTCCCCTCACTCGGTGGGCCCCCTAGGCATCTTCTCCCATGCGGGACCCAGTCGAAGGTACTGGGCCCCAGGTCTTGGCTAGTACCTCACCCCAGGCCTAAGGTGCCTGGGATGGAACTCGAACGCCCTCGCACCCAGGCCGAGGGCACCTGGGGGCAGATGACAGAACAGCAGCCCCCAGGCTGAAGGTGCCTGGGGCTCGGACCTCGTGCGCAAGATGTCCGCCCCCTTTATACCCTCTCCCAGCAGGCACAGCAGGTTCCCCGCCCCGCCGTACTACTGCCGCGAAAGGACACAAAGGGAACGCCCCTACAATGATGGTTCAACCCCAGCCCAAAGCGACAGCGCCACCCAGGGGCAGTAGGGAACTGAACACCATTATATCCTCCACTAATCAAATTGGTTATAGATCACTAACAATTAGTGTATCTGGGCCATGCTACCACCCAGATACTCCTCCAAAATGTTAACCCCCCGCTACACACAATAATTGATACTGTGGAGGAAGTTGAAGCTCACATGGCCAAAAATATGAGCGGTAACTTTACAGACCTTTGTAGTAGACAAAATCCACCCAGTGAAAATTGTGTTGATTTGAACTTGACTGCGTAAAATAGGCATGACGTTGCAATTCATATATTGGAAGTAATGTGCAAAAGTTTATAAAAGCTTCTCTGAGATACTTCTGAGAACTAAAATAGAGCCCAACATAACTTGTATAAAAGCCCATTGCACAGACAATAGGTTGGTATTTCTGCAACTTTTATCACCTGCCACTGGTGGAACTACCACCATAGCAACCTAAGCTGCTGCTATGGGGCCCAGGGCAGAGGGGGGGCCATCAGTCCTGGCTGACCATATGCAGTAGAACTTGGGGCACCTGGGATGTCCAGCCAGTTAGCATTCAGTTTTACCTACACAAAGATCTACTTCTACCGCCAGCCAGTCCTTTCAAAACCCAGTGTACAGTACACAACTCACAAGCTATGTAGGAACCAGACTCATCTTCCTGCAGGTTGGGCATTAGCAGAGGCAGCTAATGTAGTGATATACCATGGTAATAGCTGCCTCACATTGAACATTATAAGCATCTGAGACCAGTTCTTCTCACCAAAGCTTTGCAAAGTATCTTGGCATTCTGTCATGTGTCATCTCAGAGCTACCAGACACTGTAATCAGAAGTCTCAGCAGAGAGCAGGTAGGTATATAGTGCCCACTGATGTCCCGTACACACGACCGGGTTTCCCGACGGGAAAACTGCGAGGACAGTGTGTATGCTAAATAAAAATAGTGTGGCGCTCAAAGCAATAAAAACTTGTAATAGGTGAATAGCTACTTAAAGCAATAGAACCAACAGTGCTCTAATAACACAATTATAAATGTGAGTCCGCTACAAGGGTATTCAGATGAATTGTCCTCCTTGCGAACTGTGTGATATACCGTAAAGGGTAAAACGTGAAAAATAGAATACAATCCCAAATAACAAAATGTGTGTGATCATGGATGTCCTTCAATGGATAGCCTTCCCACAACGCAGACTGACAATAGGGCTTCAATGCAAATGATGAATCAAGCAAGGAGAAGACACTAGTTGTTATAGATGGGTACTCTTACCGCTGATGGTGGACCCACCTACCGTACGGCAGTGGGTCTTGCAGGCTTAATGGTCACCAAGACCAGACGGGATATAGCTGGATGTCCTGGGTCCTCGCTTGAACTCCAACCGGATGATGGGAAAGGCAGCTCAAACGATGGATTATTCTCACATGGGCCAGGTTCCACAGCAATCCGCAAAAAATATAAAGATGGAAGAAAACCAAAAAGACTCCAGATGGTGCAGGTCAATAAAAACCGATTGCCGGAATTTTATTAAATAAAAATATTTTGTCCAACAGTCATGCAGACAAATAAAAAGTGATCACGAAATAAAAATATGTTCAAAGCAATATGGGGTGCAGCGTCAGCAAGCCCTACGCGTTTCGACTACTACAGTCTTCAACAGGGGCATGACAGTGTGTATGCTCCCTCGCAGTTTTTCCGACGGGAAAACTGCCAAAACTGCCTAAATCGGGCGGTAAAAAAAGAGAACCAGCTCTCTTTTTTCCCGGCGGGTTTCCCGACTGACTTTTTCCCCGTCAGAAAACCCGGCCGTGTGTAGCAGAAAACGGCCATTTTTGTCCGTTTTCTTGTGGGGAAAAACTCAGATGGAGCAAACACAGGGTCAGGATTCCCAAGGAAAAGCTCTCATCGGAGTTTCCCGACGGAAAAACCGATCGTCGATTTCCGACGGATTTCCAGGATTCCTGTCGGGAATCCCAGGCATGTGTACTAGGCATAAGTGTCACTAACTGAAGGTCTCTAATAGATGTCTGAATGGTGAAGTATTTCCTCTCAAGGCCACCAGCTCAACATTTCCTACTAGTAGTGGTCCAGGGAGCAAATGTCCCCCTGGCCCCCAGCCCAGTCCTCCCCTGACAGCCTTTGGAATAGTCTTCTTGTTCAATCCATCTTGTGTTAATAGGCATAAACTGTATACGCTGATACCACCCAGAGATTATTTCCTTGCTCAACCTTGCTGCCACTGATGGCCAAGTCACAGAGGAAGTACTGCAACAAAGGTGACTTGCAAGGGTTCTCCCAATTACTTTTTGAGACAGTGATAATACTGTTGAACCGCTATCTTTTTTGCATGTTATCAAGTGTGCCATAAGCACTTACCGTATTTATCGGCGTTTAACACGTGCCGGCGTATAACATGCACCCCAAGTTTAGGAGGGAATTTTAAGGAAAAAAACTTTTAGGAGGGAAGTTCAAGGAAAAAAACTTACATTTAAATGCAGCCTTGTCCATCATTGCAGCCTTGCCCAGTGTCCATCTGCAGCCTTGCCCAGTGTCCATCATTGCAGCCTTGCCCAGTGTCCATCTGCAGCCTTGCCCAGTGCCTTTGCAGCCTTGCCCAGTGTCCATCTGCAGCCTTGCCCAGTGCCTTTGCAGCCTTGCCCAGTACCTTTGCAGCCTAGCCCAGTGCCTTTGCAGCCTGCCCAGTGCCTTTGCAGGCTTGCCCAATGCATTTGCAGCATTGCCCAGTGCCTTTGCAGCCTTGCCAGTCTCTGCGATTTTTAAAATTGGCGCCGATTTCCGTGTGGAGAGGAGCGAGCGGAGCCGAGTGTACTTTGGCTAGACTCGGCTAGACTCGGCTCCTCTCGCAGTCCCGCCCCTGACTGACATCTCCACTGATTGCGCCGCTGACATACAGAAAGCCGAGTGTACTTCGGCTAGACTCGGCTCTGCTCACAGTCAGGGGCGGGACTGCCAGAGGAGCCGAGACTAGCCGAAGTACACTCGGCTTTCTGTATGTCAGCGGCGCAATCAGTGGAGATGGGCGGAACTGCGAGAGGAGCCGAGTAAAGCCGAGTGTACTTCGGCTCCTCTCGCTCGTTTCACAGGGGGATCGGCGGGGGATCGAGGTATAACACGCACCCACGATTTTCCCCTGATTTTAAGGGGAAAAAAGTGTGTGTTATACGCCGATAAATACGGTATTTATTATACTTGTTGAATCAACATGTCCAACAGACAGACAATCAGCACGTGTCACAATGACTCCATCTAATGTGCTTCCTGTTTGCAGAGTAGCCTCTATTTCCAGAAACTCACAGCCAAAACCCTAATGATTTTTTTGTCTGTCTTTGCCAGACAGGGTATGTCTGACTAAAAGGAATGCACTTTCAGTCTCTAATGACCTGGAACATCCACAGTGCTCATTTTAGATTTTGTGATAAGTCATAAATTTAGTGACCACCTTCTTATTTGAAGGTTCAAATGTAGACTGTTCACACCAGATAGAACGTAGTTCAGTTTACTCTTATATACAGTGCCTTGAAAGAGTATTTATACCCCTTGAAATTTTCCATGTTACAACCAAAAATGTAAATGTATTTTATTGGGATTTTATGTGATAGACCAACACAACGTGGCACATAATTGTAAAATGGATGGAAAATGATACATGGTTTTCAATTTTTTTTTACAAATAAATATCTGAAAAGTGTGGGGTGCATATTTATTCAGCTCCCTTTATTTTGAACCCCTAACTAAAATCTAGTGGAGCCAATTGCCTTCAGAAGTCCTCTAATTAGTAAATATAGTCCACCTGTGTGTAATTTATTCTCAGCATAAATACAGCTGTTAGTGAACAAACACCATCATAAAGGCCAAGGAACACACCAGACAGGTCAGGGATAAAGTTGTGTAGAAGTTTAAAGCAGGGTTAGGTTATAAAAAAATATCCAAAGCTTTGAACATCTCACAGAGCTCTGTTCAATCCATCATCCGAAAATGGAAAGAGTATGGCACAAAAGCAAACCTACCAAGACATGGCTGTCTACCTACAATTACAGGCCAGGCAAGGAGAGCATTAATCAGAGAAGCAGCCATTAGGTCCTTGGTAACTCTGGGGGAGCTGCAGAGATCCACATCTCAAGTAGGAGAATCTGTCCAAAGGACAACTATTAGTCGTGCACTCCAAAAATGGAAGAGTGGAAAGTAGTAAGCCATTGTTGAAAGAAAGACATAAGAAGTTTTGTTTTCATTTTGCGAGAAGCCATGTGGGGGACACAGCAAACATGTGGAAGAAGGTGCTCTGGTCAGAAGAGACTAAAATTTAACTTTTTGGGCTGAAAGCAAAACACTATGTATGGTGGAAAACTAACACTGCACATCACCCTGAACACACCATCCCCACCATTAAACATGGTGGTGGCAGCATCATGGTGTGGGGATGTTTTTCTTTAGCAGGGACAGGGAAGCTGGTCAGAGTTGGATGGATGGAGCCAAATACAGGGCAATCTTCGAAGAACATCTGTTATAGTCTTCAAAAGACTTGAGACTGGGGCAGAGGTTCACCTTCAAGCAGGACAACGACCCTAAACATACAGCCAGATCTACAATGGAATGGTTTAGATCAAAGCATATTCATGTGTTAGAATGGCCCAGTCAAAGTCCAGACCTAAATCCAATTGATAATCTGTGGCAAGACTTGAAAATCGCTGTTCACAGAGGCTCTCCAACCAATCTGACAGAGCTTGAGCTATTTTGCAAAGAAAAATTGGCCAAATTGTCACTCTCTAGATGTGCAAAGCTGGTAGAGACAAAATCTGGAAAATGTCAAGGGGTATGAATACTTTTGGAAGGCACTGTATGAATGTGTGCCCTATATTTGGATGTAATGCATTTTGTAAATTCTATATTATAATAAATTAGGCAATTCAGTGACCTTCTGTTTTGTTGATTAGTTCACAATCCCTAGTATTTCGTGGGAATACGTTCCAAGAGCTGGTGAGGATTGGTGAGATTGGCAGCCTGTGATTTCCCATGTGTAACCAAGCGCAGTTTATTTCTGTACCATGGGATCTTTGCCTACACTTTAGTACATGTGGCTACATTCAGAAGCTACAGTTACTGATATATATGGAGAAAAGGTTACTTTTAAGTCACAAAAGTAATGAGATTTGGTAAAGTCAACATGCGCCCACTGTCCTTCCACACACACTGTCCTTCCGCATTATAATTGCTAGTTCTCACCAAACCACTACAGTATTAGTCAAAGTCCCCTTTTAGTACAAAGAACTTTCTTGGCGTTCAGACTTATGGTTTGTTGGCTGTTTATCCAAACACCTGTATAACATTGTATATTGTTAAAGCGGATCTACACTGCATCAGATGATCTGAGCACCGCAAACCAAAAAACACTATTTAATTAATTTTTAATATTCAAACAAACTCCCACATCCATCCATGTCTCCATGTTTTAGTTTTTCTAAGGTAAGCCATTTTAGCAAGAGCTGGAAATATTCTGAAATCAAATGTTTGTGGACATCACACTTAGCATTGATTCACATGTTTTCAGTGAGAGGTGAAATAAATAATTAACATTGTACTGTCCTATCTAACTGTGTATCAACAGTACAGTACTACAAACACCATCTTGATTGTATTAAAACTGAAAATAACACTCAAATACCACAAATTATTAAACAGCGTCTCCCGAAATAAACTGTGCCACACTTTTAGCAAGAACTATTCATGCATCAATAAACTCCAGTGAAAAGTGCCAATATCAAATGTGCTAAATCTATACCAATATAATAAATAGCATTAAAGTGGTTGTAAAGGCTGAAGGTTTCTTACCTTCATGCATTGTATTCCTTCTGTGTGTTGCTCCCCCTACAGCCCCCCCTAATACTCACCTGAGCCCCTCTCAATCCAGCGATGTGCATGGGAGCCTCGGCTGTCCCAGGTCTCTCTCTCCTTATTGGCTGACACAACAGCGGGATCCATTGTCTCCCACTGCTGTCAATCAAAACCAGTGAGCCAATGAAGAGAGAGCAGGGGGGTGGGGCATAGCATTGGTGTCCCCAAGCGGCTTGCTATTGGGGATACTGGTCAAGGGGGAGTAGCCAGGAGCACCGGCAGGGGACCCGAGTAGATGAGGACCAGGGCTGCTCTGTGCAAAATTTTTGCACAGAACAGGTAAGAATGTTATTTATTTATTCCTAGATTGTAAGCTCTAACGAGCAGGGCCCTCTGATTCCTCCTGTATCGAATTGTATTGTAACTGTACTGTCTGTCCTCATGTTGTAAAGCACTGCGCAAACTGTTGGCGCTATATAAATCCTGTATAATAATAATAATAATTATATTTTTTTAAAGCTGAAGCTTTATTATAATTGTACCTAATATAGTAATAGTGCTATAATAAGTGATTGTGAATAATTGCTTGTGTCATAAACAAAAAAGAATCCTCAATGAAATAAAGATAAAAAATAAAAAGTAAAAATGTTTACAATTGATAACACTATTCCAGTGCTGTAAAGACACTTGTTTCTGCCACCACAACAACTCTCAAAAATGTATTTGGTGAATCATACTTGGTGTCTTGCCCGTGACTCTTTATACTTCAACAAATAGTGCTCCACCACCAGACAGATTGCACGCTCACCTTCAGATATGACGCATAAAGTACATAGGTCTCATGCATTTATTCCCTTAAACATCTCCTCCACTTGGATGAAATTCATGTACCCAAAAGATAGGCATGTACGCACATTGACGATTCTTTCCACAATCCAATAGTGCTGCCACGGCCACTGAAGCTGCCATTTTAACATCTTTTGAATCTCTATGCAAATTGTTTGGATACTGGAACACTTTGTATAACACTTCATATTCTCCACCCTACTAAAGTCGTTTTAATAGATTATTATACAACACACTTCAAAGCTTGCTTGCAGCAAAACCCACAACTGAGGGAGTTTTTTTTTTAAATGGAACCTTTTGGGCATGTTATGATGTTAGATATCTACGACATTTATTGTGAAGGTACATTTAAATCCTTTTTAGTACTTAAAAGAATATGAGGTACCTAACACTGCATACTTTTTCTACTTGCAAATCAGACATGCTGCAACTAAGCTATGTTTGGTTGGGATGGAATTAGCCATCTATAAGTACCACATACCACTAAGTTTTGTTGCACTCTAAAATGACTTGCCCTGGCTAAAGCACAATGGCAAGAGGGTCTATCGAAGGACACCTGGCAAGACATATAATACATTGGTCTTCAAATTACTTCCAATATATCCTCCAAATATAAACTGATTTAGCTGAAATATTTGCGCTGCATATACTACATGTAGCGGGGTCTCTAAATTTATGTGGGGTACACCTGGGTGGTAGTGAGGTTCAGGTGTGTAAAGTTTGGGAGTAATTGGACCATTTGTATTTGTGGAGGATTGGGCGGTGTAATAATCTCCTTGGCCTGTGGGTGGCAGGTGCCCGCAGGCTCAAGGTAGATTTGCCGCCACAGTGCTGTCCTTTTTGTCCCTTCTCTGAGATGGTACGGCGAGGGCGGGGAACCTGCCGTGCCATTGTTGGAGGGGATAAAAGGGGGAGACGCCCTGGTCACGAGGTCTTGCTCTTTTGGAGGTCCTTCATCACGCGCCCAGGCACCTTAGGCCTGGGTGCGGGCGGTTCTGAATTCCGGCCCAGGTGCCCTAGGCCTGACCGGAATGGAGTTGGAGTCCATCCCAGGCACCTTCAGCCTGGGGTGAGGTACTAAACCAGGAGGCCTGGGGCCCAGTGACTTCGACTGGGTCCCGCGAGGGTGGAGAAGTCCGAGGGTCCCTGAAGTGGATGGGGCCCGTGTCTGAGGTGAGGAGGCCGGGGAGGTTACCCATTCGGAGAGTCTGGAGCAGCATCAACCCAGTGACGGATGGGCCTCTGGTAACTCTCTTGGAGGGACATCTTCCCCTGACAGGGGCCACAACGCAGCGAAGGTACTCCTATCTACGTTCTCTTGAGTCGCTGGTAGAGACTCTCAAGTTCTAAGTCCTTTCTAGCTAAGGCTATAGTAACCGCTGGTGAGATCACAGTGGTTTAGCTGACAATCAGGACAGTGCCTCGACCTGCTCATTCCCCTGTATCAAACTGTTATCAAGTCTCAACCAGTTGGCTACTGAAGCACTGTTTATTGTGAGATATGCAATAAAACAAGAGTTGGACTGTGATCGGTGTGTGGAACTCTGGTTAATGGGAGCAAAGGGAAGTGTTGGCACAGCAGGACTTGATCCTTTACAGAAACACACAGGCCCGAGGAAATATCTGGTACTGGCCTTCACCTCACCCACAGCTATGGGGAGGACATGGGCCGTGGCGCATCTCACCCTGTCGGGTGTGATACCCCTAGACAAAAGAGATGGGGTGAGGTCGCTACATACACGTCCTACAAATGTTAAAAATGGCCAATTGTCTGCCTCCTCTTGCTCTAAATACCTGACACCTTTGGCACATTTTTTCATATGATTTGGGAATGTCCCAAAATACAAACCCCTTTGTGTGAAATAACTAATTGCTGCAAATCTTTACCTAATATCTGAAATCCTATTTGACTTGGTGGGGTATTTTGAGGACTCAGTGTCGTGTGCGCTCCTGCTCCATCATAGCTGCTGGTACCAGCATCCTGGTTTTGGCTGTGGAATTCTCTTTGTCTGTCTTTCCACCTGCAAGGTAATTGATTGTGTCCAGTCTCTGGGTGGAGACCAAACCTAATTTATGCCAGCCAAGCCTGCAGTCTCATGCTTGTGATATTGCATTTGTAGGACGTGATCAAGCTACCTGTTTGTCTGCCCTGCTAGATCAGATTACCTCTTTGATGACCTTGTGTCGGATATCAACTATGCTCTAAACTCTGTCTGCCTTTTGACTTCATATTTTGACCTTTACTATTCTGAACCTTGCCTGTCTGCCAACCGCAAGTACCTGTTTGCCTTGCTCAGTTCACGCATGCCCTGGCGTAGTATCCAGGCACTATAGCATTGTGTAAAAGTCCTGGGGGCAACCAAGTACCGGTAGGCCTGCTTGCCTTATGTGAAAGGGGGCTGCTGTAGGTGAAGAACACAGAAGCCAGCTATAGTGTCTGACCACCTGCGTTAGGGGTAAACGTGACACTCAGATATACCTAATCCTACTGAACTCCTTCTTTGCATTTTATACTCCTATATGAAGAAACATATAGATATTACCAGGAAATCTTTTGATCCTCCAACAGTAACTATTGGAAAAAGCTCATCAACCAAGTACTACCACTCTATAAGCTAACATATGAGTTATGTGGCTTCCCAAAATAAATTGAGAAATTTTGGTTCCCCTGGCCGAACACACAATACTATAATTTTACACAAAATAATGTCTCTATATTGAGGTTTGTGAAAATATATTTATTTGTATGGAAGGAGATACACTATAGACAAATATGGGATTGTATTGGGTTTAATATTTGGTTTTTATATCTCTCTCTAATATTGATTAAATATCAGTCAACATGATTGTTTTATTTAACTTTATAATATGCTGCATCCTCCAATGAAGATAGAGTCTTTTAAGTTTATATTTTTTGTGTAGACTGTTGCTTAACGTCTCTTTCTATGTCTTAGTGGACATCTGCAGTTTATGTGTTTGTTTTTGTATGAAAAAATAAGAGTTAAGTTTTGAATACATATAGGGTAAGCAGCCAACCCACTCAGTTCTTTTGTTTCATATAGACTTTGCTATAGTGCAGCGCCCCTCCTCATACTCCTTTGTCATTAATCCAGTGGTCTGGGAACCCCTTTAACTTACCTTTTTGTGAGAATGGAGAATAATTATCTATCTTTGTACCTGCTAGAAATATTCACTAGGCTTATATTTGTCCTGTTGAGGACAGTCGCCAGGACTGAAAGTGATGAAAATTAGTAATTAAAGACACTAGAACAGGAAAAAAGAGCAAATCTTCCAATAGGAACACTTATTCCAGTGACTCTGTAAGAGGAGATTTTTTAATTTTTTTTCTCATATCCTGTGCCTCCCAACCCAACACCCCCCCCCCCACGTGGACTGAATATAGTAAAAACTTTTGGCTTTGTATACCTTAAATGCCCCAAGATCCAGAGGTAGTGGGCGGAGGTTGTGGGTACACTTAATGGGCTTTTAGATCTCAGTTGATCCACTTGCTTGTTTACGGGGTAACTGGGTTACATTGATTTTTTAGTGCTCAAGCCTCCTGTGCAGGTCACGGTTGTTATCAGGTACCTGGTAGCAGAGCCTGATATGATAAGAAAGGCCTCTCTTATACCTCTGACTCAGGCCCCCTGATAGTGTAGACAGGAGGCGCAGGAGTACAGAGTGGCATGAATGCCTGTAAGTCTTGCTAGCAGCATGGCAGGTGTCCACGCTAGTCAGAGGGCCCCAGCTGGTGGGCAGCAGACTGTGGCAGGCAAGCACGGATGACAGCAGGCAGCTGAGCTGGTTGCTGGTAGCAAATAGTAGGTCCGCCAGAACAGCAGGGTGGTGGGCGGGTACCGATGACAGCAGGCAGAGCAGCAGAGTCAGGCAGGTCGGGTCATACACAGGCAGGATGGATCAGGTACAGGGCACAGGCGGGAGTGTGGTTATAAAACAAGCCAGGTCTGGAACTGATCACAGAAGCAGGAACCAATGGAGCAGACAAAAATGGAGGTCAGGGGACAAGCATTTGGAGTTCAGAGAGTAGTCAAGACAAGCTGGGTCAACAACTGGAATCAGGATACAGAATCACAAGAAACACAGGATACACAGGAGGCTGAAGACTAAGCAGCACTGATCCTAAGCACTGGCTGAGTTATAATAGCCCGTGTGGCGCCACCATCTATCACAGGTGCAGGCGAGTGCCAGCGAGCACAAGAATGTGCGAGGGCAAGCATGGGCACGTGAGTATGGGCATGCACATATGCATTAGCCAGTCCCAATTCTTACGAGCACAAAAGGGAACATGTTTTAGCCTTTGCACAGAAGTCCGTCCAGAGGAGTCATCTCGTCTATTGGCAAACCTTTCCTTACAGTTGTACGTGCTCTGTTTGTGTCCCGCAGGGAAATTTCCCTTAAGTGGTCCTCCCTGCATCCTCCAACCTTGTCTGAATAGATATTTGATATGAATACGTGTATTTCTTATGAAAGACATGTTTCCCTCTTAGAAACTCACCATAAAGGTTTGAGGCAATCTGTTCACTTTGGCTTGGTCATATGAGCTTGGTATCGAGTTAGGTCCCAATCTTCTTTTAGGTACATCTGTATTGTTTAGATAGCAAAAGTAGGGTTTAAGGCCCCTTTCACACTGGGGCTTCTGCGGCGTCGGCGGTAAAGCACCGCTATTTTTAGCAGTGCTTTACCGTCGTATTTGTGGGGGTATTCGGCCGATAGCGGGGCGCTTTTAACCCCCGCTAGTCGCCGAAAAAGAGTTAAAACCACCAAAAAAGGGTTAAAACCATCTGCAAAGCGCCGGCGGTATAGCCGCGGTGCCCAATGATTTCAATGGGCAGGAGCGGTGGAGGAGCAGTATACACATCGATCCTTCACCGCATCAAAGATGCTGCTAGCAGGACTTTTTTTACCGTCCTGCTAGTGCACCGCTCCAGTGTGAAAGCCCTCGGGGGTTTCACATTGTAGAGACAGCAGCGGCTCTTTCAGGGCGCTTTGCAAGCGCTATTTTTAGCGTTATAGCACCTGCAAAGCGCCCCAGTGTGAAAGGGGTCTTAATATGAAGTCTGACCTTGGTAGGTTGATATAAGTCCACGTACTGAAGTTACGTGGGAATACCTGTATATGGCAGTGTGCATGGTTTACTACGTTTCACAACTTCAATAATGTTCAATAAAATAAAATCTGATTTAAAAGAAAAGATATACCATAAATTCTGAAGAGAAAAATTTGGGAGATTGAGCATCCACATGCTCTGGGATTATAGCAGTGTTCATGGAAAGTAGCTCAAACAGAGAAATTGAATAAAATTTAACAATGTTTATTAGGGAAGAGAATAAAACGAGGAAAACATGCAAATTACAAACAGACCAAAAATGACAAAATGGTCAAGGCATATGACAAACTATCGTTGAAGGTCACTCTACTAGTTTCGCTCACTGGGAGCTTCTTCAGGAGTTTGACAATAAACGTAGGTCATACTAAAAGATAGAATTTGCACGTGTCAAATAACAATAAATATATCATGACTAGGTTCTTTATAGAGAGATATAGAGAACATGACAGATCATCAGTAACAACAAAATTCATAAATTATGCTGAATGAAAACAAACTATATGTGTTGTAAATGTATTAACAGTCAAGGCCGGAAAAGCGGAATATAACTCACCACCAGACCCAGAGTCACATATGTATATAATATGGTGGTCACAGGAGTACACTAAAAGTTTTCCTCAAAGTAAAACAGGACCGGCCGCTGAAGACCAATGAGACCAACAGGAAAACATCCCGACCATAGAGAGCATAAAGAGGAATGAACCCTAAAAATAGGGTAATGGGAAAATAACTGTTAATGATATAAGTATTTAAATTGGTGTCAAACCTTAATTAAAAAAGAACATCATATACCTACAAGTATGGCAAATATGATGTATGTAGTGCCAATATGATTTGTTGAGGAACAAAGTAGTATCCAGCCCAGTCAATGGTAAGCATAACAAGTAGTTCCTTTGGAAACAGTTCGACATCAATTGTAAACTTTACAGCGTGGATGAAATCATCTCACATGCTGAAAGATAATAGAGAGAGCAGACAATGATGTTAAAAAATAAACAAAACAACCCGGGGTCGGTAAAGGTGCACTAATTGGTCAATGCAGTATTGCATGTACCAACAAGAAACTGAATGAAAGGAGGCTTACCCAATATGAAGTTGAAATATGCAACACCTAGATAGTGAGGTAGCAGCCTCTCCCTACAGCGGGAATTGGTCCTGACAATGGCAGCGGTAAAAAGACCGCGCTCTTATACTCACCTATCCCGGCGGCGTCTGACGTCATCGTCGGGAAGCGGACGTAACGTAGCACACTGCTGTACATGTCCGGCAGCCCCAATGAGAGAGCGGCGTCTGGGACGTGAGCGGCGCGCATCACGTGTGCGAGAACGTCCGCGCGCCACATCGTCAAAGCACACACCGCCATGTTAAATCAGGGAAACTGTTCCTGGTGACAAAGGCAGTAAGGGAAAAGGCTGAGGGCATGGGAAAACCATGCCAGAATGGTAAACAGTCTGTCCTTGATGACAAGAGTGCCGGACTAGAATGCATGCAGTGCGTGGGGCGCTCAGACTGAACAGGCGATTGGCATCACACCTGTGTAAAGAGAGGGCGCCCTGGGCGTCCGTATGGTCGGGAAAGTCAATTAGTCCCACTGTCTCAGCGTGTGGTCCTGATCAGGAATTATTTTAGTAATAAATGGTAAAGTAGAAAATAAAACTATGGAATGAGAAGTAATGAATAAATCTGTGACCTTAATGAGAAAAGTTGTTGGTTAATGTATAAATAGATAAACAGGTTACCATGAACCAACATTAAAACAATAAATAATGTAACGAATAATGTGGGTCTGTGGAAAGCGGAGTCCGTCAAATCAGGCCATGACAGTAAATTTGATATATATAATGCACGAGAGAGAACACAAGATTCAAATCAAACAGAATACGAATACAATAGATTGTTTACAATATTGAAAAAAATATAGATAAATAAAGAAGGAAAGGGAAGAAGGAAACTGAAATTAAAGAAAAGGTTTGAAACTGAAAGCGTCATTCAAACCTGGAGATTTCAAAGCTGAAAGATTATGGATCCATTTAGCCTCCCTTTGAAGGAGAACCTTATCATAATCCCCACCTCTCTCACCGGGGGGGGGGGGGGGGGGGGGGATATGGCCCGAGTGGCACTAGATCATGTCACAGATGCAGTTTCTGTAGGTATGTCCATTCCTCACAATCAGTGGTTCTTCCGAATGGGCGTACCTACAGACCTCGCTTTTCTGTGACATGTCAGTCAATAGGCATTGTATACATTATGCAATGTGAATGTAATGCGCTCTACATAGGGAAAACCAAGAGACCCTTCTTTCATAGGATCCGTGATTACGTTGCTCTCATTAATAAGAACAAGATGGAGGAGACTACCATCAGTCGCCACATACCGTATATACTCGAGTATAAGCCGACTCGATTATAAGCTGAGGTACCTAATGTTGCCGAAAAAAACTGGGAAACCTTACTGACTCGAGTATAAGCCGATGCCCCACTGTTCCCTAGCTCGCCGTTCCCTGTAAATAGAAATTTTTACATTGTAAATATTACCTGTAAAGAAGTTGCGGCTGCGGCGTCCATTGTTCAAATTCCGCGGCGTCCATCGTTCAAAATTCCGCGGTCTCTTCCTGTTCCTTACTTGATAGGCGAGTCTCAGCAGACACTCTCCGCCTATCACGATCATTCTCTCATCCTTAGTTTTCCCAGCAGACACTGTGTTGGGTGTTCCGCCAATCACAGACGTCTGCTGGAAAACTAAGGATGAGAGAATGATCGTGATAGGCGGAGAGTGTCTGCTGAGACTCGCCTATCAAGGAAGGAACAGGAAGAGACCGCGGAATTTTGAACGATG
Organism: Rana muscosa; assembly: GCA_029206835.1. Classification (NCBI taxonomy): domain Eukaryota; kingdom Metazoa; phylum Chordata; class Amphibia; order Anura; family Ranidae; genus Rana; species Rana muscosa. The sequence goes on along the minus strand of CM055117.1, from coordinate 56,557,607 downwards.
GACGCCGCAGCCGCAACTTCTTTACAGGTAATATTTACAATGTAAAAATTTCTATGACTCGAGTATAAGCCGAGGGGGGGACTTTCAGCTCCAAAAAAAGGGCTGAAAATCTCGGCTTATACTCGAGTATATACGGTAGGCCTTTATCATTCATTTGATGCATCTAAAATGCATTTCTTTGCTTTGGAACATATCCCCCCCCCCCCCCCCCCCCCCCCCGGTGAGAGAGGTGGGGATTATGATAAGGTTCTCCTTCAAAGGGAGGCTACATGGATCCATAATCTTTCAGCTTTGAAATCTCCAGGTTTGAATGACGCTTTCAGTTTCAAACCTTTTCTTTAATTTCAGTTTCCTTCTTCCCTTTCCTTCTTTATTTATCTATATTTTTTTCAATATTGTAAACAATCTATTGTATTCGTATTCTGTTTGATTTGAATCTTGTGTTCTCTCTCGTGCATTATATATATCAAATTTACTGTCATGGCCTGATTTGACGGACTCCGCTTCCCACAGACCCACATTATTCGTTACATTATTTATTGTTTTAATGTTGGTTCATGGTAACCTGTTTATCTATTTATACATTAACCAACAACTTTTCTCATTAAGGTCACTATGGAATACAAGGTATTTTCCAGATTTATTCATTACTTCTCATTCCATAGTTTTATTTTCTACTTTACCATTTATTACTAAAATAATTCCTGATCAGGACCACATGCTGAGACAGTGGGACTAATTGACTTTCCGTATTTATCGGCGTATAACACGTGCCGGCGTATAACATGCACCCCAAGTTTAGGAGGGAATTTTAAGGAAAAAAACTTTTAGGAGGGAAGTTCAAGGAAAAAAACTTACATTTAAATGCAGCCTTGTCCATCATTGCAGCCTTGCCCAGTGTCCATCTGCAGCCTTGCCCAGTGTCCATCATTGCAGCCTTGCCCAGTGTCCATCTGCAGCCTTGCCCAGTGCCTTTGCAGCCTTGCCCAGTGTCCATCTGCAGCCTTGCCCAGTGCCTTTGCAGCCTTACCCAGTACCTTTGCAGCCTAGCCCAGTGCCTTTGCAGCCTGCCCAGTGCCTTTGCAGCCTGCCCAGTGCCTTTGCAGGCTTGCCCAATGCATTTGCAGCATTGCCCAGTGCCTTTGCAGCCTTGCCAGTCTCTGCGATTTTTAAAATTGGCGCAGATTTCCGTGTGGAGAGGAGCGAGTGGAGCCGAGTGTACTTTGGCTAGACTCGGCTAGACTCGGCTCCTCTCGCAGTCCCGCCCCTGACTGACATCTCCACTGATTGCGCCGCTGACATACAGAAAGCCGAGTGTACTTCGGCTAGACTCGGCTCTGCTCACAGTCAGGGGCGTGACTGCCAGAGGAGCCGAGACTAGCCGAAGTACACTCGGCTTTCTGTATGTCAGAGGCGCAATCAGTGGAGATGGGCGGGACTGCGAGAGGAGCCGAGTAAAGCCGAGTGTACTTCGGCTCCTCTCGCTCGTTTCATAGGGGGATCGGCGGGGGATCGAGGTATAACACGCACCCACGATTTTCCCCTGATTTTAAGGCAAAAAAAGTGTGTGTTATACGCCGATAAATACGGTATTTATTATACTTGTTGAATCAACATGTCCAACAGACAGACAATCAGCACGTGTCACAATGACTCCATCTAATGTGCTTCCTGTTTGCAGAGTAGCCTCTATTTCCAGAAACTCACAGCCAAAACCCTAATGATTTTTTTGTCTGTCTTTGCCAGACAGGGTATGTCTGACTAAAAGGAATGCACTTTCAGTCTCTAATGACCTGGAACATCCACAGTGCTCATTTTAGATTTTGTGATAAGTCATAAATTTAGTGACCACCTTCTTATTTGAAGGTTCAAATGTAGACTGTTCACACCAGATAGAACGTAGTTCAGTTTATTCTTATATACAGTGCCTTGAAAGAGTATTTATACCCCTTGAAATTTTCCATGTTACAACCAAAAATGTAAATGTATTTTATTGGGATTTTATGTGATAGACCAACACAACGTGGCACATAATTGTAAAATGGATGGAAAATGATACATGGTTTTCAATTTTTTTTTACAAATAAATATCTGAAAAGTGTGGGGTGCATATTTATTCAGCTCCCTTTATTTTGAACCCCTAACTAAAATCTAGTGGAGCCAATTGCCTTCAGAAGTCCTCTAATTAGTAAATATAGTCCACCTGTGTGTAATTTATTCTCAGCATAAATACAGCTGTTAGTGAACAAACACCATCATAAAGGCCAAGGAACACACCAGACAGGTCAGGGATAAAGTTGTGTAGAAGTCTAAAGCAGGGTTAGGTTATAAAAAAATATCCAAAGCTTTGAACATCTCACAGAGCTCTGTTCAATCCATCATCCGAAAATGGAAAGAGTATGGCACAAAAGCAAACCTACCAAGACATGGCTGTCTACCTACACTTACAGGCCAGGCAAGGAGAGCATTAATCAGAGAAGCAGCCATTAGGTCCTTGGTAACTCTGGGGGAGCTGCAGAGATCCACATCTCAAGTAGGAGAATCTGTCCAAAGGACAACTATTAGTCGTGCACTCCAAAAATGGAAGAGTGGAAAGTAGTAAGCCATTGTTGAAAGAAAGACATAAGAAGTTTTGTTTTCATTTTGCGAGAAGCCATGTGGGGGACACAGCAAACATGTGGAAGAAGGTGCTCTGGTCAGAAGAGACTAAAATTTAACTTTTTGGGCTGAAAGCAAAACACTATGTATGGTGGAAAACTAACACTGCACATCACCCTGAACACACCATCCCCACCATTAAACATGGTGGTGGCAGCATCATGGTGTGGGATGTTTTTCTTTAGCAGGGACAGGGAAGCTGGTCAGAGTTGGATGGATGGAGCCAAATACAGGGCAATCTTCGAAGAACATCTGTTATAGTCTTCAAAAGACTTGAGACTGGGGCAGAGGTTCACCTTCAAGCAGGACAACGACCCTAAACATACAGCCAGATCTACAATGGAATGGTTTAGATCAAAGCATATTCATGTGTTAGAATGGCCCAGTCAAAGTCCAGACCTAAATCCAATTGATAATCTGTGGCAAGACTTGAAAATCGCTGTTCACAGAGGCTCTCCATCCAATCTGACAGAGCTTGAGCTATTTTGCAAAGAGAAATTGGCCAAAATGTCACTCTCTAGATGTGCAAAGCTGGTAGAGACAAAATCTGGAAAATGTCAAGGGGTATGAATACTTTTGGAAGGCACTGTATGAATGTGTGCCCTATATTTGGATGTCATGCATTTTGTAAATTCTATATTATAATAAATTAGGCAATTCACTGACCTTCTGTTTTGTTGATTAGTTCACAATCCCTAGTATTTCGGGGGAATACGTTCCAAGAGCTGGTGAGGATTGGTGAGATTGGCAGCCTGTGATTTCCCATGTGTAACACCAAGCGCAGTTTATTTCTGTACCATGGGATCTTTGCCTACACTTTAGTACATGTGGCTACATTCAGAAGCTACAGTTACTGATATATATGGAGAAAAGGTTACTTTTAAGTCACAAAAGTAATGAGATTTGGTAAAGTCAACATGCGCCCACTGTCCTTCCACACACACTGTCCTTCCGCATTATAATTGCTAGTTCTCACCAAACCACTACAGTATTAGTCAAAGTCCCCTTTTAGTACAAAGAACTTTCTTGGCGTTCAGACTTATGGTTTGTTGGCTGTTTATCCAAACACCTGTATAACATTGTATATTGTTAAAGCGGATCTACACTGCATCAGATGATCTGAGCACCGCAAACCAAAAAACACTATTTAATTAATTTTTAATATTCAAACAAACTCCCACATCCATCCATGTCTCCATGTTTTAGTTTTTCTAAGGTAAGCCATTTTAGCAAGAGCTGGAAATATTCTGAAATCAAATGTTTGTGGACATCACACTTAGCATTGATTCACATGTTTTCAGTGAGAGGTGAAATAAATAATTAACATTGTACTGTCCTATCTAACTGTGTACTGTATATCAACAGTACAGTACTACAAACACCATCTTGATTGTATTAAAACTGAAAATAACACTCAAATACCACAAATTATTAAACAGCGTCACCTGAAATAAACTGTGCCACACTTTTAGCAAGAACTATTCATGCATCAATAAACTCCAGTGAAAAGTGCAAATATCAAATGTGCTAAATCTATACCAATATAATAAATAGCATTAAAGTGGTTGTAAAGGCTGAAGGTTTCTTACCTTCATGCATTGTATTCCTTCTGTGTGTTGCTCCCCCTACAGCCCCCCCTAATACTCACCTGAGCCCCTCTCAATCCAGCGATGTGCATGGGAGCCTCGGCTGTCCCAGGTCTCTCTCTCCTTATTGGCTGACACAACAGCGGGATCCATTGTCTCCCACTGCTGTCAATCAAAACCAGTGAGCCAATGAAGAGAGAGCAGGGGGGTGGGGCATAGCATTGGTGTCCCCAAGCGGCTTGCTATTGGGGGTACTGGTCAAAGGGGAGAAGCCAGGAGCACCGGCAGGGGACCCGAGTAGATGAGGACCAGGGCTGCTCTGTGCAAAATGTTTGCACAGAACAGGTAAGAATGTTATTTATTTATTCCTAGATTGTAAGCTCTAACGAGCAGGGCCCTCTGATTCCTCCTGTATCGAATTGTATTGTAACTGTACTGTCTGTCCTCATGTTGTAAAGCACTGCGCAAGCTGTTGGCGCTATATAAATCCTGTATAATAATAATAATAATTATATTTTTTTAAAGCTGAAGCTTTATTATAATTGTACCTAATATAGTAATAGTGCTATAATAAGTGATTGTGAATAATTGCTTGTGTCATAAACAAAAAAGAATCCTCAATGAAATAAAGATAAAAAATAAAAAGTAAAAATGTTTACAATTGATAACACTATTCCAGTGCTGTAAAGACACTTGTTTCTGCCACCACAACAACTCTCAAAAATGTATTTGGTGAATGATACTTGGTGTCTTGCCCGTGACTCTTTATACTTCAACAAATAGTGCTCCACCACCAGACAGATTGCACGCTCACCTTCAGATATGACGCATAAAGTACGTAGGTCTCATGCATTTATTCCCTTAAACATCTCCTCCACTTGGATGAAATTCATGAGGTACCTAACACTGCATACTTTTTCTACTTGCAAATCAGACATGCTGCAACTAAGCTATGTTTGGTTGGGATGGAATTAGCCATCTATAAGTACCACATACCACTAAGTTTTGTTGCACTCTAAAATTACTTGCCCTGGCTAAAGCACAATGGCAAGAGGGTCTATCGAAGGACACCTGGAAAGACATATAATACATTGGTCTTCAAATTACTTCCAATATATCCTCCAAATATAAACTGATTTAGCTGAAATATTTGCACTGTATATACTACATGTAGCGGGGTCTCTAAATTTATGTGGGGTACACCTGGGTGGTAGTGAGGTTCAGGTGTGTAAAGTTTGGGAGTAATTGAACCATTTGTATTTGTGGAGGATTGGGCGGTGTAATAATCTCCTTGGCCTGTGGGTGGCAGGTGCCCGCAGGCTCAAGGTAGATTTGCCGCCACAGTGCTGTCCTTTTTGTCCCTTCTCTGAGATGGTACGGCGAGGGCGGGGAACCTGCCGTGCCGTTGTTGGAGGGGATAAAAGGGGGAGACCCCCTGGTCACGAGGTCTTGCTCTTTTGGAGGTCCTTCATCACGCGCCCAGGCACCTTAGGCCTGGGTGCGGGCGGTTCTGAATTCCGGCCCAGTTGCCCTAGGCCTGACCGGAATGGAGTTGGAGTCCATCCCAGGCACCTTCAGCCTGGGGTGAGGTACTAAACCAGGAGGCCTGGGGCCCAGTGACTTCGACTGGGTCCCGCGAGGGTGGAGAAGTCCGAGGGTCCCTGAAGTGGATGGGGCCCGTGTCTGAGGTGAGGAGGCCGGGGAGGTTACCCATTCAGAGAGTCTGGAGCAGCATCAACCCAGTGACGGATGGGCCTCTGGTAACTCTCTTGGAGGGACATCTTCCCCTGACAGGGGCCACAACACAGTGAAGGTACTCCTATCTACGTTCTCTTGAGTCGCTGGTAGAGACTCTCAAGTTCTAAGTCCTTTCTAGCTAAGGCTATAGTAACCGCTGGCGAGATCGCAGTGGTTTAGCTGACAATCAGGACAGTGCCTCGACCTGCTCATTCCCCTGTATCAAACTGTTATCAAGTCTCAACCAGTTGGCTACTGAAGCACTGTTTATTGTGAGATATGCAATAAAACAAGAGTTGGACTGTGATCGGTGTGTGGAACTCTGGTTAATGGGAGCAAAGGGAAGTGTTGGCACAGCAGAACTTGATCCTTTACAGAAACACACAGGCCCGAGGAAATATCTGGTACTGGCCTTCACCTCACCCACAGCTATGGGGAGGACATGGGCCATGGCGCATCTCACCCTGTTGGGTGTGATACCCCTAGACAAAAGAGATGGGGTGAGGTCGCTACATACACGTCCTACAAATGTTAAAAATGGCCAATTGTCTGCCTCCTCTTGCTCTAAATACCTGACACCTTTGGCACATTTTTTCATATGATTTGGGAATGTCCCAAAATACAAACCCCTTTGTGTGAAATAACTAATTGCTGCAAATCTTTACCTAATATCTGAAATCCTATTTGACTTGGTGGGGTATTTTGAGGACTCAGTGTCGTGTGCGCTCCTGCTCCATCATAGCTGCTGGTATCAGCATCCTGGTTTTGGCTGTGGAATTCTCTTTGTCTGTCTTTCCACCTGCAAGGTAATTGATTGTGTCCAGTCTCTGGGTGGAGACCAAACCTAATTTATGCCAGCCAAGCCTGCAGTCTCATGCTTGTGATATTGCATTTGTAGGATGTGATCAAGCTACCTGTTTGTCTGCCCTGCTAGATCAGATTACCTCTTTGATGACCTTGTGTCGGATATCGACTATGCTCTAAACTCTGTCTGCCTTTTGACTTCAGATTTTGACCTTTACTATTCTGAACCTTGCCTGTCTGCCAACCGCAAGTACCTGTTTGCCTTGCTCAGTTCACGCATGCCCTGGCGTAGTATCCAGGCACCATAGCATTGTGTAAAAGTCCTGGGGGCAACCAAGTACTGGTAGGCCTGCTTGCTTATGTGAAAGGGGGCTGCTGTAGGTGAAGAACACAGAAGCCAGCTATAGTGTCTGACCACCTGCGTTAGGGGTAAACGTGACACTCAGATATACCTAATCCTACTGAACTCCTTCTTTGCATTTTATACTCCTATATGAAGAAACATATAGATATTACCAGGAAATCTTTTGATCCTCCAACAGTAACTATTGGAAAAAGCTCATCAACCAAGTACTACCACTCTATAAGCTAACATATGAGTTATGTGGCTTCCCAAAATAAATTGAGAAATTTTGGTTCCCCTGGCCGAACACACAATACTATAATTTTACACAAAATAATGTCTCTATATTGAGGTTTGTAAAAATATATTTATTTGTATGGAAGGAGATACACTATAGACAAATATGGGATTGTATCGGGTTTAATATTTGTTTTTTATATCTCTCTCTAATATTGATTAAATATCAGTCAACATGATTGTTTTATTTAACTTTATAATATGCTGCATCCTCCAATGAAGATAGAGTCTTTTAAGTTTATATTTTTTGTGTAGACTGTTGCTTAACGTCTCTTTCTATGTCTTAGTGGACATCTGCAGTTTATGTGTTTGTTTTTGTATGAAAAAATAAGAGTTAAGTTTTGAATACATATAGGGTAAGCAGCCAACCCGCTCAGTTCTTTTGTTTCATATAGACTTTGCTATAGTGCAGCGCCCCTCCTCATACTCCTTTGTCATTAATCCAGTGGTCTGGGAACCCCTTTAACTTACCTTTTTGTGAGAATGGAGAATAATTATCTATCTTTGTACCTGCTAGAAATATTCACTAGGCTTATATTTGTCCTGTTGAGGACAGTCGCCAGGACTGAAAGTGATGAAAATTAGTAATTAAAGACACTAGAACAGGAAAAGAGAGCAAATCTTCCAATAGGAACACTTATTCCAGTGACTCTGTAAGAGGAGATTTTTTTATTTTTTTTCTCATATCCTGTGCCTCCCAACCCAACACAACCCCCCCCCCCCCCCCACGTGGACTGAATATAGTAAAAACTTTTGGCTTTGTATACCTTAAATGCCCCAAGCTCCAGAGGTAGTGGGCGGAGGTTGTGGGTACACTTAATGGGCTTTTAGATCTCAGTTGATCCACTTGCTTGTTTACGGGGTAACTGGGTTACATTGATTTTTTAGTGCTCAAGCCTCCTGTGCAGGTCACGGTTGTTATCAGGTACCTGGTAGCAGAGCCTGATATGATAAGAAAGGCCTCTCTTATACCTCTGACTCAGGCCCCCTGATAGTATAGACAGGAGGCGCAGGAGTACAGAGTGGCATGAATGCCTGTAAGTCTTGCTAGCAGCATGGCAGGTGTCCACGCTAGTCAGAGGGCCCCAGCTGGTGGGCAGCAGACTGTGGCAGGCAAGCACGGATGACAGCAGGCAGCTGAGCTGGTTGCTGGTAGCAAATAGTAGGTCTGCCAGAACAGCAGGGTTAGTTGGCGGGTACAGATGACAGCAGGCAGAGCAGCAGAGTCAGGCAGGTCGGGTCATACACAGGCAGGATGGATCAGGTATAGGGCACAGACGGGAGTGTGGTTATAAAACAAGCCAGGTCTGGAACTGATCACAGAAGCAGGAGCCAATAGAGCAGACAAAAATGGAGGTCAGGGGACAAGCATTTGGAGTTCAGAGAGTAGTCAAGACAAGCTGGGTCAACAACTGGAATCAGGATACAGAATCACAAGAAACACAGGATACACAGGAGGCTGAAGACTAAGCAGCACTGATCCTAAGCACTGGCTGAGTTATAATAGCCCGTGTGGTGCCACCATCTATCACAGGTGCAGGCGAGTGCCAGCGCGCACAAGAATGTGCGAGGGCAAGCATGGGCACGTGAGTATAGGCATGCACATATGCATTAGCCAGTGCCCAATTCTTACGAGCACAAAAGGGAACATGTTTTAGCCTTTGCACAGAAGTCCGTCCAGAGGAGTCATCTCGTCTATTGGCAAACCTTTCCTTACAGTTGTACGTGCTCTGTTTGTGTCCCGCAGGAAAATTTCCCTTAAGTGGTCCTCCCTGCATTCTCCAACCTTGTCTGAATAGATATTTGATATGAATACGTGTATTTCTTATGAAAGACATGTTTCCCTCTTAGAAACTCACCATAAAGGTTTGAGGCAATCTGTTCACTTTGGCTTGGTCATATGAGCTTGGTATCGAGTTAGGTCCCAATTAGGGATGAGCTTCGTGTTCGAGTCGAACATACGTTCGACTCGAACATTGGCTGTTCGATCGTTCGACGAAGATCGAACGATTTGGGCCGTTCGCGCCAAATTCGAGTGACGCGAACGGCCCACAATGCACTACGCCATCGCAGTGTCATCCAGGCGCTGTGATTGGCCAAGCATGCACTGTGACCCCGCATGCTTGGCCAATCACAGCGCCGGCAGCGAGGAGAGCAATGATTGGCCACAGGCAGGATGCCTGTGGCCAATTATTGCTGAGGGTGTTTAGTACACGCCCCACACTATAAAAGGCCGCCAGCACGGCGGCCTAGTGTAGTGTGTTCCGGAGCAGGGATAGAGTAGCATAGGCAGGGACAGTGACTGTTATTTCTTTCTTGCTTAACCTGGATTCCTTTAGTTTAGGGAAAGAGAAGGATAGGTAGGGAGAGTGTCAGTGTGTTTTGTGCTTCTGCTATAGTGTGCTTAAAAAAAACATTTATTCTAGGGACAGAAAACTCTAGGTAGGGACAGTGTCAGTTTCTTTCACTCTGCAAGTCCTTGTTTCCAGGGACCTGTAAGGACAGTGAGTTAATTGTCCTTGTGCTATATTGTGCTTAAAAAAAACATTTATTCTAGGGACAGAAAACTCTAGGTAGGGACAGTGTCAGTTTCTTTCACTCTGCAAGTCCTTGTTTCCAGGGACCTGTAAGGACAGTGAGTTAATTGTCCTTGTGCTATATTGTGCTTAAAAAAAACATTTATTCTAGGGACAGAAAACTCTAGGTAGGGACAGTGTCAGTTTCTTTCACTCTGCAAGTCCTTGTTTCCAGGGACCTGTAAGGACAGTGAGTTAATTGTCCTTGTGCTATATTGTGATTAAAAAAAACATTTATTCTAGGGACAGAAAACTCTAGGTAGGGACAGTGTCAGTTTCTTTCACTCTGCAAGTCCTTGTTTCCAGGGACCTGTAAGGACAGTGAGTTAATTTTCCTTGTGCTATATTGTGATTAAAAAAAACATTTTTTCTAGGGACAGAAAACTGTAGGTAGGGAGAGTGTTTTTTTTCTTTCACTCTGCAAGTCCTTGTTTCCAGGGACCTGTAAGGACAGTGAGTTAATTGTCCTTGTGCTATATTGTGCTTAAAAAAAACATTTATTCTAGGGACAGAAAACTCTAGGTAGGGACAGTGTCAGTTTCTTTCACTCTGCAAGTCCTTGTTTCCAGGGACCTGTAAGGACAGTGAGTTAATTGTCCTTGTGCTATATTGTGCTTAAAAAAAACATTTATTCTAGGGACAGAAAACTCTAGGTAGGGACAGTGTCAGTTTCTTTCACTCTGCAAGTCCTTGTTTCCAGGGACCTGTAAGGACAGTGAGTTAATTGTCCTTGTGCTATATTGTGCTTAAAAAAAACATTTATTCTAGGGACAGAAAACTCTAGGTAGGGACAGTGTCAGTTTCTTTCACTCTGCAAGTCCTTGTTTCCAGGGACCTGTAAGGACAGTGAGTTAATTGTCCTTGTGCTATATTGTGATTAAAAAAAACATTTATTCTAGGGACAGAAAACTCTAGGTAGGGACAGTGTCAGTTTCTTTCACTCTGCAAGTCCTTGTTTCCAGGGACCTGTAAGGACAGTGAGTTAATTTTCCTTGTGCTATATTGTGATTAAAAAAAACATTTTTTCTAGGGACAGAAAACTGTAGGTAGGGAGAGTGTTTTTTTTCTTTCACTCTGCAAGTCCTTGTTTCCAGGGACCTGTAAGGACAGTGAGTTAATTTTACTTGTGCTATATTGTGCTTAAAAAAAACATTTTTTCTAGGGACAGAAAACTGTAGGTAGGGAGAGTGTTTTTTTTCTTTCACTCTGCAAGTCCTTGTTTCCAGGGACCTGTAAGGACAGTGAGTTAATTGTCCTTGTGCTATATTGTGCTTAAAAAAAACATTTATTCTAGGGACAGAAAACTCTAGGTAGGGACAGTGTCAGTTTCTTTCACTCTGCAAGTCCTTGTTTCCAGGGACCTGTAAGGACAGTGAGTTAATTGTCCTTGTGCTATATTGTGATTAAAAAAAACATTTATTCTAGGGACAGAAAACTCTAGGTAGGGACAGTGTCAGTTTCTTTCACTCTGCAAGTCCTTGTTTCCAGGGACCTGTAAGGACAGTGAGTTAATTGTCCTTGTGCTATATTGTGATTAAAAAAAACATTTATTCTAGGGACAGAAAAATCTAGGTAGGGACAGTGTCAGTTTCTTTCACTCTGCAAGTCCTTGTTTCCAGGGACCTGTAAGGACAGTGAGTTAATTTTCCTTGTGCTATATTGTGATTAAAAAAAACATTTTTTCTAGGGACAGAAAACTCTAGGTAGGGACAGTGTCAGTTTCTTTCACTCTGCAAGTCCTTGTTTCCAGGGACCTGTAAGGACAGTGAGTTAATTGTCCTTGTGCTATATTGTGCTTAAAAAAAACATTTATTCTAGGGACAGAAAACTCTAGGTAGGGTCAGTGTCAGTTTCTTTCACTCTGCAAGTCCTTGTTTCCAGGGACCTGTAAGGACAGTGAGTTAATTGTCCTTGTGCTATATTGTGATTAAAAAAAACATTTATTCTAGTTACAGAAAACTCTAGGTAGGGACAGTGTCAGTTTCTTTCACTCTGCAAGTCCTTGTTTCCAGGGACCTGTAAGGACAGTGAGTTAATTTTCCTTGTGCTATATTGTGATTAAAAAAAACATTTTTTCTAGGGACAGAAAACTGTAGGTAGGGAGAGTGTTTTTTTTCTTTCACTCTGCAAGTCCTTGTTTCCAGGGACCTGTAAGGACAGTGAGTTAATTGTCCTTGTGCTATATTGTGCTTAAAAAAAACATTTATTCTAGGGACAGAAAACTCTAGGTAGGGACAGTGTCAGTTTCTTTCACTCTGCAAGTCCTTGTTTCCAGGGACCTGTAAGGACAGTGAGTTAATTGTCCTTGTGCTATATTGTGCTTAAAAAAAACATTTATTCTAGGGACAGAAAACTCTAGGTAGGGACAGTGTCAGTTTCTTTCACTCTGCAAGTCCTTGTTTCCAGGGACCTGTAAGGACAGTGAGTTAATTTTCCTTGTGCTATATTGTGATTAAAAAAAACATTTTTTCTAGGGACAGAAAACTGTAGGTAGGGAGAGTGTTTTTTTTCTTTCACTCTGCAAGTCCTTGTTTCCAGGGACCTGTAAGGACAGTGAGTTAATTGTCCTTGTGCTATATTGTGCTTAAAAAAAACATTTATTCTAGGGACAGAAAACTCTAGGTAGGGACAGTGTCAGTTTCTTTCACTCTGCAAGTCCTTGTTTCCAGGGACCTGTAAGGACAGTGAGTTAATTGTCCTTGTGCTATATTGTGATTAAAAAAAACATTTATTCTAGGGACAGAAAACTCTAGGTAGGGACAGTGTCAGTTTCTTTCACTCTGCAAGTCCTTGTTTCCAGGGACCTGTAAGGACAGTGAGTTAATTTTCCTTGTGCTATATTGTGATTAAAAAAAACATTTTTTCTAGGGACAGAAAACTGTAGGTAGGGAGAGTGTTTTTTTTCTTTCACTCTGCAAGTCCTTGTTTCCAGGGACCTGTAAGGACAGTGAGTTAATTGTCCTTGTGCTATATTGTGCTTAAAAAAAACATTTATTCTAGGGACAGAAAACTCTAGGTAGGGACAGTGTCAGTTTCTTTCACTCTGCAAGTCCTTGTTTCCAGGGACCTGTAAGGACAGTGAGTTAATTTTCCTTGTGCTATATTGTGATTAAAAAAAACATTTTTTCTAGGGACAGAAAACTCTAGGTAGGGACAGTGTCAGTTTCTTTCACTCTGCAAGTCCTTGTTTCCAGGGACCTGTAAGGACAGTGAGTTAATTGTCCTTGTGCTATATTGTGCTTAAAAAAAACATTTATTCTAGGGACAGAAAACTCTAGGTAGGGACAGTGTCAGTTTCTTTCACTCTGCAAGTCCTTGTTTCCAGGGACCTGTAAGGACAGTGAGTTAATTGTCCTTGTGCTATATTGTGATTAAAAAAAACATTTATTCTAGGGACAGAAAACTCTAGGTAGGGACAGTGTCAGTTTCTTTCACTCTGCAAGTCCTTGTTTCCAGGGACCTGTAAGGACAGTGAGTTAATTTTCCTTGTGCTATATTGTGATTAAAAAAAACATTTTTTCTAGGGACAGAAAACTGTAGGTAGGGAGAGTGTTTTTTTTCTTTCACTCTGCAAGTCCTTGTTTCCAGGGACCTGTAAGGACAGTGAGTTAATTGTCCTTGTGCTATATTGTGCTTAAAAAAAACATTTATTCTAGGGACAGAAAACTCTAGGTAGGGACAGTGTCAGTTTCTTTCACTCTGCAAGTCCTTGTTTCCAGGGACCTGTAAGGACAGTGAGTTAATTGTCCTTGTGCTATATTGTGCTTAAAAAAAACATTTATTCTAGGGACAGAAAACTCTAGGTAGGGACAGTGTCAGTTTCTTTCACTCTGCAAGTCCTTGTTTCCAGGGACCTGTAAGGACAGTGAGTTAATTTTCCTTGTGCTATATTGTGATTAAAAAAAACATTTTTTCTAGGGACAGAAAACTGTAGGTAGGGAGAGTGTTTTTTTTCTTTCACTCTGCAAGTCCTTGTTTCCAGGGACCTGTAAGGACAGTGAGTTAATTGTCCTTGTGCTATATTGTGCTTAAAAAAAACATTTATTCTAGGGACAGAAAACTCTAGGTAGGGACAGTGTCAGTTTCTTTCACTCTGCAAGTCCTTGTTTCCAGGGACCTGTAAGGACAGTGAGTTAATTGTCCTTGTGCTATATTGTGATTAAAAAAAACATTTATTCTAGGGACAGAAAACTCTAGGTAGGGACAGTGTCAGTTTCTTTCACTCTGCAAGTCCTTGTTTCCAGGGACCTGTAAGGACAGTGAGTTAATTTTCCTTGTGCTATATTGTGATTAAAAAAAACATTTTTTCTAGGGACAGAAAACTGTAGGTAGGGAGAGTGTTTTTTTTCTTTCACTCTGCAAGTCCTTGTTTCCAGGGACCTGTAAGGACAGTGAGTTAATTGTCCTTGTGCTATATTGTGCTTAAAAAAAACATTTATTCTAGGGACAGAAAACTCTAGGTAGGGACAGTGTCAGTTTCTTTCACTCTGCAAGTCCTTGTTTCCAGGGACCTGTAAGGACAGTGAGTTAATTTTCCTTGTGCTATATTGTGATTAAAAAAAACTTTTTTTCTAGGGACAGAAAACTGTAGGTAGGGAGAGTGTTTTTTTTCTTTCACTCTGCAAGTCCTTGTTTCCAGGGACCTGTAAGGACAGTGAGTTAATTTTACTTGTGCTATATTGTGCTTAAAAAAAACATTTTTTCTAGGGACAGAAAACTGTAGGTAGGGAGAGTGTTTTTTTTCTTTCACTCTGCAAGTCCTTGTTTCCAGGGACCTGTAAGGACAGTGAGTTAATTGTCCTTGTGCTATATTGTGCTTAAAAAAACATTTATTCTAGGGACAGAAAACTCTAGGTAGGGACAGTGTCAGTTTCTTTCACTCTGCAAGTCCTTGTTTCCAGGGACCTGTAAGGACAGTGAGTTAATTTTCCTTGTGCTATATTGTGATTAAAAAAAACATTTTTTCTAGGGACAGAAAACTGTAGGTAGGGAGAGTGTTTTTTTTCTTTCACTCTGCAAGTCCTTGTTTCCAGGGACCTGTAAGGACAGTGAGTTAATTTTCCTTGTGCTATATTGTGATTAAAAAAAAAATTTTTCTAGGGACAGAAAACTGTAGGTAGGGAGAGTGTTTTTTTTCTTTCACTCTGCAAGTCCTTGTTTCCAGGGACCTGTAAGGACAGTGAGTTAATTGTCCTTGTGCTATATTGTGCTTAAAAAAAACATTTTTTCTAGGGACAGAAAACTGTAGGTAGGGAGAGTGTTTTTTTTTTTTCACTCTGCAAGTCCTTGTTTCCAGGGACCTGTAAGGACAGTGAGTTAATTGTCCTTGTGCTATATTGTGCTTAAAAAAAACATTTATTCTAGGGACAGAAAACTCTAGGTAGGGACAGTGTCAGTTTCTTTCACTCTGCAAGTCCTTGTTTCCAGGGACCTGGAGAGACATTGAGTGAATTGTCCTTGTGCTATATTGTGATTAAAAAAAACATTTATTCTAGGGACAGAAAACTCTAGGTAGGGACAGTGTCAGTTTCTTTCACTGTGAAAGTCCTTGTTTCAAGGGACAGAGAAGGACACCTGAAGGTAGCCCTTATTGCTTTTTTCCCATCTCCCTGCAGGCCATCTATTAGAATGTCTGGAAGGCAAACAAGGAGAGGCAGACAGTCAGGAGGCAATAAAAGAGGGCAAGCAGGCTCTGTGTCTGGGGGCAACAGTGCTGGTCGTGGACGCGGTGCATTGTCATCAGCACATGGCCATGGGACACGCTTGTCCTTCTTTTCGGCAGCTGGACATGTTGAGCCACATCATGCCGAAGACTTGGTAGAGTGGATGACCAAGCCCTCCTCCTCCTCCTCATCCTCTCTCACCCAGGCTCAGGGTACTGGAAAAGCAGCTGCCAAAGCGTCGTCTTCCCTGGTATCAATGTCAGACAAATCATCAGTCACTCCTTCCCTAGACCCACCATGTCCTCCTCCTGAGGAGTCCCCCGAACTGTTTCAGCACAGTGTTGGGTACATGCTCCAGGAGGATGCCCAGCGTTTCGAAGGGTCTGATGATGAAACCCAGCTAGAGGAAGGCAGTAGCGTGAGAGCAGACAGAGGGGATGCTCAAGAAGGACACCAATCTGGCAGTCATGTTCCAGCAGCTGCAGCATACTGCCAGATTGGCTCCAGTGATGAGGAGGGAGGGGATGATGAGGTCAATGACTCCACGTGGGTGCCTAATAGGAGAGAGGAGGAGGAGGAGGATGAGGAGGAGGCACATCTCCAACGAGGCAGGATGCCCTTTGGTGGCCAGCGTAAGGGCAGTACACCGACGGAATCACACCGCAGAGCTCCGCCTGTGCAGGGCGCTGCCTCTGCCCGTCATTCAAAAAGTTCTTTGGTGTGGGCCTTTTTTGAGGCTAGTGCATCAGATCGCACAGCTGCTGTTTGCAACATATGTCTCAAGCGTATATCGCGTGGCCAAAACATCAGCCGCTTGGGTACCACATGCCTGACCAGACATATGTTGACCTGCCATGCAGCTCGTTGGCAAGCCTACCTCAAAGACCCACACCAAAGAACAAAGCGGACCTCTCCTTGCACCGCATCAGCTGGGATCTCCAACCCCACTATAACTTCAGTCCTCTCTGAAACATGCACTGAGAGGAATGAAGGTGTAGAATTAGGTGTGTCACAGCCAAGTACTTGCGCCCACTCTGCTAGCAGTACACCGACGTCCGATTCTAGCAGGCAAATTTCCCTGCCCCAGCTGCTGGACCGTCGAAAGAAGTTCACTCCCAGCCATCCACATGCCCAGCGGTTGAATGCTAGCTTGGCTAAATTGCTAGCGCTTCAACTGCTGCCTTTTCAGTTGGTAGACTCGGCCCCCTTCCGTGAGTTTGTGCAATGTGCGGTTCCTCAGTGGCAGGTTCCCAAACGCCACTTTTTCTCACGGAAGGCTATTCCGGCTCTCTACCGGCATGTGGAAGGCAATGTCTTGGCCTCGCTGGACAGGGCGGTCAGCGGTAAGGTGCATATTACCGCTGACTCATGGTCCAGCAGGCATGGACAGGGACGTTACCTTTCTTTCACGGCCCATTGGGTCACTCTTTTGGCAGCTGGGAAGGATTCAGGACAAGGTGCAGTAGTGTTGGAGGTTGTCCCACCGCCACGCCTCCAAAATGCTACTACTGGTTGTGACACACCTCTCTCCTCCACCCCCTCCTCTTCTTCTTCCTCCATGGCCTCTTCCTGTGGTTTGTCCTATGAACCAGCGGTGCTCCGTAGCCGTTCACGGGGCTACGCAAGTACGCAGGCAAAAAGATGCCATGCCGTGCTTGCGCTGGTGTGTTTGGGGGACAGAAGCCACACTGGGGCAGAGGTCCTGTCTGCTCTGCAGGGCCAGGCCGAGAGGTGGTTGACGCCACGCCAGCTTAAGCCAGGAATGGTGGTTTGCGACAATGGCACCAACCTCCTCTCCGCCCTCCGACAGGGACAACTGACCCATGTGCCCTGTGTGGCTCACGTCCTTAACCTGGTGGTGCAGCGCTTCTTGGGCAGGTACCCGGGCTTACAGGATGTCCTGAGGCAGGCCAGGAAAGTCTGTGTGCATTTCCGCAGATCTTATAATGCCAGTGCTCGCCTGGCTGAGCTGCAAAAGGAGTTGAACCTGCCCAAGAACCGCCTTATATGTGACATGCCCACCAGGTGGAACTCAACGTTGGCCATGCTGCAGCGGCTGCACACGCAGCAGAGGGCCATCAATGAGTACCTGTGCGACTACGGCACCAGGACAGGGTCAGGGGAGCTTGGTTTTTTTTCTCCACGCCAGTGGGGCATGATCAGGGATGCATGCACTGTCCTGGCACCATTTGAGGAGGCCACGAGGATGGTGAGCAGTGACAGTGCATGCATCAGTGACACTGTACCTCTTGTCCACCTGTTGGAGCACACGCTGCGTGGAATAATGGACAGGGCACTTGAGGCAGAACAGAGGCAGGAAGAGGAGGACTTCCTTGCCTCTCAAGGCCCCCTTTACCCAGACAGTGTTCCTTCTGTCCCACCCATCGCACAGGAAGAGGAGGAGGAGGAGGAGGAGGAGGAGGAGGATTGTGTCAGCATGGAGGTGGAGGCTGGCACTCAGCATCATCAGCAGCAGTCTTTTAGGGATGATTTACAGTCCCAAGAAACCAGTGGACTTGTACGTGGCTGGGAGGAGGTGGCTGCGGATCATGTCGTCCTTAGTGACCCAGAGGACTCCGGAGCGAATGCCTCAGCAAACCTACGCTGCATGGCCTCCCTGATCCTGCAAAGTCTGCGGAAGGATCCTCGTATTCTTCGGATCAAGGAGAGGGACCATTACTGGCTGGCCACTCTCCTTGATCCACGGTACAAGGGTAAGGTTGCGGACCTTATGTTACCGTCGCAGAGGGAGCAGAGGATGAGACAACTCCGGGAGGCCTTGCAGAAAGGTCTGTGCAACGCGTTCCCAGAGACTGGGAGGTTGCAAACTCCTGGTCCTGGACAACGAGTTGCTGAGGCTTCGGCCAGTCAAAGAAGGAGCGGTGGGGAAGGTGGCCGTCTGACCGATGCGTTCAGACAATTCTTTAGTCCGCAGCCCCAAAGTATGATCGGTTCCAGCAACCATCGCCAGCGTCTGATAAACATGGTGCAGGAATATCTAGGGGCAAGGTCAGACTTGGACACCTTCCCCACCGAAAATCCTCTGGCTTACTGGGTCTTGAGGATGGATCACTGGCCAGAGCTTGCACAGTATGCAATTGAGCTACTGGCCTGTCCTGCATCCAGCGTTCTTTCGGAACGCACATTCAGTGCTGCTGGAGGATTTGTCACGGATCACAGGGTGCGCCTGTCCACCGACTCGGTTGATCGACTGACTTTCATCAAGATGAACCAGTCTTGGATCACCACCAGCTACCACACACCTGATGCTGATATAACAGACTAATTGATTTTAAAATGTCACATCCCTTCAAGACTGATGCTGATGCTGAGTGCCTGTGCTGTTATGTTGACTGGCTATCCTCCTCCTCCGAGTCCTCAATGATACGATTGATGATGATAGCTTGGAAGATCATTTTTGTTTATGGGTGCCGCCACCAGTGCCTAACGCCCAATTTTTCAGCCCCTGTTTAACAGGGGCGTGTAATTACAATTTTTGAAGCAATACTTTGCAACAGGGCTCATTGCTGTGCTCCAAGTACAGTATCTGTGAGGAGTTGCAGTGTTGTGCCACCAGTGCCTAAGGCCCAATTTTTCAGCCCCTGTTTAACAGGGGCGTGTCATTACAATTTTTGAAGCAATACTTTGCAACAGGGCTCATTGCTGTGCTCCAAGTACAGTATCTGTGAAGGGTTGCAGTGTTGTGCCACCAGTGCCTAAGGCCCAATTTTTCAGCCCCTGTTCAACAGGGGCATGTAATTACAATTCTTGATCTAATAATTCACAGCAGGGCCCATTGCTGCACCCACCAAGAGTAACTGTCAGGGCTTACAGTGTTGTGGCACCAGCACCACCATCAAAGGCCCAATTTTTACTACCACTGTTCAACAATTATATGTAATTAAAATTCCTGATATAATAGTTGACAGCAGGGCGTTCCAGCACCAACCAAGAGTAACTGTGAGTGCTTACAGTGTTGTGCCAACACCAACAACTAAGGGGCCTATTTCTGCAGAGTATATACGGCAGGTCCCTACTTTCAAACATCCAACTTACAAACGACTCCTACTTGCAAACGCAAGAAGACAACAGGAAGTGAGAGGAAATCTACCACTAGGAAGGAAAATTCTCTCCTGTAAGAATAAATATGGGAGAAAGGTGTCTCCTCTGTACTGATGCTTTATCAGCAATCCTTGTTTCAAGAAAAACACCACATTTCAAAAACAGTTGTCATTAGGACGGAAAGTGAGGTGAAATGTTCTGAACAGGGGCACAGACAGCAAAACAAATGTTACAGGGGTGATAACCCTTACCTATGTTTTCCAAAAAGTTTAAAAATAGATTTTTGGTCTGGAGCTACACTTCAACAATGTACCTGTTCAAAATTACAAACAGATTCTACATAAGAACAAACCTACAGTCCCTGTCTTGTATGCACCGCCTGTATACGGCTGTTCAGAGTATATAGGGCCTTTTTTATTTTATGTGCGGGGTTCCCCTTAATATCCATACAAGACCCAAAGGGGCTGGTAATGGGCTGGGGTAGGGGGGGGGTCATGGGGTAGCTATGCCATTTTTCTTAAAGATTTTCATCCATATTACCGGGACCAGACATTACATTAAAGCCGCAAGCAGTTTTAAATGGCTTTTTTTTCCTTTAGAAGTGTCATTTTGTGCAGGGACAGTTCTAAACACGGGAAACACGTGGCACTTCACAGGCATACTTTAGACACCCCCCAGGTACGATATTTAAAGGAATATTTGACTTTTTTTTTTCACTTTATGCATCATTAAAATGACTGCTCCCGGAAAACGACCGTTTTTAAAACTTATTTTTGCATTGATACATGTCCCCTGGTGCAGAACCCGGGTTCCCAAACCCTTTTTAGGACAATAACATGCATAATAGTTTTTATAATTAGCACTTTAGAATTCGAACGTTCGCATCCATTGTATTTAATAGGGTTCTAATGTTCGTTCGAACTTTCGGTCCGTTCGCGGGTTCTGGTGCGAACCGAACCCGGGGGTGTTCGGCTCATCACTAGTCCCAATCTTCTTTTAGGTACATCTGTACTGTTTAGATAGCAAAAGTAGGGTTTAAGGCCCCTTTCACACTGGGGCTTCCGCGGCGTCGGCGGTAAAGCACCGCTATTTTTAGCAGTGCTTTACCGTCGTATTTGCGGGGGTATTCGGCCGATAGCGGGGCGCTTTTAACCCCTGCTAGTGGCCGAAAAAGAGTTAAAACCAACCGAAAAAGGGTTAAAACCACCAGCAAAGCGCCGGCGGTATAGCCGCGGTGCCCAATGATTTCAATGGGCAGGAGCGGTGGAGGAGCAGTATACACATCGATCCTTCACCGCTCCAAAGATGCTGCTAGCAGGACTTTTTTTACCATCCTGCTAGTGCACCGCTCCAGTGTGAAAGCCCTCGGGGCTTTCACATTGTAGAGACAGCAGCGGCTCGATAAGGTTCTCCTTCAAAGGGAGGCTAAATGGATCCATAATCTTTCAGCTTTAAAATCTCCAGGTTTGAATGACGCTTTCAGTTTCAAACCTTTTCTTTAATTTCAGTTTCCTTCTTCCCTTTCCTTCTTTATTTATCTATATTTTTTTCAATATTGTAAACAATCTATTGTATTCGTATTCTGTTTGATTTGAATCTTGTGTTCTCTCTCGTGCATTATATATATCAAATTTACTGTCATGGCCTGATTTGACGGACTCCGCTTCCCACAGACCGACATTATTCGTTACATTATTTATTGTTTTAATGTTGGTTCATGGTAACCTGTTTATCTATTTATACATTAACCAACAACTTTTCTCATTAAGGTCACTATGGAATACAAGGTATTTTCCAGATTTATTCATTACTTCTCATTCCATAGTTTTATTTTCTACTTTACCATTTATTACTAAAATAATTCCTGATCAGGTCCACGCACTGAGACAGTGGGACTAATTGACTTTCCCGACCATACGGACGCCCGGGCGCCCTCTCTTTACACAGGTGTGATGACAATCGCCTGTTCAGTCTGAGCGCCCCACGCACTGCATGCATTCTAGTCCGGCACTCTTGTCATCAAGGACAGACTGTTTACCATTCTGGCATGGTTTTCCCATGCCCTCAGTCTTTTCCCTTACTGCCTTTGTCACCAGGAACAGTTTCCCTGATTTAAGATGGCGGTGTGTGCTTTGACGATGCGGCGCGCGGACGTTCTCGCACACGTGATGCGCGCCGCTCACGTCCCAGACGCCGCTCTCTCATTGGGGCTGCCGGACATGTACAGCAGTGTGCTACGATACGTCCGCTTCCCGACGATGACGTCAGACGCCACCGGGATAGGTGAGTATAAGAGCGTGGTCTTTTTACCGCTGCCATTGTCAGGACCAATTCCCGCTGTAGGGAGAGACTGCTACCTCACTATCTAGGTGTTGCATATATCAACTTTATATTGGGTAATCCTCCTTTCATTCAGTTTCTTGTTGGTACATGCAATACTGCATTGACCAATTAGTGCACCTTTACCGACCCCGGGTTGTTTTGTTTATTTTTTAACATCATTGTCTGCTCTCTCTATTATCTTTCAGCATGTGAGATGATTTCATCCACGCTGTAAAGTTTACAATCGATGTCAAACTGTTTCCAAAGGAACTACTTGTTATGCTTACCATTGACTGGGCTGGATACTACTTTGTTCCTCAACAAATCATATTGGCACTACATACATCATATTTGCCATACTTGTAAGTATATGATGTTCTTTTTTAATTAAGGTTTGACACCAATTTAAATACTTATATCATTAACAGTTATTTTCCCATTACCCTATTTTTAGGGTTCATTCCTCTTTATGCTCTCTATGGTCGGGATGTTTTCCTGTTGGTCTCATTGGTCTTCAGCGGCCGGTCCTGTTTTACTTTGAGGAAAACTTTTAGTGTACTCCTGTGACCTCCATATTATATACATATGTGACTCTGGGTCTGGTGGTGAGTTATATTCCGCTGTTCCGGCCTTGACTGTTAATACATTTACAACACATATAGTTTGTTTTCATTCAGCATAATTTATGAATTTTGTTGTTACTGATGATCTGTCATGTTCTCTATATCTCTCTATAAAGAACCTAGTCATGATATATTTATTGTTGACACGTGCAAATTCTATCTTTTAGTATGACCTACGTTTTTGGTCAAACTCCTGAAGAAGCTCCCAGTGAGCGAAACTAGTAGAGTGACCTTCAACGATAGTTTGTCATATGCCTCCTTGACCATTTTGTCATTTTTGGTCTGTTTGTAATTTGCATGTTTTCCTCGTTTTATTCTCTTCCCTAATAAACATTGGTAAATGTTATTCAATTTCTCTGTTTGAGCTACTTTCCATGAACACCGCTATAATCCCAGAGTATGTGGATGCTCAATCTCCCAAATTTTTCTCTTCATAAATCAATCGGGATGAGGTGTTCATAATCTGTATGAGTGGGGCCTTGATTTATTATTATACCATAAGTTCTATCTACACTTAAAAACAAATTTTTAAATATTGCACCTTACTATTCACTGGATAGAGTTTCTGAAAGAGTTTTTTTTTTTCAGGCTTTTTTTTTCCCTTTATTTTTCCTGCATATAACACACTTCTTGCTCTTGGGTGGCTAGTCTCACTCAATCCACTGTATCTATGCAGGGAGCCATGGTTGTCACCCAGGCTGGACTACAAACATGTCTTCCTCTCTTCATCTTCAATACATTCTGATAGGAAGATAACATTGTTTGTGCTTTCAGTTCAGTTCAGCTCAATAGGTAATTTCTGTACTTGTGCTTGGGTTTGGATATCTTTTAAAGAGACAATGTCACTTTGTCCATTCAGGGCAAAGTGACAGCGTCCACTTATAGCCCATCCAACAAATTTACTCACTCAGGCTGGGTTCACACTTGTGCGGTGCGAATTCCAGCTCTCTTATCTCTGCAAAGAGATGAGAGCTGTTCAGCAGGTCATCTCCGTTTTAGCTGCGAATTTGGTGACCTGGGAGAGAGGAGAGGGAGGGGGGAAGTGTAGCAAGGAGAAGGAGAGAAATCCTGTTGAGAACTGAACACATCTGCGAATCAGATGCGTGCCCATAGAAGATAATGGTCCTGAATTCGTACCCGAGCCGCACCACAATGCCTAGAAAATGCACACGTTTTTTGGGCAATGCGCAGTGTGAATGCATTGCACATATGTGAACCAACCTCATTAAAATCAATGTATTTTATAATGTTATGCAAATTGGATGCGATGACAAGAAGGCTAGGTTTACACTGCTGCAAATTCAAAATCGCGTGATTTCACTGCAATTTCGTGGCCGCGAATTTGCCGTGATTTTGCCACGATTCGCGGCCGCGATTTCAGGGAATGCCAGTCTATAGAGCTGAATTTGCATCGCACACGGATCAAACTTGCACAGGACCCCTTTTTCCCGCAGCTTATATTCGCAACGCATTGATGTGAACGGCACTAATGTTAAACTATGTAATTTAAATGACTTGCGAATTTGAGAAATCGCAACGGCTCAAATTCGCAATAGAATTCGCAGCAGTGTGAACCTAGCCAAAGACCAAGCTTGCAATCGGCATTTCAGTTCATCCCAAAGGATCCCGAAGGTATTCAGTAGGGTTGTAAACAGGACTCTATCCAGGCCAACTGAGTTTCTTCACATGAAACCCATCAAACCATGTTTAGCTTCATGCATGGGGGGGGGGGTCATAGTCATACTGGAACAGAAAGTGGCCTTCCCCAAACTATTTGTCACAAGGTTGGAAAAGCAGAATTCTGAAATTTATTTGATCCCCTGCAGATTTTGTAAGTTTGCCCACTTACAAAGAAATGAAGGATCTATAATTGCTATCATAGGTGTATTGTATATGATAGAGACAGAATATCAACCTAAAAGTCATAAAAAACATGATACAAATGTTATAAATTGAGTTGCAGTCCAGTGAGTAAAATAAATATTTGATCCCCTACCAACCAACAATAATTCTGGCTCCCAGACTGGCTACATTATGTGCTCATGTGGTACACAGAATAGTCCTGTCAATTTAGGAAGGGGCTCCTAACGACAACTCGTTATGTGTATAAAAGACACCTCTGTCCACAGAATCTCTGTGGACCAAAGACCAAAGAGCTGTCAGAGGACGTCAGGGAAAATATTGTAGACCTGCACAAGACTGGAATGGGCTACAAGACCATCAGCAATAAGCTTAGTGAGAAGGAGACAACTGTTGGAGTGTTTATTTGCAAATGTAAGAAATACAAAATAACCATCAATCACCCTCAGTCTGGAGCTCCATGCAAGATATCGCCTCATGGGGTGAGGATGATCATGAGAAAAGTAAGGGATCAGCCCAGAATTACACGGGAGGAGATTGTGAATGATCTTAAGGCAGTTGGAACCACAGTCACCAAACAAACCTTTGGTAACACAATATGCCGCCATGGATTAAAATCCTGCAGCACCTGCAAGGTCCCCCTCCTCAAAAAGGCCCATGTACAGGCCCGTCTGAAGTTTGCCAGTGAACATCTAAATGATTCAGAGAAGGATTTGGAGAAAGTGCTGTGTTCAGATGAAAATAAAATTGTGCTCTTTGGCATTAACTTGACTCGCCGTGTTTGGAGGAAGAAAAATGCTGACTATGACCCTAAGAACACCATCCCTACAGTCCAGTCAAGCACAGAGGTGGAAACATTATTAATCCTGTCGAAAATATATGAAGGGAACTGAAACTTAGTTGAGTTTCCAAGCGACAGCCAAGAAACCTTAAGGATTTAGAGAAGAAGTGTGGACCAAAATCCCTCCTGAGATGTGTGTAAACCTGATAACCAACTACAAGAAATGTCTGACCTCTGTGCTTGCCAACAAGGGTTTCTCCACCAAGTCATATTTTGCTTGGGGATAAAATAGTTATTTTACTCACTGTAGTGCAACTCAATTTATAACATTGTATCATGTGTTGTTTCTGGATTTTTGGTTGATATTCTGACTCTATCATTTAAAATACACCTATGATAAACTCTTGGTAAGTTGGCAAACTTACAAAACCTGCAGGGGATTAAATATTTATTTTCCCCACTGTACATCCAAAATACATGCTCGGATGTAGGTCTGTCCGGAACGCGCCAGCAGTCCTCGCAGGATGGGTAAGTACTTTTCCTCCTGTCTTGGCAGGTTGGAACAGCTGGGCATTCCTGGGGAGGTCGTCTAGGGGTCTCTCACCCTTCCTTTCTTCTCTCCCTGTCCTTTCCCTCCTCTCCGAACTCTGTCGGGTTGGGCCTGCTGTGTACTGATTGGGGGTCCTCCGGGGGGCTCCGTGTCCTCGCTGGGGGTGTCTAGGGTCCGCTCTCCATGTGGGGTATCATTTGGTGCCATGGGGGGCCTCCGTGCTGAGGCCCAGTGTGCGCACAGCCTTTTTTCTTTTTACCTCATGTTCGGCAGCAATTTTGGCGGCACCAGGCACCATTTTCTTGTGTCCGGACTTGTTTTTAATGCTGAGCAGCGGCGTCCATTTTCTTGTAGTCCACTCGCTTTTACACAGGGGCGGCTGGAGGCCATTTTCTTGTAGCCCCAGCTTTGTTTTTTTGCGTCTAGCGGTGAAAACGTCCCTTCTAAACGGCGCGAATAGCGCAGAAAACCTCAGGCACAGGAATACACAGCAGCCATGACAGGTTGCAGACATATGGGGAGAGCGGGCGGTGGCGCTGTGCAGCACTTGGGTCGGAGCGGTGAGTCCCCTAGGGGGTCCCTCAGTCTGAGCAGCTAGGAGGATGGACCCAATGTACCTTGCCTTGGTCCCTATGTGGGTCAGGCAAGTGTGGGTTTGCATGGTGTCAGAAGCTGGCGTTTTCTTTCCCTGACATCCCTGTGGTGGCAACCGGTGCCCTGTTCCTGGGGTGTGTATGGACGCCTTGCTGGTGGTCCTGGAGTCCCTTGTTACCAGGGTAGAAGTGGTGTGCGGATGTAAGGGGGGGTAAAAACGCCCCGTCCCTCTACCATCTTCCGGGAAAACAGTTCTGATTCAGACTCGGGTCTTGCTGTGGCAGATGTCCCCTGCTCTGACTTGTCAGAAGATGCAAACCAGGACCCTTCGGAAAGTCCGGAACTGCGTCCTTGCTTGCTTCCGTGTCCGGGTCAGCGCACAAGGGCACTTGTTGGAGCACTTATCACCGCCCGCGGGATCCCCAATGAAATGGAGGTTACGGCGAGGGCATCTATTAAGGTGTCGGTCCCTTCTGGGTCCCACTAGCCGGCCCGCACCGCAAGCAGGTTTCCTTCCCTAGCTTATTTGATAAATTTTAATTACTACGTATGGGAGCGGCAGCAGCATTCCAAAAGAATTGCATGGCTGTCCGTTATCTTTTTGGGGAGTGTTTCCTGAAAAAGGACATCTCCCCCCGATGGGTCCCCTCGACATCCAGGGAATTACCACTGTCCGGTGGTAGGTGTCCCTGTCTTTAAGTACCCTGCAGACAGGAGGACCGAGGCGGTGGCCCGGTCCTTTTTTCATGGTATTGGGGTCAGCAGGGTGGTCACTGTTGGCCCAACTCCCGATCAGCCCTCTCAGCCAATGGCTGAGAACGTTAATCGGAGTGTTCTGGCGGGGGGGGCCATCCCCCTGTCAGAACACAATAGCTCAGCAGGGGGGAGATTGGTGAACTAACCTTGCATGGTTAGTACAGTGGCTCCGACCAGAGCTGTCAGTTTTTTTTTCTTACAACCCATTGAGTTGCACGGAAAAAAACTGTTATTGTGTTAACAAATTTAGGAAAGGGATGGTCGGCACTCAGGATAACATCCAAAAATGTATATTCCTTTATTGAAAAGACATGTAAAACTCTTTAAAAACAGCCTACACGTTTTGGACGTTAGTCCTTACAGCCTTGAACATGTCTTTTCAATAAAGGAATACTATTTTTTTATTTTATTTTTTTATAACAGAGAAACTGGTCCACAGGGACCACAACAACAGAAGTAAGGAATACTATTTGTTGGATGTTATCCTGAGTGCTGATAATCCATTTCCTTATTCTGGTATGTTTGAGGTGTTGGCACCCTCGAGGCCTGAGCACCGTGCGGAGCAGTTATGTGGGTTAAGGCAGTGTTTCTCAACTCCAGTCCTCAAGGCGCCCCAACAGGTCATGTTTTCAGGATTTCCCTCAGATGAAACAGCTGTGGGAATTACTAAAGCAGTTAAACTGATCAAATAACCTGTGCAAATAATGGAGAGCTTGAAAACATGACCTGTTGGGGAGCCTTGAGGACTGGAGTTGATAAATACTGGGTTAAGGTTATAGCACTTACACACCTGTTTTCCCTTCTTTTCAAGGTAAGTCTTTCATAATGCGCTAGTATGCAATACATATTACCACATTATGCCTTTACCTTTTTTTTTTTTTTTTTCATTTTAAGCTTTACTACCACTTTTAAAAAAATTGGAAAAGCACTGAAGTGCGTAGAAAACGACATACCAACAGTTGTGGTGTGTATCTATCCTTACTAAGATCATGAATTACATTCTTCTGCATTCCCTCTGACAATGTTTCTACCCTTTCCTCAGTTTTATAACCAGCCATTTTGCCATTTTGCTTTGTGGAAAATCAAGCTTTTTCATAAAAAGGCAATTTCATTGCACATCCCCTTCTGGAATACGTGTACTTCATTCTTTTGGTCACTGCCTCCATTACTGTACTTGGAAGCAATTAGCAGCATTGCACAATTAGGTGCAATAACATGATAAAAACACAGGTTGGCGTAAATTTTAGTGACGCCAATTATTCCCCCCCCCCCCCCCATTTTAGCACAGAGTAATTTATAGCACTCTTTGTTTTATCCAGTTCATGAAAAAAACAGTCAACGGACTTCATGAAAATTCCTGATGGCTGATCGCGCACACTCCCAGATAAAATATGGGTCAGTTCGTCAAGTGAGAACGACCGATTGGCACTGTCTATTGTTCTGGATCATTCCCCCTCGTTGTCTCCCATGAAGCAGAGGGCAGCAGCTGCCGACATGATGCAAAATAAAATTTTCATTCACTGGCCTGTTTTTTTTTTTTTCTTCCCTGTGTTTTATCCACTACAGATGTTCTGCTCTTCAAGCCATACAGAATGAAAGTAAGGGAGTAAAATACAACATGAAAAAAAGAAATAAAAATTAGCAAACTAAAAAAACATACAATGGACAAACATGAGTACCTTATTGTTGTACATGGCACTTTTTTTTATTTTTTATACAGTTTGCCAAAAATTATCTTTCCCGAGGACCAGCGCCATACTGGATTAGAATTAAGTCAAACATTTTCACTGCAACAGATAAATATTTTAAACCGACCAAAAAGAAAGATGCAGTATTTTAAATAGCATTACACACAGTTACAGTGCTCTTATTTCCTTTTTCAAATAAATGTAACATTTAAATAGCATATAAAATGTATATGTTTTATTTAATTTAAATGTAACATGTAAAATGTTTAACTTTTAACTGTGCATGGAGTTGCTAACCTAACATTTCCCCAAATATTTTACACTTGCACATCCCATTTTCTGACTAACGTTATACGCAATCACATTCTTTTTACTTTAATTGAATGCAACGTTTAAAAAAAAAAAATTCTAAATAAAAAGAAATGGGTCAGGTTAAAAGGAGCAAGTGTGCCTGGTATCTGCATCAATTTCATTTGATCTTAACATTTCCACAATTATATTACACTGGTTAAAAAATAAATATATTACATAAACAATGTAAATATACATATTTTTTAGTTTTTAAATTATTTTAATTGAATGCAACGTTTAAAAAAAATGTTCAAAATAAAAAGAAAAGGGTCAGGTTAAAAGGAGCAAGTGTGCCTAGTATCTGCATTGATTTAATTTGATCCTAACATTTCCACAAATATTGTACACTGGCTAAAAAATAAACATATTACATAAACAATGTAAATATACATATTTTCCAGTTTTAAATTAATGTAATATTTAAATAGAGAATTGTAACAAAAAAAAAGTCGGTTTAAAGGGCACAGGTTTGCCAATCTAACATTCACACAAAGACACGTTATTTGTAATGAATTAATTAGTGTCAAAATGTTAAGATTTTTTTTTCTGTTTTCTTTTTATTCTTTTTAATATATTTTTTTAAAGCCTAATAAAAATATATATATATATATATATATATATATATATATATATATATACACACATAAACATAAACATATGTGTGTGCCTGCCAGCCATGTGTTCACATACCCTCCCTGAGAGGCTCTCAAGCGAGCAGTAAGGGAGGGTACACATATTTATCTGCACAACTGCTGAACAATTTAGTCTGACAGGCTGAGCACTGCACACCAATCCTCTTTGTGTGCAGAAGACTCAAATGCTAAAAATAAAAAAATAAATACATTTAAAAAAAAAAAATGCGCAAATATCTGCTGGGCTACATTCAAGCATGTCTGTGTTCTCTCTGTGTTGGTGTGTCTTCCTGAAAGCTCACTTATGAGAGTGTTGAGCGTCTGCCTCCTCCTTCCTGATTGGTGGATCCATTCTGTGTCTATGACAAGAGCGTGGAGCAGGGTTTTTTGGCTCTGAGCCATCTCTGCCTTAAAATGGACGTTTGGAAACAGAATGAGAGCAGGATGATGATGAGAAATGTCCAGCCAGGCTTGTACGCAACCAAGCAAGCCTGTTCTTGGCAAATTTTATTAAAAAATTTAGGAAATTGCAGATTTATTTTTAGTGGAAGGGCTGTCTATTACAGCAATAGGGCGGCTAGGACAGAAATATTTGTGTTGTCTGAATCTACAGCCTTAAAGGCACACTCCATTCAAAATTGTAAATAAAATGGGTGTAAAACCTAACATAATATTTAGTTTATTAAATTTTTGTATATCATGCACAATTGTAATTATTTTTTTTTTTTATGAATATTATTTTCACCTGTTTAAATCCTTTGCTACAAGTTGGTGTGGCTTTATTTAGTTTACTAAATGATTGTGTATTATACACAATTGTATTTTTATTTTTATTTTTTTACTGAAATATTATTTTCACCTGCTTAAATCCTTTGTTACTACTTGGTGCTGTTTTATTCAGTTTACTAAATAATTGTGTATCATACACAATTATAATGTTTTTTTTTAACAAAATATTATTTTCACTTTTTTTAATTCTTTGTTACAAATCCGTTAAAGATCCCTGCAGCCACTTCCTGTCTACATGTACCCCTGCATCATATTTCTGCATCGTATTTTTTGGGACAGGTTTCCTGCTGACAACTGTGGATCATGCCTACGTAATGTGTGTTGTAACGAGCACTTGTAGCCTCCTTTAAAAGCCCATATGGCAGTGCAGCATTTAACTAGACTAAACCCTAAATATTTCATTTTATTATTATTATAGCACTATTACTATATTTGGTAAAATTATAATAAAGCTTCAGCTTTAAAAAAAAAAAAAAATTATTATTACTATTATTATTATACAGAATTAGTATAGCACCAACAGTTTACGCAGTGCTTTACAATAAAAAGGGAGACAGTACAATTACAATACAGTTTAATACAGAAAGGATAGGAGGGCCATGCCCGTGGAGATTACAGTCTAAAGGGAGGGGGAGGTGGTACAAAAGGTAATGGCTGCAGGGGATGATCTGATGGAAGGGACTCAAGTAAGTACAGTTCTTAGATATTGGTGGGATAGGCTTCCCTGAATAAGTGAGTTTTCAAGGATCGCCTAAAGGCAGACAGGGTAGGAGCTGACCGGACATATTAAGGTAGGGAGTTCCAGAGAATGGGAGAGTATCTGAACAAGTCCTGTAGGTGAGCATGGGAGCAGGTAACAAGGGAACTAGAGAGCTGGAGGTCCTGGGAGGAGCGCAGAGGACGATTTGGGTGATATCTGCAGATGATATTGGTGATGTAGCTGGGGGCGATGTTGTGGATGGCCTTGTATGTTGTGGTTAGTATTTAGAATTTTATACGATGGAGTAGGGGAAGCCAGTGAAGAGATTAGCAGAGAGGGGCAGCAGTCATGGATCAGTTAGTAAGGTATATAAGAGTGAATAAGTTGTTTTGTGGTGTCATTAGTCGGGAAGGGGCAAATTCTAGAGATGTTGTGGAGGTTAAGGTGGCAAGATTTAGCCAGTGATTGGATGTGGGGGCTGAAGGAGGGGTCAGAGTCTAGGATTACACCCAGCACCCTGGCATGTGTGGAGGGACCAATGGTTGTGCCGTTAATCTCAATGGTAAAGTCATGGGGAGGGGATCAAAGAGGAAGAACTAATAGTTTTAGAGAGATTGAATTTGAGGAAGTGGTGTAACATCCATACTGATATGTCACTCAGTAAGTTTGTAATGCGTAAGGAGATTGAGGTGGTGAGTTGAGGAGTCGAGAGATAGATCTGGGTGTCTTCAGCATAGAGGTGGTTTTGAAGCCATAGGAAGTTATCAACTGACCCAAGGAAGAGGTAAAGAGAGAAAATAGGGGGGCCCAAGGACAGAGCCTTGGGGTACCCCAACAGAAAGAGGAGGCCAAGGAAGTGGAGTTTTAATGAGGAGGAGTGGCTGGTCAACTGTGTCAAAGGTAGCAAAAAAGTCTAAGAGTATTAGTAAGGAGTACAGGCCATTGGTTTTGGCAGTTAGAAGGTCATTGGCGAGTTTTAGTAGGGCAGTTTCAGTCTAATGTTGTGGGCAGAAGAAGGACTGTAGGGGATCGAAAAGGTTGTTGTCAGTGAGGTAGCAACTCATGCAGTTGTGGACAAAGCGCTCAAGAAGCTTGGAGGCAAACGGGAGCAGGGAAATGGGTCTTAAGTTATTCAAACAGGTGGGGTCCAGTGAGGGTTTTTTAAGTATGGGGGTAAACAGTGCATGTTTGAGCGGAAAGGGAAAGGTGCCGAAAGACAGGGAGAGGTTGAAGATGTGGGTTATAGAGTTTAGGATAGAGCAGGAAGGTGGTCACAGTAGTTGTGAGGGGACAGGGTCCAGGGGACAGGTGGTGAGGTGAGCTGTGGAAAGGAGTTTAGTAACTTCCTCAGTGCTAACAGGGTGGAAGGAGGAAAGTGTTGAGTGTGGTGTTGGACTTGGTGTGTTGGTTGGTGGAGGAAGCTGGACGCTGGATATCTCATCACGAATTGTGTCGATTTTGTTTTTGAAGTGATTGCCAATCTCCTGGGCAGTAAGCAAGTTGGTGGGTGGAGGCAGTGGGGGGGGGGGGGGGGGTGAAGTAAGAAATTAAACATAGAAAAGAGTTAATGAGGTTTGGATAAAGGGGTTTTGATGAGTGGTGTAGAAGGTTTGTTTAGCGGAGTGGAGGCAGGAGTTCTATTTGAGAAGGGTAGATTTGTAGAGGGTGAAGTCAAGAGCACGGCTGCGTTTCTTGAGGTGGTGTCAGGGCTGGGCTCAGCAATTCCTTCTCTGTGCTGGCAGTTCAGCTGTCAGCTAATTGTCAGCTCCCATCTCTCCACAGTGATCCACCTGTTGATGATCTGCACGTCAGCTTTGCCTACTTAGGGTTTTCCAGTTCATTTGATCTTCGCCTTCGCTTGTGTTAACATCTCAAAAGACTTTCTCCTGCGTTCCAGTTGAAGACCTGCCTGACTGCTGTCCCCTCTGGCTACGGATCCTGTTTGCTGTTCTATTACCTTTATCGCTGGCTTTTGGACTTTGGATTAGACGACTACCCGATCCGGTTACTGAACTCTGGCTATGTTTTGACTACGTTTACTCTGTTCACCTTTTATTTATTTATTATTAAACTAGTGTATTTAACTGCACTTCTGTCTCGGTCTGATTCATGGTTTCTGACAGTTGGCGAAGGCCATGAATTCAGAAGATGCAGCCAATCCACTTGTTAATAATATTTTTTCCAGATTGGATGACCTGGATCACCGTATGGATCAGTTTTTCACGGCGATACAGAAGCTCCTGAGTCGCACGGCTCGTCTAGAGTCTCCCACTGTGGCCGCTCCGGTAGTCCCTGTGCAGGCACCCGCCTCGAGTATTAGAGGTATGTCTGGTTCCGCCCCACTTCCCCAGCGATTTGCGGGCGTTCCAATCCAATGCAGAGGTTTTCTCAACCAGGTTGAGATATATTTTGAGATGCTGCCCCAGGTGTTTCCCACGGACAGAAGCAAAGTAGGTTTCGTGATATCTTTGCTTTCTGAGAGAGCCTTGGCCTGGGCAAACCCTCTATGGGAGACGCAGAAACCCGTGGTCCTGAGTTACCCAGAATTTGTGGCTTCCTTCAAAAGGGTATTTGACATTCCCACACGCTCCGCTTCTGCTGCCAAGAGCCTCATGTCCATCAAACAGAGTACGAGAACTGTTGCCGATTGCGCCATTGAATTCCGTACTCTGGCAGCAGAGGTTGCTTGGAACAATGAGGCCCTCGTGGCTGCTTTCTCTCATGGTCTCTCGGACAACATCAAGGATGAGATAGCAGCCCGAGATATACCCACTGAGCTGGAGAAGTTGATCACATTTGCCATCCTCATTGACTCCAGACTCAGACCCTCTGTTAAGGAGCGCTTGTGGAAGCCTCCTGTACGTTTGTCTCCAAGTTTTGCAGTCCCACCCTTGCCTCCCTCACCTCCCATGCCTCCTGGTACAGAGTCGGTCTGTGAAGATAAACCCATGCACTTGGGCTTCACGCGTCTCTCTGCGGATGAGAGAGCCCTTAGGAGGAGGGAGAGATTGTGCCTTTATTGTGGCCAGGCCGGTCACTTTTTGAAGTCTTGTCCTACCCGTCCAGGGAACGCCCGAACCTTCAGGTCCTGTCACGGACAGACCTTAGGTGGCGTTGTTTCGTCTCCAGTTGCCCAGAAGGATAAGCCCCTGGTTTCGGTTACCCTGTCTTGGGCTGAGTCATCCATCGAGATACAGGCTCTAATCGACTCCGGGGCTGCAGGCCTGTTCATTAATGCTGCCTTTGTGTCTAAGCACTCGATTCCGCTGCAGCTGCGTGACACTCCACTTGCTGTTGAGGCTCTTGATGGGAGACCTCTACAGCCTGCCCATGTGACTCATGAGACTGTTCCGTTGTCCATGGCCGTAGGGCCTCTTCACCACGAGATAATCCAATTCCAAATTTATTTCCTCACCTAAGTTTCCGCTGGTTACTGGTTATCC
The DNA here is from genome assembly GCA_029206835.1 of Rana muscosa. Taxonomy (NCBI): domain Eukaryota; kingdom Metazoa; phylum Chordata; class Amphibia; order Anura; family Ranidae; genus Rana; species Rana muscosa. The sequence continues at coordinate 56,522,792 of CM055117.1, read as the reverse complement.
TTGGTTACAGAGGCACAACCCATCTTTTAATTGGCTCCGTGCTGAGGTTCTGTCCTGGTTGCCACAGTGCAGTGAGAGATGCTTCCAGAGAGTAGTCAAGGCCCTGTGCACCTCTTCACTCTCCTCCCTGCCGGAGGAGTACCGTGATTTTAGCAATGTCTTTGACAAAGGTCAAGCCGGTACGTTGCCTCCTCACCGGTCGTATGATTGCGCAATTGACCTTCAACCTGGTGCCATTCCCCCTAGTGGCCGGGTTTACCCTTTGTCGGTCTTGGAAGATAAGGCCATGGAGGAGTATGTTGCAGATGCACTTTCTCGAGGTTTCATCCACAAATCCTCGTCTCCTGCTGGTGCTGGTTTCTTCTTTGTGAAGAAGAAGAGTGGTGAACTGAGACCTTGCATCGATTAAAGGGGTCTCATTCATTTCACCATTAAGAATGTCTATCCGATCCCGTTGATTGCGAAGTTATTTGACCGCCTCAAGGGAGCAATGGTCTTCACAAAGCTTGATTTGAGAGGGGCATACAATCTCGTCAGGATTAAGGAGGGCGACGAGTGGAAAACTGCGTTTAATACCAGAACATTATGAGTATCTCGTAATGCCTTTTGGCCTCTGCAACGCTCCGTCAGTTTTCCAGGAGTTTATTAACGATGTCCTCCGAGACTTGTTGCAGTTATGTGTGGTGGTTTATCTCAACGATATCCTCATATTTTCCAAGTCCCTGGAGAACCACCACACAGATGTCTGTCGAGTGCTTCAGAAACTAAGAGAGAACAATCTCTATTGTAAACTGGAGAAGTGCGAATTCCATCGTGAACAGGTTAAATTCCTGGGTTATGTAATTTCCACGGCTGGTTTTTCGATGAACTTTCTGCAGTCCTACAGTGGCTTCGACCCGTGGGTTTACATCCTCTGCAGCGCTTTCTTGGCTTCGCCCACTATTATCAGACGTTTATTCGTAACTTCTCGTCTCTGGTCAAGCCCCTGACTGATATGACCAGAAAGGACAGTAACCCACAGAGTTGGTCCCCAGAGTCCATTAAGGCTTTTGAGAGTCTTAAGACTACCTTTGTTTCTGCTCCTGTGTTGGCACATCCTGATCCCACGTTGCCTTTTATCCTTGAAGTCGATGCTTCTGAGACTGGAGTTGGCGCCCTTCTGTCTCAACGTCCTAGCTCTGACAGCGCTATGCATCCGTGTGGCTACTTTTCCAAGAAATTGTCACCTGCGGAGTGCAATTACGAGATTGGTGACAGAGAGCTTTTTGCGATCATTTTAGCCCTGAAAGAATGGAGACATCTCCTCGAAAGTACCACTGTGCCGGTTCTTATTCTTACTGACCATAAGAATCTCACGTTCTTGGCTGAGGCTAAGCGCCATTCTCCCAGAAGGGCACGATGGGCTCTTTTCTTGTCGAGATTCTATTACATTGTCTCATTCTTACCTGGTACTAAGAATGTAAGGGCTGACGCCTTGTCACGACAATTTTCCTCCACTTCCAAGATGGAGTCGGTTCCGGTTCCTGTGATTCCTCCTGATCGTATTCTGGCTACGGTTCGCACCAGTCTCACTTCTCCTTTGGGTGACAAAATTCTGGCTGCTCAGGTTGATGCCCCTCCTGAGAAACCTTGTGACCGCTGCTTTGTTCCAGAGAGTCTCCGTACTGCCATGCTCCAGACTTACAATTCTCCCAAGGCTGCTAGACACCCTGGGAAGAATCAGCTCTTTTGGGCCATTTCCCAACAATTCTTGTGGCCTAGTCTACGTGCCGATGTAGCCGCCTTCGTAGCTGCCTGTTCCGTGTGTGCTCAGAGTAAGACTCCACGACACCTTCCAGTGGGCCTCCTACAACCCATACCCAATGGTGAGAGGCCCTGGACCCATCTGTCTATGGATTTCATTGTGGAGTTACCTAACTCCCAGGGCAACACAGTTATCCTTATGGTGGTAGACCGGTTCTCGAAAATGTCTCAAGGCCCATACACACTATCAGATTTTCTGCTGTTTTTTGTCATCAGATTTACCAAAACCATCTAATATGAGGTCAAACCTTAAGAGTTTCAATTTGTATGCAATCAGGCATGCCCTTGTACTACATGGTTTTGGTAAGTCTGATGACAAAAATCAGGAGAAAATCTGATAGTGTGTATGGGGCTTTACTGTATTCCACTTAAGAAGTTGCCTACGTCTAAGGAACTGGCTTCCATTTTTGCTCGGGAGATCTTTCGTTTACATGGCCTACCCAAGGTCATTGTCTCTGACAGGGGAAGTCAGTTTGTGTCCCGGTTCCGGCGAGCCTTTTGTGCACAGTTGGGAATTCAGCTTGCTTTCTCCTCTGCGTATCACCCACAGTCTAATGGGGCCGCAGTCCTTGGAGAAATTCCTGCGTTGCTATATTTCTGACCATCACCACAACAACTGGTCAGACCTCTTACCATGGGCAGAGTTTGCTCACAATTGCGCTCTGAATTCTGCTTCCCGTTTGTCCCTGTTTATGGCAAATTATAGTTTCCAACCTTCCATGTTGCCTGACTTGAATGTTCCTCAGAGTATTCCTGCGTTAGAGGAACATCTCCGTAGTCTTCGTTCCACTTGGTGTCAGGGCTGGGCTCAGCCCTTCCTTCTCTGTGCTGGCAGTTCAGCTGTCAGCTAATTGCCAGCTCCCATCTCTCCACAGTGATCCACCTGTTGATGATCCGCTCATCAGCTTTGCCTACTTAAGGACTTCCAGTTCATTTGATCTTCGCCTTCGCCTGTGTTAACATCTCAAGAGACTTTCTCCTGCGTTCGAGTTGAAGACCTGCCTGACTGCTGTCCCATCTGGCTACGGATCCTGTTTTCTGTTCTATTACCTTTATCGCTGGCTTTTGGACTTTGGCTTAGACGACTACACCATCCGGTTACTGAACTCTGGCTATGTTTTGACTACATTTACCTTTTATTTATTTATTATTAAACTAGTGTATTTAACTGCACTTCTGTCTTGGTCTGATTCATGGTAGTATGAGCAGTGTGGGTGGAGATTGGGCCAGGAGTGACAGCTGGCAGGAGGGGAGGAGAAGGCAGGGAGGGGAATCCCGCGGACAACTGAATTGTCATTGGTTGGACGTGACGTACCCACTCCTTAACAACCAATAATTGACGGCATTCTTTTCTTTACATTTCAGTTGTTAGCGGGGAAATCCCGCTGACAGCTGAAAGAACCGAGCCTGAAGGTATCGGTTTCGGGTATCGAAGCATTTGCACGAGTACCGATACCTGCTTAGTATCAGCACTGATACCAGTATCGTGCAACCCAAGTTTTTACCTTGTGTTGCATTTAACCACTTCAATACGGAGCATTTCACCCCCTTCCTGCCAAGACCAATTGTTAGTTTTCAGCGCTGTCACACTTTGAATGACAATTGCACGGCCATACAAAACTGTACCCAAATAAATTTTTATGTTTTTTCCCCCCATAAATAGAGCTTTCTTTTGGTGGTATAGCGTGGTCTCCTTTAAGGCCCCTGGACTATGTTACCCAGAACCCCGTTCGGCACCCAGGGTGCATTTGGCCACCGCAGAGACTCATGGGTGGGGCGATAAAGGAAAGGGGCGAGGCTAAGCGCGGCCTCTTTGGACACCGCGCTGCTATCAACAGGTCTTCCCGTGCGGATCTGCGGCAGTACAGGGCCTGAAGCCAGGGCGTTGCACAACTTCCAGAGAGCCTCCACCCCACTGCGAGCCTGGGTGGCATCTGACTTCTCCAAGTTGCTGACATCAGTTGGACCGGGGACCCGGCTGTTGCAGACGCTGTGTGCGGAGACACAGTCGGTGGAAGTCCCGGACTGGGATTGCGTCCGGAGTGGTGAGCGAGCACCTGCTCAATGCAGAAAAATACACTTTACTCTGATTAGGCCCAGAGACTGCCTTGGCCCACCAAGTTTTGTCTGTTGTTCCACCGGAGACTAGTAATAGAACTGGGTCGTGTAGTCTCCGGTGAAGTGTTCTTTTATTACCTATCGTGTGGATTACAAATACTGTTTATTTCTATATGTGCACCACCGTTCAAGCTGCATGCAAAGAAATTGTTCCCCAAGAGACTAAGTTATATCTGAGTCAGGCCTGACCAGGACTTAGAACTTTTTTTGTTGCTGCGCCATAAGGGAGCATAGATAGGGATAGCTGCACTTGGCGCGTAATCGCCAGCATCCTCAGTGTGCACTATACTTACCGTTGCAGGGCTCTGCAGACAATATATGTGTTATGTGTTAATCTATGCCTTTTACACAGAAGTAAACTAGTTATACTTTAACACTTTGCCCTCAGTGTGTTATCATTGTGCATATATTGCTAGATTGTGATAAGATAATAACCCTAATGCCCCATACACACTATCAGTTTTCTTGCAGGTTTTTCTCTTCAGGTTTACCAAAACCATGTAGTGCAAGGGCCTGCCTGATTGCATACGAATTGAAACTCTTAAGGTTTGACCTCATATTAGATGGTTTTGGTAAACCTGAAGAGAAAAACCTGCAAGAAAACTGATAGTGTGTATGGGGCTTTAGACTAACTGTGCCAGAGTGGGTCGAGTAGATTGCCGGGGGTTGGGGGTGCTGTGTTCAGGGCCCGAAACAAATTCAGCGGCTCTCTTAACTGGGGGTAGCGCTACAGTGGTATTTGATCACCTCTGCGTTTGTTTGTTTTTGCGCTATAAACAAAAGAAAAGCGACAATTTTGAAAAAAACACAATATTTTTTACTTTTTGCTATAATAAATATCACAATTTAAAAAAATGTAAAAAAAAAATTTCCTCAGTTTAGGCCGATATGTATTCATCGACATATTTTTGGTAAAAAAAATCAATAAGCGTACAAAATAGGGGATAGATTTATAGCATTTTTATTAATTTTTTTACTAGTAATGGCGGCGATCTGCGATTTTTATTGTGACTGTGACATTGCGACGGACATATCGGACACTTTTGACATATTTTTGGGACCATTCACATTTATACAGCGATCAGTGCTATAAATATGCACTGATTACTATGTAAATGTGACTGGCAGGGAAGGGGTTAACACTAGGGGGTGATCAAGGGGTTAAATGTGTGTTCTAGGGAGTCATTCTAACTGTGGGGGGAGGGGACTGACTGGGGGAGATGACCTATCGGTGTCCCTATGTACAAGGAACACACCATTGGTCTCCTCTCCCTGACAGGACATGGATCTGTGTGTTTACACACACAGATCCACTTCCTTGGCTGTGTAACTGCCGATCGCGGGTGCCCGGCGGACATCGCGGCCCCCAGGCATGCGCATCGGCACCCAAGTGACGCAGCGGGCGCACGCCGCCGGCAGCACGCGCGTGCCCCCTAGCGGCTGGGAGGCCGAGGATGTCATATGACGGCCACCCAGGATGGCAGAGCCACCTCGCGGCCCTCATTTTAATATACGCAGGAAATGAAGTGGTTAATAGGATTCTAAAGGTAACATTTTTTTAAAAATAACAAACAAAATAAACTTACCTGCTCTGTGCATTGGTTTTAGACAAGCAGCCCTAATCCTCCTCTTCTCCGGTCACTCACCGTTACACCTGGCTCCTCCCCCCTGCTTTATTTGGGGGTACTCATGCAAGCTCACTCTCGAGCAGACTCTGTGTGTCCATTGACACACAGAGCATGACTCGGCCCCGTCCCCGCTCCCTCCTCACTGGCTGTGATTCACAGCAGCAGGAGCCAGTGACTTCCGCTAATGCCTCTCTGTCCAATGAGAAGAGAGAGGGCCCAGAGAGCCACTGCTCTCATGCACATTGCTGGATCAAGATTGGGCTCAGCTAAGTATAGGGGGGAAAGAGCTGCATGCAGAAAGTTTTTCACCTTAATACATAAAATGCATTAAGGTAAAAAACCTCATACCTTTAGAACCACTTTAAATGCTTGCTATTCTCCTCCAGCCGCCTTGCAGCTACATTCTGTCTACATGCAGGGCAGACATCCGGATGGCCATAACAGTTGAATTTTCTTGTGTTAATGAATTTCGGCATAGCTGCTTATGGTCTCCATTGGTAGTGCATGTGATCGGGTGACAAAGCAGAAGAGCAATTAGAAGTCAGAAACAGAGTGTTGTCACCCTAGAACAAGAACTGCTTAAACAAGGACCTTTATGTGAGAATTTCCAAGCATTTTTTTATGAAAGCTATAGATAAAAAATGAAAATGTGGAGAAATTTCATATGTTAAAGCAGCAGTAAACCACAGTTTGTTTTTTGTTTTTTTAATCCTGCAAGGCAATGCCATAATGTGCTAGTATGCATTGCAACCTTAAAACGAAGCCCTCCAGCGACGCGCTGTCACCGCTGAAGGCGCTTTCATCTTCACCAGGTCTTCCTTCATGGACTCCGGCTGTGTGAGTGGCCGGAGCCGTGATGATGTCACTCTCGCGCAAGTGTGAGGGAGCCGCCATTCACGGCACAGGACTCCGAAGGAATGGCGTTCCTTCAGAGTGCACCAACTGCACCAGAGTGTCACCAACTGCATCGAAAGAAAATATCTCCTAAACGGTGCAAGTTTAGGAGATATTTACTTGTAGTGCACCCCCAACTAAGAGAGCCGCTGAATTTGGTCTCAGGCCCTGCACACAGCACCGCCAACCCCAGGCAATTCACTCGACCCACTCTGGCACAGTTAGTCTAGGGTAATATCTCTTATACTCTATAATAGAATTCAGACACAAATGCAAAGCAATTTAAGAATAACGAGTTTACTCTCTCTTAGTATAATAGATCAACAGTTATAACAGATCACACGTGCTTCTAGCAGAGCCCTGCAGCAAATAGCATACTACATATTAGTGAAATACAGTAATGGCATACCACGTGTAACGGCCGTTAACTAAGCGCCCTGTGGCGCAGCAACTAGACTCTAACACTTGGTCAGGCCTGACCCAGACTCTAAAACTCAGTCTCTAGGAGATGATTTCTTTGCATGCAAGTCTTTAATAGTGGTGCACATTCAGGAACACATTTGTAATCCACAGATCAAAGTACCAACACGGGACACTTCACTGGAGACCCCTTTGACTCAGTTCTGCTATAGATCTCCAGTGGGGTCTCAAATATAAACGGGTGGGCTACGGCAGTCTGTAGGCCTAACAACAGTATAAAGTATATGGATTGAGCATGTGCTTGCTCACCCCTCCGGACACGATCCAAGTCCGGGACTTCCACCTGCTGTGTCTCCACACACAGCGTCTGCAGTGGTCGGGTCTCCGATCCAACAAAGGTTGAGGAATAACAAAGTCAGATGCCACCCAGGCTCGAAGTAGGGTGAAAGGCTCTTTGGTAGCTGCGCAGGGCCCCAGGCTTCAGGCCTTGCACACCAACAGATCCGCACAGGAGGACTTGTTCACCGAAGTCTTGTGTCCCAAAGAGGCCGAGCCTAGCCTCGCCCCTTCCTTATATAGCTCCATCCATGAGTCACTGCGGTGGCAACATTGCACTCTGGGTGCCAAATGGGGTTCTGGGTAAGGTAGTCCTGAGAGTCTTAAAGGAGACCCCGCTACACACTCCCCCCACTTAAACTCTTTGGTCCCCAAAGATAATTTCAGCATACACTACGTACAACCCTAGACAAAGTTGCGTATGATGTTGGCATAGGGAATTCCCACCAAAACTGAGGGGCTGAATTCCCTTGCCCACAGGTCACACTATCATGAGTGGCCTGCCTAACTGTGCCAGAGAGTGAGTTGGGGTTGCCTTCCACCAAATGAACAGTGGAGGGATCAGGATTCTCTGCACTCCTCCTGGCAGTGACCACAGAATCTTCTGAGCTCTTCCCCATTTGTGGGTAGGTCAACTTTTTGGGAGGCCTTATGACTCTTCGAGCCCTTTGTTCTCTTGGGGTTTCTGGCTCTGGCGCCACAGGTTCTTCTTCCGGAGCAGGCTCGAGGGACACTGCGGGCTCTGGAACATCTGATTCAGGAGCTGGAAGATATATAGAGTCTCTGGGGTCCTCCTCTAAACAAGTGTCACAGGCATCCTCCCAGTGATCTGATAAAGGACTAGATGGGATGAACTCAGTAGCTTCTGCATTCAGTGCCCTTGATATCTTCAGCTCGAGAGGTCTGGGACCGAGTGGTTGGCCTGGGAGTATCCAGGATGGAGGCTGGTTCAGGGGAGTCCCTCACTGGAGGTATCCTGACTGCTTCGGCAAGTGGGAGCAGATGGTTCCGATGCCAGGTCTTCAGTGGCCCTACCTTCCCCTCTGGCTTCAACTTGTAAACAGGTAGGCCTGGCAACTTCTTACAAATGACATAGGGTTCAGGTCTCCATCTGTCTGCAAGCTTGTGTTTTCCAGGGACCCCCAGATTGCGTAGCAGTACTCGGTCCCCAGGCTGTAAGTCCTGGATCCGGACCTTCAGGTCAAAGTTCCTTTTGTTGCGGGCTCCCCTTTGATCTGAGGCCGCTTGGGCCTGTTCATAGGCTAACTTCAAGCTGTGTCTGAGTCTGTCCACATATCCTTTGTGGGATGTGGCTGAGGAATGGTCTAAGGAAGTGCCGAAGGCCAGGTCTATGGGTAACCTTGCTTCTCTCCCAAACATGAGTCGATAGGGGGAGTAGCCTGTAGCATCACTAGTGGTACAGTTGTAAGCGTGTACTATAGCTGCTATGTGTTTGCTCCAATGTTGTTTCTTCTCACTACTCAGAGTCCCCAACATGTTGAGCAGGGTTCGGTTGAACCTCTCAGGCTGAGCATTTCCTTGTGGATGGTAAGGTGTGGTTCGGGTTTTCTTAATCCCTAAAGAATCCAGGAGTTTCCGGATCAGCCAACTCTCAAAGTCCCTCCCTTGATCTGAATGGAGTCGCTGCGGTAGCCCAAAGTGGACGAAATACTTCTCCATAAGTACCTTGGCCACCGTGGAAGCCTTCTGGTCTTTGGTTGGGAAAGCTTGGGCATACCGGGTGAAATGATCGGTTACCACCAGAACATTTCCTAGTCCACTCAGGTCGGGCTCGAGGCAGAGGAAATCAATGCATACCAGGTCCATTGGGCCTTGGCTTTGTAGATGGCCCATTGGGGCAGCTTAATGGGGTAAAGTCTTCCGCCGGATGCAGCGTGCACATGAATGGCAGTACTCTACTTCAGCCCTCATGCAGGGCCAATAGAACCGACTTCTAATGAGTTGAAAGATTCTTTCAGCCCTTAGGTGGCCGTGGTTGTCATGTAGGGCGACCAGGACAGTCTCACGGTGTTTCTCGGGAAGAAACATTTGCCATTTATCTTCTAGGTCATCAGAGGGGCCCCTTCGGTAGACCACTCCCTGTGGTACCTGCAACCTGTCCCACTCTTTCCTCAATAGGCGAGCTTCCCTTGATGGGTGACGCAGGAGTCTATTTGGATCCTGATTCTCTAGGGCCTCCAGGACCAGTCTCCCCATAGGGTCTTCCAGTTGATCACCTCTCAGCTCCTTCTTGGACAGTTTTGGCAGATTGTCTTCTTCCAGTTGAGTCACTCCACAGTATTGTTTGGGGACTCCTACCATGGTGACTCCTATCTCTTCTGCCCTTGAGCCTCCTCTGGTTTGTAATTCAGCCCCTTGACAAAGGGCCCGCACTCCGTCGGGTGCCACTTGGGTCCAGTCTTCTGTCTCACTGGTGTGGGCATGAGATCTCCTAGACAAGGCGTCCGCATCTCGATTTCCAGCCCCTGGCCTGTACTTCAGGCTGAAATTGAACCCAGACAGGGCGGCCAACCATCTGTGTCCTGTGGCATCCAGCTTTGCTGTGGTGAAGAGGTAAGTAAGGGGGTTGTTGTCTGTCTTCACAGTGAACTCTGCCCCATACAGGTAGTCTTTAAGCTTGTCAACTACCGCCCACTTAAGGGCCAGGAACTCCAACTTGTGAGTGGAGTAGTTCTTCTCAGAAGGGGTCAGGCTTCTACTCACATAGGCAACGGGCCACAGTTGCCCTTCACGCTCTTGGTAGAGCACTCCTCCCAGACCGTCATGACTGGCATCTACGTGTAGCTCATAGGGCCTTGTTGGGTCTGCGTAGGCCAAGACTGGGGCAGTGGTTAGGCTCTTCTTCAACGCCTGGAAGGCCTCTTCACACTTCTGGTTCCACTGATCTTTGACTGACTCTCCCGGCTTCCTGGGCCCTGAGTCGTCCTCTTCCCCTTCTGTCTTGAGTAGTTCATTCAGCGGTCTGGCCATTCGGGCAAATCCCTCCACAAACCTCCTATAATAGGAGCAGAACCCCAAGAAGGATCTGAGTTCTGTTACTGTAGTGGGCCGTGGCCAGGAGGTAACTGCCTCCAGCTTCTCGGGGTCTGTGGCCACCCCTTCTTCAGACACTATGTGTCCCAGATAGTTAATGGAAGACTGGTAGAACTGACACTTCTCGGGCAAAAGCTTGAGCCCCTCCTCACTGAGTCTTCTCAATACCTTCTCCAGCCTCTCCTCGTGTTCCTCCAAGGTTCTCCCAAAGACAATGACATCGTCCAGGTACACAAGGACTTCAATAAGGTTCATGTCTCCTACAGTCTTCTCCATGAGACGTTGGAAGGTGGCGGGAGCTCCAGACAGTCCCTGAGGCATTCGGTCAAATTCAAAGAACCCCACTGGGGTTATGAAAGCCGTCTTCTCCTTGTCCTCTGGATGCATAGGGAACTGGTAGTACCCACTTTTGAGATCCATAACGCTGAACCACTTCGCTCCAGACAAACTCTGTAGAGCATCCTCTATCCTGGGAGTGGTGTACTGGTCAGGGATGGTTCTCCTGTTGAGAGTCCTGTAGTCTATACATAGCCTCAATGATTCATTCTTCTTCCTGACCACCACTATCGGGGAAGCATAGGGGCTTCTAGACTCCCGGATCACACCAGTCCTCTTGAGTTCTGCGAGTTGTTCCCTCAGATCCTCCAGATCTGCTAGTGGGACCCGCCTGACTCTCTCTCTGGAGGGCTTGTCTTCCTGGAGGCGGATTCAATGGGTGGCACTGCTTGCACACCCCACATCGAACTCATCTTTGGAGAAAATCTTCTCCCATCTGGTCAACTGGGCCTTGTCCCTCTCCTTCCAAGCCCGGGGCAGATTCGGATTCTCCATAGAGAGTTTCTCCCAAACATCTCCTCCTTCACCCGTCCCCTTGACTCCTGACAGGGCGACCGGGGCAGCAGGGCTCACCTGGCCCAGCAGCATTCTGGCGGGGATCTCCATGGGACCACCTTTAGTGTTCCTGACGCTCCCCGGGACTCTACAATGGGCCTTCTTCAGGGCCTTCAGCGGGACCACTTCTGGGATCACTTCCAAACCCGAGTGTTCTGCCCTTGGGTCGGGCTCCAGCATAACAAAGGGTCCAGGTTGTTCCCAAGTAAGCTTCACAGTGGCTCTGAGACAGGTTACTTTTCCGGGCTGCAACACTACCCCTTTTCTTCCAAGTCTCCACACCTTCCCTATCCCCTCTTCTGGGGTCTTTTGCTCCAAGACCAGTCGTTGGTAGGCCGTCTTCAGCATGGGATGGATTTTGGTGACTGTAGGGCCCTTCCCTTGTACTAGAGGGGTCAGGAGTCTCCGGACCAGATCCGTATTCGTCCCTATTATAAGGGAACTTTTGTTGGCTCCAGGTGGCCGAGGGCACACAACTGCCAGGGTGTTGATCACTTCAGCCTTCCCAGCCACGGATGGGTCGAAGGTCATCTTGATGGGCAGGTAGCCATCGTAAGGGAAACTCTGGGTGCCGATTCCCCATATTTCCAGCTCTTCTATCTTCTGGATGGGTAGATAACTTAAGTGTTTATCATAGAAATCCCTGTATAGCAGGGTCACTTGTGCCCCAGTATCCAAGATGGCTCTTGTGTAGACTCCCTCCACTTGAATAGGTACTATAGGAGATGGGCCTACCAGCTTCTCTGGATATGGCCTGGCAGAGGTCACCTTCTTCTGATCCTTGCCTTTCGGACTCTCTCTCGTCCAACTCCCTTTGGACTTTAGTCTTTCTTGGGCCTGATATGCATTGATTTCCCTCCTTTCAATGGGTGTACAGACTCGCTGAGGGATGTTATTGTCTTTCTTAGGTGTGCATCCCCTTTGGGGAATGCTGTGCCTCTTCTGAGGGGTCTTGCCCTCTCTCTTTGGGGTGTATTCCTGCTGAGGGATACTGTGTTTCCTCTGAGGGGTTTTGTCCTTTCTCTTCCTTTTGGGGCTGGAACACACAGCTGCAATATGGCCAACTCCTCCACAGTTAAAACAGACTATATCTCCCCATTCCTGTAGAGATGCGGGTGCTGAGGCAATTGGGAACAGTTCCTTCCTTGGTACTTCTCTCTCGGGACCCTCTGGATCTTTTGCTATCAGAGAGGCCAGCATCTCTAACACCTTAGACATTTGTGATTTTAAAGTGTCTACTTCTGAGTCTCTTTCAGGGGTCATCACTGAGTTGACCATCACTGGTGCAGGGGTGGCATTTGTCTTAATCCTTTGCTGGTCCTGCTGTAGTGCCTCCTCATCTCTGATGATTTTTATCAAGTCAGAGTAGGTCAGTGACGTTCCTCCTCCCGAGGTTTTCAGGTGAAGCCAGACTGGGTCCGAGTGCAACGCTCCCTTCAGGACTTGCTTCATTCTCGCCACATCTGTATCTTTGGGCATCATTCCCTTCTTTAATACAATTTTGCACAGCAACCTGTTCAGTCTTCTGACATACTCCGAAAGCTTCTCATTCGGCTGTTGGAAAGTATGTTCAAATTGGTAGATCATCTCTGTCACCTTTTCTAACTGACTGAACTCCTCTTGCAGTATGGCTAGGCAGTCTTGAGCCGTGCAATCTGTATTCCCAAACCGGAAGCTTTTCACTGCTTCTGCAGCCGCGCCTTTCAGGCTCTCTATCACTCGTTGCCTCTTCTGCGCTTCAGGCACCTCCCATGTCTCTACTGCTTGTAATGCCTGCTCCACCCAAGTATCAAAATCTTCCTCCCCCGCAGGGACAGGGAGCTTCCCTGAGAATGTCTTTAATCTCCGGTAGCTAGTCTCTACATGTCCCGTGCTTGTCTTCTGACATTTTGTTAGCAGATCCCCTATAGCATTTATCAGTTCTGGTGATATGGCAGTGACAGGCGCAGGTGCCGCCGGAGGCGTCGCCCTGTCTCTTCTTTTAGGTGAGACACGGGTTGCCCCCTGCGGTGATCCCGTTGGTGATGGCTCCTTCTTTATAGTTATTGCGTGCGCCAACCTATAGGTTTTGTTGTCTGGCGTCCGCACACAGTTGCGCTTGAAAGTCTCTGGCATCCCGCCCCAGTACTCCACTAATGCATACTGATACGAGATATCTGGGTCTGATTTTATCTCCGTCACCCACGGTGTAAGATCTGGGGACACGGACATCATTAGCTGCTCTACTGTCTCTGTTGACCACTCCTCCCCCGGGAGGCTGATGACTACCGACTTGTCTGGCTTTGCTCTAGATGCTTCGCACCACGCTTTTACTGTTAGCGGGTCCATGCCGGTACCTCTGGCGTGTTCAGTTGCTGTATCAGGATCCCGGACAAGCCCCCACGTGTAGCGCACCCCCAACTAAGAGAGCTGCTGAATTTGGTCTCAGGCCCTGCACACAGCACCGCCAACCCCCGGCAATTCACTCGATCCACTCTGGCACAGTTAGTCTAGGGTAATATCTCTTATACTCTATAATAGAATTCAGACACCAATGCAAAGCAATTTAAGAATAACGAGTTTACTCTCTTTTAGTATAATAGATCAACAGTTATAACAGATCACACGTGCTTCTAGCAGAGCCCTGCAGCGAATAGCATACTACACATTAGTGAAATACAGTAATGGCATACCACGTGTAACGGCCGTTAACTAAGCGCCCTGTGGCGCAGCAACTAGACTCTAACACTTGGTCAGGCCTGACCCAGACTCTAAAACTCAGTCTCTAGGAGATGATTTCTTCGCATGCAAGTCTTTAATGGTGGTGCACATTCAGGAACACATTTGTAATCCACAGATCAAAGTAACAACATGGAACAATTCACTGGAGACCCCTTTGACTCAGTTCTGCTATAGATCTCCAGTGGGGTCTCAAATATAAACGGGTGGGCCATGGCAGTCTGTAGGCCTAACAACAGTATAAAGTATATGGATTGAGCATGTGCTCGCTCACCCCTCCGGACACGATCCAAGTCCGGGACTTCCACCTGCTGTGTCTCCACACACAGCGTCTGCAGCGGTCGGGTCTCCGATCCAACAAAGGTTGAGGAATAACAAAGTCAGATGCCACCCAGGCTCGAAGTAGGGTGGAAGGCTCTTTGGTAGCTGCGCAAGGCCCCAGGCTTCAGGCCTTGCACACCAGCAGATCAGCACAGGAGGACTTGTTCACCGAAGTCTCGTGTCCCAAAGAGGCCGAGCCTAGCCTCGCCCCTTCCTTATATAGCTCCACCCATGAGTCTCTGCGGTGGCAACATTGCACTCGGGGTGCCAAATGGGGTTCTGGGTAAGGTAGTCCTGAGAGTCTTAAAGGAGACCCCGCTACCGACTGTACCTTCAGGTAAGCCTTGCTATAGGCTTACCTATAGGTAAAAGCCATGCATGGGAGTTTACTCCCACTTTAAAGGTCCTATGACATTTTAGTGATTGGTTTTACAAAAGGAGCAAAATGTGTGCAAAAATTCAGTAAATGTAGCAAAATTTAATAAAAAACACATTAAAGCAGATCCTGCAGTCAAATTAACTGCCCCCTCCCCCTTTTTACAAATCATCTACTGTAAGTAGGTAAAAAATGAACCTATAAAAAAACAAATAACTAATTTTACTTTACCCTGTCTTCCACATCACTAGGTGTAACATCATCCCCTTTCCAGTAAGATTCCTCAGGAATGCAGAGCAGGCAAAATCTTCAGCCCATTTCAAGAGCATCTTTTCACAGGATTGTGCTGCTCTGTTTTCCCCAGCATCTAACCAGAAGGAGTGTGACTTTTATAACTTTTATAACAGTTATATAACGTTTAACATTTTATAACACCACAATATGATTCCATCCTTAAGCCACTTTTCAGTTTTTACCTCGATTTAATGAAGCTAAGCTAAAGAAGGAATGTTTTATAGATTACAAGTTGTTTCCAACTTAAGAACATTTGCAGACTTTTGCCACTTTGTCATCGTGTTTTGTACAATCCATCACAGTCACATTTCCCATTTTGTGCATTATAAACAACTGGAAAGAGACTTGGGAAAAAATAATGTAAGAGAGAGGCACAGGGCGAAGAGGAAAAATATAGGATTAATGACTTATTGTAAAATCCTTTTTTGGAGCACATTAAAGGACACAGAATAAAGTTTTCAGATACATTTGGTTATGCTACTACCTCTTGGAGATTGGGCACTGGCAAAAAAAAGTTGTAAAGATAACCCAATATAACACTTTCAACCAGGGGCGGATCCAGAGTCTTTTCTCGGGAGGGGCACTGCCAAAAAATATGTTTTTTTTTTGGTGGGAAATTTATCGGGGAAATGGCTGGTGTCGGCGCTTCAGTCATCCTGGCACCATGGTTGTTATGGTGTCAGGATGATTGAAGCGCATTATTTTTATTATTACATTGTAATATAAAATTAAATAGTTCAATGCAGAATCAGTGACAGTGGGAGCCCCGAGTGTGTCACTTGCCACTGTCGCCTGCAATTAGTGGGAGCCCTGAGCGTGTCACTTGCCACACGTTGCGGATTGTCACTTGCCACGTCACCTGCCACATCTTGTGGATTGTCACTTGCCACATCACCTGCCACACCTTGCGGATTGTCACTAGCCACACCTTGCAGATTGTCACTTGCCACGTCACCTGCCACACCTTGCTGATTGTCACTTGCCTGCCACGAGATGCAGATTGTCATTTGCCACGTCACCTGACACAATTTGCGGATTGTCACTTGCCACGTCGCCTGCCACACCCTGCGGATTGTCACTAACTTGCCTGCTAAGGTGTAGTTTTGGTTGTCTCTTGCTGTGTCCCAGACTCCCAGAGTCAGGCAGCAGAGAGATAATGTAATCTCTCTGCTCCCTGCACAGTGAGGGCGGAAGTCACTGCAGGAATGCAGGGCAGGCAGGGGCAGTGAGAGATGATCCCATCTCTCTGCTCCCCTGCTCCCAGCTAGCTGATTGGCCAGCTGCCACACTGAGCCTGCTCTCTCACTCTCACCTGCGCTGCCAACACACTGAGCAGCACGGTCTGCCCACGAACCGCGCCGCCTGTCCACAAACCGCGCCGCAAGCGGAGCCGCCCGCTTTTTTACCCGTCTGTGGAGCCGCACGCTATCGCACCTGCCCGCAGAGCGGCCCAACGTGACTCACTGACATCACTCGTTGCTAGACGCCAAGCGGCCCAGGCGTTAGCAACGAGTGCAGGGAAGAGGCTCCACCCACCTCCTCCTCCGCTCCTGGTATCGTGTCAGTGCGCTGCGTAACTACATTAGACGAGTCTCTCTCTCGGCGCCGCTGATCGGCTGATGTGAGAAACTGAGAGAGAGACGCAGAGAGGCAGCGGTAGCCGCAGAACAAGTACTGTATATACTCGAGTATAAGCCGACCCGAATATAAGCTGAGGCACCTAATTTTACCCCAAAAAACTGGGAAAACTTATTGACTCGAGTATAAGCCTAGGGTGTCCATCTGAATGCCTCACTGTGCCCATGCCTCACTGTGCCCATGACTAGACTGATGTTTAACATGGGAGTCTATGGAAGGAGGCCGGTTCCGGGTCCGCAAAATCACCGGAGAAATGACCGTTTAACATTGGAGTCTATGGAAGGGGTGCCCGGCTTTAAAAAATCAGTGCTCCCCGGCCGTAGGTCCCCCAGACACCAATCTTTGCTCACTTGTAGAGGAGACATTGGGGCTACATGTGTGCCAAGTTTGGGGTCCAGGGGACCTACGGACGGCCAGTAACGGGTCCCCAAAGTCCTGGAGATAAGGCGCAAAAAAAATAAAAACAGAGCAAGCGAGTGTGACAGATGTTGCCCCCCCCCTGGATCCGCCCCTGCTTTCAACTCCAAAATAAAAGAATGGGAGGGACTCGTGTCCCTTAGTATACTCCAAAAAAAGGATTTTATGGTAAACCAAAAATCCTGTTTTTCTAATCGTACATTAAGGAATAAAGTATTCAGGTACATTGGGACATCCAAAAGCAGTCCAACTGAAGGGTGGGCAATACAGAAACGAAAGGCCACAATAACCAACAGGTTAACAGAGAAGGCTCAACGAACCGTTTGACAGAAGCGGGCGTCAACTGAGGCTTGATTCACTTGATGAAATTTAACAAACATGTGAACAAATGACTAGGAGGCAGCCCTCCAGATCTGAGAAACAGATGCCTAATGTTGAAAAGGTATAACCCAGAATCTAGATCAAAATCTCCAGAATATTAATCAAAAAACTATGTTCCTCCTATGACCAAGTCCCTTGAACCACGAGGTTATACAGAGATCCTCCCCAGCCCAATAGGCTAGCATCCATTGTCAGAACTTTCCAAACCATTGGAAAGAAGGATTTTCTAATTCCAGCACCAAACCCATGGCCCACCATGCCAGGGCTAGCCTGGGTACTGATAGTCAGGCATATAGCATGAAACAGAGACTGTATCCTCCTGACCTACGCAGCCAGAATGTGAAGTTGTAACAATTTGGAATGAAACTGGGCATATGGATCTGCCTGGAAGGGCCACTATAAGACCCAAAACCCAATGCAAAAGTATAAGAATTGGTTGGCTCCTCTACTGTAGAGTCCAAACATGGTAGCAAAAAGGCTGGAGTTATCCCAGGGGAAGGAAAGCCTTGGACAGACCCTATCTAAAATCAGGCCTGGATACATCAAGTGAGGAGACAGTTCCATCACTGAATCTGGAGATTTAGGATCTGCCCAAATCTCTGTAGGGTCTGCACATTCTATTGGACATTGGCTGACAGACCCTCAGTTGATCATTTCCCCAGGAGAAGGTTGTCTATATATCCCACTATGGGGATGACCTGAGAATGAAGCAGAGTATAACTGGGCATAGCACCTTGTTGAAGACACAGTGGTCAGGTCACAGAGAAGGGCAAAAAATTGGTTTGATGTTTTATGTTGAGCACCCACAGCAAAATGCAGTTAAGGTTGATGCGCCAGGAAGATAGGGACATGTAAGTAGGCATGCTTTATGTCCACAAAGGCCAGAAGGTCTCCCAAATGGACGGAAGCAAAGACTGATCAGGTGTATTCCATACTGAATTACTGTACCCAGAAGAACATTTTTGAGGACCTTCAGCTCTAGCATGTTGTGGTTCCCCCCTTTTGGCTTCAGAGACAGTGAACACGTTTTGAAAAGAAACCTTGAAATCTCTCCTTTTGCATGGCAGTGTCTTGGAAGAAGAGTTGTGCCAAAGCAGAATGAAGGTACACCAGTCTTTGCAGAGATGTTGGCAGGCTGGCCAACATGAATGAGGGTGGAGGTAGAGACCAATATTCCAGTTTCTATCCACTGAATACAGCATTCTGGACCAAAATTTCTGAAATGTCCTAGGACCAGATGGCCACAAAGGCCACCAGACATGTTTTAACTTTGCGAAGTTTGGCTCATTTCAAGGAAGACTTGTTCATCGACTTAGTGGACTTGAGTGTCTAGGACCTACGACAGAACGTGAGTTTCCAGCTTTGCCTTGGAGGCTTATGAGAAATTAAAAGGACTCTTTGTAGCCTCTGACGTAGAGGATTTACAAGTCTGAGGCATAGCCTTCTTTAGCTGGGGCAAAAGGATGCTCTTTCCTCAGTGACTTTCCTAATACATCAGGGATTTGACAAAGAAGAGTTCCCCAAAAGGCATTTCTTGCACTGATGCTCCACAGACCATCATTTGAACCAAGGGGTCCTCTGCCTGTGCACTGAAAGTAGACTCATTCTGAATTATTATAGGGACACTAAAGGTACAATTTTTTTCACCTTAATGCATCCTATGCATTAAGGTGAAAAAACATCCGACAATACAATACCGGCCCCCCCCCAGCCCCCCCGTTTTACTTACCTGAGCCCTGGAAAGCGCTGCGCTCGCCCCTGACATCCTCTTCGCTGCTCAGCCTGGCCGTTGATTGGCTACAGTGGATGGATTGAAAGCAGCGCAGCCATTGGCTTGCGCTGCTGTCAATCACATGCAATGACGCGGCATGCCGGGGGGCGGGGCCGAGTGATACAGTGAGCGGCTATGGCCGCCGGCTGTATCACAGGAGCGTGCCCGCAAGAACTCAACACCATGCGAGTTTGCTCGCATGAAGGTGTTGAGTTCTTGCGGGGGGAGCTGAGACAGCCGCCGAGGGACCCCAGAAGACCAGGTTCGGGACACTCTGTGAAAAACGAGCTGCACAGTGGAGGTAAGTATAACATGTTTGTTATTTAAAAAAAAAAAAAATTGTCTTTAGTGATCCTTTAAGTGAAAAATATCCACCAATCCATCAATGCAGTAGAGTAAGGCCACAGGCATGAGCTCCAGTTGTTGGTGGACAGATGACTCTGTGAGGATAGACCCGGGATCCTGAGAAATATCCTTGGACTCAAGGTCTAGCAGATGGACATGGCCACAATGACAGGCTGTAGGACAGGGCCTGTGAGGGAATATTAGACCTTGGAAAGGACTTCAAGACTTTTATTCAGAGGATCTTGTCAGAGTGCTGTTTAAACATAAAATGGTCAAAAGCCACTATAGGAAGGACCACTTTTTAAGGAGCCCCTCCTAAACAGGATATTGCTGACCAAAATACTTAAGGACTTAAATACGTGAGTCGTAAAGATCTTTACAAAACTGATTGCAACAGCCAGTGAGCAGGAAATGTTTTAAAGGCTTGTGACTTTTAGAGCTCAGGCAAGTGATCTAAAGCCTTTCTCGGCAAGAAAGCTGCTGGGAGAGATTTTTGCAGTGAAAACCGTGCGTGTGTATGCTTTCTCGGCGAGAAAACTGCCGGGAATCCCGACGAGAAAAATAGAGAACCTGCTCTCTATTTTCTCGTTGGGATTCTCGGCAGAGTGTTTCCTGCCGAGAAAACCGTGAGTGTGTATGCTTACCTGTCCCCAGGTAAACCCGCGCATGCTCGAAAAGACTTTGACGCATGCGCGGTAGCATACAAGGGTAGTGTAGAGTGTAGCAAGATGGCGGCGATGGCATCGAATGTGATGAGCGCAGGCTCGTCGTCGATGACGTCACCGCGTTCTTGCCATTCAAAAGAACGGCGGTTCTTTTGAATGGCCATCTGTATGCACGGCTTGGCAAGGAAAGCTTGCCAGGAATCCCGTCAGGAAAAAAATCCTGATGGGATTCCCGGCCGTGTGTATGAGGCTTAAGGTGTGGTTGCCACAGGTCAAGGTCAAGTCACAGCCTTCAGGAGGGGTGCGCAACAAACTGACAAATGTGTCAAGGCACTCCATAGGAGTGTCTGTGACACAATTTAAAGTGTTGAACCACACAACATAACCCTTGAAGAAGAGAGGGAATACAGAAGGGTGTTCTGGATAATACAAAGGGAGGAAAATGATGGTGACCATGTGGGCCATCAAGCCCATACCAGCCAGACTTTACCCCTCTGGTGGGCATACCCCACTAGTTTTCAGGGGCAGGAAGGTGCAGCATGAACCTGGACCTGTAAAGTACTTTGCAGCTAACTCACATGTTGCACTTTGAGTTTCTAGAAGACCACATAATGCAGAGCCCAGTGCTCAGAGACACATTAGAGGCCAGCCATGTGTCTTCCTCTCAGCAGGGTCGGGGTATTGCCTACAAGGTTATGCCAAATATCGGCTGATCCAGAAAGCTGCAAAATGAGCCCAAGTGGCTTTGCAGCAACTGAAGAATCTATTTATGTCCTAGTAGAAAAAAAATTACTGTATCTTGCAAAAAGGTAGGGAAAAAATAAGACATAGCTGGCTTTCCCCAGAGGAGAGAAGATGTCTGTTCTCCTAGGACACTTGTAAAAACTGAGGCAGACTGGGAGTGGGAGGGGTCATGCTGGGCTGTCCTTACAGCTTTGTGTCCAATCACCTGAAGGTAGCAGCATATCCCAACGTACCTGAATATGTTATCATGTGTCCTTTAATCTGAGATTAAGAAATTATCTTTTTTATATGCACAAATACACCTTTTATAACATTCAAGACCATATGTCTGTTCTTAAACAGGATCTAAACATGAACTGGATGTCATATAGTTTGCCAAAGAAGTATGTGTCATAAACAATTGCCATGTTTTTTTTTTACTGTTTAAAAGGCATGACAATCCCTTTAAAATTTTACCCCACCCACCAGAATGACTGCCACCTTGGAAAATACTTACCTTCAGTTCCATTAATAAGTTACTGTGTGGCCCTGCCCCAATCTTGCATAGTCTTTGCAGAAAAAAGTCCAATTCCTTCTGCACACATATTCTTTCCAATGACTGGTCCATACTTTATGGTGAATCCCACCCATCTAGGGAAGTATGGGAATGGATGCAGCAAGCAGCAGGCTGCATGCGCAAAAGGAGATGGGTACCACCTGGACCTCCTTCTGAAAAGAGTGTAAGGCTCTAGGCATGGCCAAACAGTGGAAGATTTGGAAGCTGAAGTTAAAGTGATTGTAATAGCTCGAAAGTTCTTCCCTAAAATAAAAAAGAGGTTTATACTTACTTGCTCTGTCCAAGAATATTGCACCAAGTGGCCCGTACTGCCTCTTCTGGGGTCCCCCCCCCCACAAGTGCTCTCCCCACCGCCTCTTCAAAGTATACCACCGTAGCAGGCCACCTACTATTAGGGAACACATGCGGGCATGCTCCCATGCTGGGCTGTGTGCGTCTGGAGGCACACACAGCGTGGCTCAGCCCCATCCCGTGCTCCCTCCTCACTGGATTTGATTGACAGCAGTAGGAGCCAATGGCTCCCACTGCTATCAGTCTGTCCCGTGAGACCAGTGCTGCTGCAGATGGGCACAGTCCTGGATCGAGAAAGAGCTCAGGTAAGTAATGGGGGGGGGGGGGGTTTACCTTAATGCAGGTAATGCATCAATTTAAAAGTGCTGAAAATTACAGGTTACATTTTTACATTTTAGTGATTGGGTTTGCATTTATCTTAAGAAACATCTGAAAAACTGTACAGACCATGTTGCCTTGTTCTTTTTCTGCCTGGCAGCTGTCTAAAATTCTTAAAGGAAAACACGCTGTTAATTACACCCATCTCTCTCCTCCATGTGTTCTGTCTTTAATTGTGACCCGCTAACCCTCCTCTTTGCTCATCTGATTTGGATATTCTGGATATTAGTTAGACAATCTAATTATATGACTATGCCTCTTTCTGTGAGCCTTCATGAAGGATTTCCCCAGCTCGGAAGAAGAATCTTACAGTGTATAAACCTTCAGCACAGAGGTTGCAGATCGTAACTCAGTTACATCATAAAGTCTTTTGTTTGCGCTGCTGCTAAACCGTGGATTTTTATGTAAGCAAAGAATTCATATCCGAAATAAAGAAAACGAAGCAGGATTTATACTCCTGACTTGGTGCAACAGGGCTTTTGGGGACTATTATAATACAAGACAGATGTCACCACTGACGCCGTATCCTAAAAAAAACCTTGACATTAATGATTTCTCTGATGTCGCCAGTCTTTTTAAAATAAATATTCTAAGAAAAATGTAGACAGCCATTACTGATCTTTTAAAAATGCTCGTGTTGTACCCTTAACAGGGTATTCCAGGTTAATATTCGTGATGATCCCAAACCTTGCCTTCTGGGTGTCTTGGACGATCTTTAAGTGGAATATGTATCTAAACAAGCAATAGCAGGGCCCTCTTTCAGGCTCGTAAATTGAGTCTTAGACATTGGAAATCGGCTGATCCACCCTCGTGGAAGGAGTGGATAACCCAAATTGGTGATACGCTACACCTTGAAAAATAGATCTTCCAATACAGAGGATGCCCAGGCAAATATCATAAATTGTGGTTCCCTTGGCTGGATACACCAGGGCTATACCCAGTAATTTTTTTTCTTAGATAGAATTCTCTGAAACAACTCTTACCCTGTGTATTTTGATGTGGTTATATTGATTTGGGTTTCCATTACAGATTCAGTATGCATCATCAGAATGATACATCTACTATTATATGTTGCTATGATATTGTTGGAATATGGAACTGCTTTATGACTTTTTGTTCTCAATAAGAGTTAAAATAAAAAATAAAAATGCATGTGTGGTACTGATCCATTGACATCGGCGCTTTCCAAATCAATTACCTGCTACAAGTTTGCAGATCAGGGGCTGTGGCTTCACTTCTGTGATTAAGTTACTCGTGTCAAAAAGACAGCCTTGGTAACTAGTTTGTTTCAGAAATTGTGCACAATGGCAGTCCACAAAAATCCTTGAGGTGACAGAACCTACCCACAACAACCCTGCCCTATCCAAACGCCGATCTGATTAGGAGAAGCTTCCACCCTTTCTGATACTGTCAAAGCTTTCTCAGTATAAATAGTGATTGGCCAATAAAAATGTGGGTGGGGAAGAATTCCAACACAGATAGGAAGTGTTAAAACTTTGCCCAATCAGAACAGCCCTGCATTTTTTTTTTTAAGTGTAGGAACTGAAATGTGGAGGCACCTCTAGGTGGCAGGCTGTGATATTTTTCAAAAGCTTTTCTTCTAGCTTGGGCTTGTCTACATTGGCTGCCAAACCAAGGCTTTTCTTTCAATATATTTTTAATTAAAATGTTTCAATTTAACATGACATTTGTCTTGGAAACATTGCAGAATATAGAAAAAAAGCAAATGGTAGAGGAAGAGGTAGACATTACAACAAGTGCTCTCTAATAGGCAAATTATCAATGCTTTGTAATATATAGTCTTAGTACTGCCATGGGGCAGGAAAACCACTTTGTCATGATCCTCAGGGTGCAATGGTAGAGTTCTATAACATGGATATAAACAGACATACAAAGAGAATCAAAGGTAGAGTGATCTATAACAGGGGTCTTCATGCTTTCTAAACAAGTGGCCAGTTTACCGTTCTTCAGACTTCAGGGCTGCCAGGCTGTGGGCATTGGGAGTAGAAAAGGTCCTGATGTCAGCAGGAAAAAAAAATGCCCCATTTTTGGTGTCATTGGGGGGAATTGTGCCCCATCGTTGGTGTCATTGGCAGAATTTATGCCCCATTGTTGGTATCATTGGGAAGAATTGTGCCCCTTTGCTGGTATCAGTGGGAGGAATTTTGCCCCATCGTTGGTATCAGTGGGAGGAATTTTGCCCCATCGTTGGTGTCAGTGGGAGGAATTGTGCTCCATCATTGCTGTCATTGGGCCCAATCGTTGGTGTCATTGGGAGGAATTGTGCCCTGGTGCGCAGTCATGTTGAAACTGTCAGGGCTGGGCTCAGCCCTTCCTTCTCTGAGCTAGCAGCTCAGCTGTCAGCCAATTACCAGCTCCTATCTCTCCACAGTGACTCATCTGTTGTTGATCCTGCTCGTCAGTCCTGCCTACTTAAAGCCTTCCAGTTCATTTGCTCTCTGCCTTCGCCTTTGTCAACTTCACCGAGACTTTCTCCTGCGTTCCTGTTGTGGACTTGCTCGGTTGACGTTCCTTCTGGCTCCTGATCCTGCTTGCTGTACTACTACGTTTATTTCTGGCTCTCTGACATTGGCTTGGCCGACAACCCGATCCAGTTACTGAACTCTGGCTATGTTTTGACTATGCTTACTCTGTTTACCTTTTTATTATTATTAAACAAGTGTGATTTAACTGTACTTCTGTCTCGGTCTGATTCATGGTTTCTGACAGTAGGCGAAGGCCATGAATTCAGAAGATGCAGCCAATCCATTTGTTGGTAATATTTTTTCCAGATTAGATGACCTGGATCACCGCATGGATCAGTTTGCCATGGCGTTACAGATGCTCCTGAGTCGCACGGCTCGTCTGGAATCTCCCACTGTGGCCACTCCGGTAGAACCTGTGTTGCAGCCCATCCCTGCTGCTGCTCCAGTCACTGTGCAGGGATCTATAAGAGGTATGTCTGTTTCTGCTCTGCTTCCCCAGCGATTTGGGGGCGATCCAGTTCAATGCAGAGGGTTTCTCAACCAGGTTGAGATATACTTTGAGATGCTGCCCAGGCATTTCCCATGGACAGAAGCAAAGTAGGTTTCGTGATATCTTTGCTTTCTGAGAGAGCCTTGGCCTGGGCAAACCCTTAATGGGAGACACAAAAACCCGTGGTCCTGAGTTACCCAGAATTTGTGGCTTCCTTCAAAAGGGTATTGGACGTTCCCACACGCTCCGCTTCTGCTGCCAAGAGCCTCATGTCCATCAAACAGAGTACGAGTGCGGTTGCCGATTATGCCATTGAATTCCGTACTCTGGCAGCAGAGGTTGCTTGGAACAATGAGGCCCTTGTGGCTGCCTTTTCTCATGGTCTCTCGGATAACATCAAGGATGAGATAGCAGCCCGAGATATACCCACTGAGCTGGAAAGCTTGATCACATTTGCCATCCTCATTGACTCCAGACTCAGAGAAAGACTCTTTTAAAGAGCGGTTGCGGAAGCCTCCTGTACGTTTGTCTCCGAGCTTTGCAGTCCCACCCTTGCCTCCCTCACCTCCCATGCCTCCTGGTACCGAGTCGGTCTGTGAAGATGAACCCATGCACTTGGAATTCATGCATCTCTCTGCGGATGAGAGAGCCCTTAGAAGGAGGGAGAGATTGTGCCTTTATTGTAGCCAGGCTGGTCACTTTTTGAAGTCTTGTCCTACCCGTTCAGGGAACGCCCGAACCTTGAGGTCCTGTCACGGACAGACCTTAGGTGGCGTTGTTTTGTCTCCAGTTTCCCAGAAGGATAAGCCCCTGGTTTCGGTTACCCTGTCTTTGGCTGAGTCGTCCATCGAGATACAGGCTCTAATCGACTCCGGGGCTGCAGGCCTGTACATTGATGCTGCCTTTGTATCAAAGCAGAGAAAGGATATCACCAAGCAAAACTAAGCTTATAACTAAGCACTGTTTGTTAGTGTGAAACGCGTCAGCTCTTCTGTCCGTTCTGTTCTGCTGGAAAGGGGGGGGGACTGTGCGTGAGCACAGGTTGGGACTTTAAATGAGGCACATGCTGTGAGCCTCCATCCCTAATACAAAGGAAAAAAGGGGGGGAGTTTGGGACTTTAAATGAGGTTCTGGACAGGGTGGGGGTATGTTTAAAAAGAAACACATGTTTATTAACATGAGCTAAAATGTGATACAATGTCTGGATGATGGGGCTGTACACAAAAATATAAATGCATGTCAAGAAAACTAGAGACACATATTCATATCAACTTGGAAACTCATGACAATATGGCAATACATATAGAGCATGGACATCAAGGATGCAAATTAATATCAACTTATAATACATGACAGCATGAAAATGAAGTGAGCAGCTCCCAAAAATGCATATATGTATACACATAAGTCCTTAGAGCGGCACAGTGCAGTAAAATAGCATAGGGTAAAAAATTGTCAACCAAGATTGCTTGTAGACCAGTGAAGAGATCAATTTGCTGATATGGGAGTGTGTTGGCATCCTAGATTGTCCAACGCGTTTCGTGTTTGTACACTCATCAGGGGCGGATGTTCCCAACAATTTAAAAAGATTAATTACACTTAGTCTGGATTAACACTAAGCATAACAGGAAAGGACATGTATGCCAGTCCTGAAAAACTTACATGCAAGAAGTGGGTGGTGGGGATGGGTAAGGTAATGGGCCAGGGCCAACAAGAGGGTGTCCGTCCCAGAAGCTGAGGCGATGGAGCCAGGTGCAAACAGGTGCGCAAGCATAGAGCCGAACAAGGAGGCAGATAGCCAATCTTGGTTGGGCGCCAAAACTGTGGTAATGTGATGGGAACGCCATAAGATCTATAAAGGACAAAATAAAGTGTGTATGAGGTATAAATATCACACTAGAAGGCTTCCAGTGGCATATTGGAGTGATAGAACAAAAATTACCTGTACGTTGAACAGCAAGAGACAAGAGGTCCCTAAGCGGTATGGCGTGCTCCCATTAAGACAAAAAAAGACTGTGTAAGGGCGGCATAATATACCCCCCACACATCTAGCCGCACATGGGCTCCCGCCAATGTCACGCTGGCTAATCACATGCACGGAGGAGCTGCGGTCGGGATGGTGACCACCACCCACGACAGGAGCTGACATCCATAGGCTGTGAAAGCCGTTCTGTTCTGCTGTGGCATGTATTTTTGATGTCCATTTTTGAATAAAAGGCAAAAACTTTTTTGGACAGCGGCTGTCCAAAATTTCTTTCCATTTTTGCTTTGTATCGAAGCACTCGATTCCACTACAGCTGCGTGACACTTCACTTGCCATTGAGGCTCTTGATGGGAGACCTCTACAGCCTGCCCATTTGACTCATGAGACTGTTCCGTTGTCCATGGCCGTAGGGGCTCTTCACCATGAGATAATCCAATCCCAAGTTATTTCCCCACCTAAGTTTCCGCTGGTTATTGGTTATCCCTGGTTACAGAGCCACAACCCTTCTTTTGATTGGCTCCATGCTGAGGTTCTGTCCTGGTCACCACAGTGCAGTAAGAGATGCTTCAAGAAGGTAGCCAAGGTCCTGTGTACCTCTTCACTCTCCTCCCTGCCGGAGGAGTACTGCGATTTTAGCGATGTCTTTGACAAAGTTCAAGCTGGTACTTTGCCTCCACACCGGTCGTATGATTGCGCATTGACCTTCAACCTGGTGCCATACCCCCTCGTGGTCGGGTTTACCCTTTGTCGGTCTTAGAGGATAAGACCATGGAGCAGTATGTTGCAGACGCACTTTCTCGAGGTTTCATCCGCAAATCCTCGTCTCCTGCTGGTGCTGGTTTCTTTTTTGTGAAGAAGAAGAGTGGTGAACTGAGACCTTGTATAGATTATAGGGGTCTCAATCGTTTAACGATTAAGAATGCCTATCCGATTCTGTTGATTACGGAGTTATTTGACCGCCTCAAGGGAGCAACGGTTTTCACAAAGCTTGATTTGAGAGGGGCATACAATCTCATCAGGATTAAGGAGGGCGACGAGTGGAAAACTTTGTTTAATACCAGAACAGGTCATTATGAGTATCTCGTAATGCTTTTTGGCCTTTGCAACGCTACGGCAGTTTTCCAGGAGTTTATTAACGATGTCCTCCGAGATTTGTTGCAGTTATGTGTGGTGGTTTATCTCGACGATATCCTCATATTTTCCAAGTCCCTGGAGAGCCACCACACAGATGTCTGTCGTGTGCTTCAGAAACTAAGAGAGAACAATCTCTATTGTAAATTGGAGAAGTGCGAATTCCATTGTGAACAGGTTAAATTCCTGGGTTATGTCATTTCCACTGCTGGTTTTTCGATGGACCCAGAGAAACTTTCAGCAGTCCTACAGTGGCCTCGACCCATGGGTTTACGTCCTCTGCAGCGTTTTCTTGGTTTTGCCAACTGTTATCGGAAGTTTATTCGTAACTTCTCGTCTCTGGTCAAGCCCCTGACTGATATGACCAGAAAGGACAGCAACTCACAGAGTTAGTCTCCGGAGTCCATTAAGGCCTTTGACAGTCTCAAGGCTGCCTTTGTTTCTGCTCCTGTGTTGGCACATCCTGATCCTACGTTGCCTTTTATCCTTGAAGTTGATGCTTCTGAGACTGGGGTTGGCGCCCTTCTGTCTCAACGTCCTAGCTCTGAGAGCGCTATGCATCCGTGTGGTTACTTTTCCAAGAAATTGTCACCTGCGGAGTGCAATTACGAGATTGGTGACAGAGAGCTTTTGGCGATCATTTTAGCCCTGAAAGAATGGAGACATCTCCTCGAAGGTACCCCTGTGCCGGTTCTCATTCTTACCGACCATAAGAATCTCACATTCTTGTCTGAGGCTAAGCGCCTCTCTCCCAGAAGGGCACGATGGGCTATTTTCTTGTCGAGCTTTAATTACATTGTCTCATTCTTACCCGGTACTAAGAATGTAAGGGCTGACGCCTTGTCTTTAATTAATTTATTTATTCTTTTTTTCCAACAAGATCTAAACATACATATAGTTCGAACTTCCACATCTATTATTTCCCATCACAATCAACAATACTCATGCAACAGTAAAAAAGAAAAAAAAGAAAAAGAAAACCAAATAGAAGGAGGACAACCCCCTCCCTTGCTCTCTCCCCTCGTGCCCCTCCAAAAAACCTTTGTTCTCCTCACCTCTCTTCTTTACCACCATGAATGAACATAAGGCTCATTAGACCTCTTCCCCCCTCGCTCCTTTTTCACAAAGAGTTTCCCCCTCCTCTGAGGCCAGGAAGGCGCTCCAAGCAGACCAGGTCTCGGAGTACCTTTCGTGCTGTTGACGTGCATAAAGGACTAGGTCTTCTAGTTTGCTAACCTCCTTCACCTTGCTGATCCACATTTCTAATGCCGGTGGCGATGTTGATTTCCACTTTAACGGGATACATGCCTTTGCGGCATCTAAAAGGTACGGAATGCATGATTCCTTGTATATCCTTTCGGGGATCTGGTTAACATGTAGGAGGAAAAACTCCGGGCCCTCCGGTATTGTTAGATCTGTACATAGTTGAAGGGACTGTCTAATCCCCAGCCAAAACCGCCTTAGTCTGGAGCAGTCCCAGAATATATGCAGCATAGTACCTTTCTCTTCCTGACATCTCCAGCACCGGTCTGAAGCGTCCGGGAACATTTCCCCAAGTTTCTCTGGTGTTCTATACCACCTAGATAGAATCTTGACATTGGTTTCTTGTGTTTTAACACATATTGAAGTCTCATGTGTAAACCTAAGCATCCTCTGTCGCTGCTCCGGACTAAAAGTCCTCCCTAGTTCCTTTTCCCAATCCTGGATACATTTCAGGGAGGGGGTTTCCGGCTGGGTATTCAACAGTTCGTAACATACTGATAGTGTATGCGATGTTACTCCTTTCTCATTACAAAGTTTTTCAAATTTAGTCAAAGATCTATCCATCTGTCTCGGGCCCGGGAGAGTGCTAAGGAAATGGGTAATCTGTAACGCGTTCCAAAATTTTAATCTAAAAATATTTCCTTGTTCCATCAGCTCCCTTGTTGTGACCCAGGTTCCCGTATGGATATAATTAAATGCTCGAGTGTATCCCATGCTTATTAAGTGTTGAAATCCACTCTCTTCACACCCCGGCTGAAAGGATGGATTGCCCAATATTGGGTATAGTGGAGAGGTCGTAGGTGCCACTCCGATAGTGGGGAGCAGGGCCACGCATAGCTTAATCGTATTGCCCACCACCGGACTGGCAATCACTTCTCTCTGCATTGCAGCAAGACACCATGGTGCTCCATTTAGTGGCATTGAGGACTGTGCATTTTCAATCTGTACCCATAATTTAGTCTCTGTATGTCTATTCCAATCAACGACTCTATTCAAGTGTACTGCTTGGTAGTACTTCCTTATGTCCGGTACCGCCAGTCCCCCCTGTCTCTTACTATACATTAACTGTTTCCGTTGTATCCTGGGCTGTTCATGTGCCCATATAAATTCAAATATTAGCTTCTGAGTCTGTTTAATAAAACTTAAGGGGATATGTATTCCCCAGTAGAGGGGGAAAGTTTAATTCGTATATTTTGGCCATATTTTTTGGGAGTGAGGTACCTAACTACGTTAAGGCTCCGTCTGTCCACTTAAACTTAAAATTTTGTTTCAACTGTATTAACGATGTATCTAATAAGTTAACCCCCATTGCTTCCGATTTTTTAAAGTAAATACGGAGATTCGAGAGAGCCCCATATTTCTCAAATTCCCTCATCAAATTCGGGATCGTAATCAGTGGATTGGTAAGTGTAAAAAGCATATCGTCCACATAGGCCGAGATTTTACATTGAATATTCCCTATTTGAATCCCTGAGATATCTTGATTCCGTCGTAGTGTGCACAAAAATGGTTCCAATGACAGGGCGAAGAGGAGTGGGGACAGGGGACATCCCTGTCGTGTCCCGTTTGTGATAGGGAAGGGTTCTGATAGTATTCCCATTTGCTCGTACCCGGGCTGTTGGGCAGGAATATATAGAGGCGACCCACTGTAGTATCTTGCTTCCAAACCCTCCATGTTGGAGGACTCCAAGTATCCAAGTCCAGCTCACCCTGTCGAAGGCCTTCTCTGCGTCTGCACTCAAGAATACGCATTGCGTCTGTGTTTTATTCGCTATCTGTAGCAGATTAATAACTTTCGTTGTATTATCTCGAGCTTCTCTTGCGGGGACAAATCCCATCTGATCTAGATGTATCAAGTTCGGGACAAACTGCTGGATCCTATCCGCCAGAACCGTGGTAAAAAAAATTAGGTCTAGATTTAATAAAGATATTCGACGATAACTTCCACATGAGGCTGGATCTTTCCCCTCTTTTGGTATCACTGTAATATATGCTAATAAGGTATCTTTCATTAAAGTAGCTGAAGACCCCAGACCATTAAATAGCTTAACCATATATTCAGATAAGTAGGGAAATATTTTTTTGTAATATTGTGCCGTAAGACCGTCCGGTCCCGGTGATTTCCCTAGATTCATAGAACCTACCGCTGTCTCCAATTCTTCTCTGCTTATGGGGGTCTTCTCTGACGCCTTGTCACGACAATTTTCCTCCACTTCCAAGGTGGAGTCGGTTCCGGTTCCTGTGATTCCTCCTGATCGTATTCTGGCTACGGTTCGCACCAGTCTTACTTCTCATTTGGGTGACAAAATTCTTGCTGCTCAGGTCGATGCTCCTCCTGAGAAACCTTGTGACCGCTGCTTTGTTCCCGAGAGTCTCTGTAGTGCCATGCTCCAGACTTAGCATTCTCCCAAGGCTGCTGGCCACCCTGGGAAGAATCAACTCTTTTGGGCCATTTCCCAACAATTCTGGTTACCTAGTCTACGTGCTGATGTAACCGCCTTCGTAGCTGCCTGTTCCGTGTGTGCTAAGAGTAAGACTCTGCGACACCTTCCAGTGGGCCTGCTACAACCCATACCCAATGGAGAGAGGCTCTGGACCCACCTGTCTATGGATTTCATTGTGGAGATACCAAACTCCCAGGGCAACACAGTTATCCTGATGGTGGTTGACCGGTTCTCGAAAATATCACATTGTATTCCACTCAAGAAGTTGCCTACTTCTAAGGAATTGGCTTCTATTTTTGTTCGGGAGATCTATCGCTTACATGGGCTACCCAAGGTGATTGTCTCTGACAGGGGTAGTCAGTTTGTGTCCCGGTTCTGGCGAGCCTTTTGTGCACAGTTGGGTATTCAGCTTGCTTTCTCCTCTGCGCATCACCCGCAGTCTAATGGGGCCGCAGAACGAGCCAATCAGTCCTTGGAGCAATTCCTACGTTGCTATATTTCTGACCATCATAACAACTGGTCAGCCCTCTTACCGTGGGCGGAGTTTGCTCACAATAGTGCCTTGAATTCTACTTCCAGATTGTCCCTGTTTATGGCGAACTATGGTTTCCAACCTTCCATATTGCCTGACTCGTTTGTTCCGCAGAGTATTCCTGTGTTAGAGGAGCATCTCCGTGGTCTTCGTTCCACTTGGGCACAAGTCCAGGAGGCTTTGCAACATGCTAGCGATAGGTACAGACTCCATGCTGACCGCAGACGCCTGCCTGCGCCTTCCTACCAGGTTGCGGACAGAGTCTGGCTGTCGTCTCGCAACCTCCGACTTCCTGTTCCTTCTTTGAAGTTCGCACCTCGGATTATTGGGCCTTTCTGTATCCTTCGCAGGATTAACCCAGTGGCTTATGCGTTGGACCTTCCTCCTAGTATGCGCATCTCAAATGTGTTTCATGTCTCCTTATTGAAACCTTTGGTCTGCAACCGCTTTACCACCTCGGTGCCATGTCCTCACCCTATACAGGTTGAGAACCATGAGGAGTATGAAGTACAATCCATTGTTGACTCCCGTAGATTCCGTGGGCGCATACAGTACCTGGTGTATTGGAAGGGGTACGGTCCGGGGGAACGCTCTTGGGTCTCATCCTCGGACGTACATGCCCCTGTCCTCCTCCGCAATTTCCATAGACGTTTTCCCCTCAAGCCCGGTGGTCCTCCGAGGGGGAGGGGTCGTTGAGGAGGGGGTACTGTCAGGGCTGGGCTCAGCCCTTCCTTCTCTGAGCTGGCAGCTCAGCTGGCAGCTCAGCTGGCAGCTAATTACCAGCTCCTATCTCTCCACAGTGACTCACCTGTTGTTGATCCTGCCTACTTAAAGCCTTCCAGTTCATTTGCTCTCTGCCTTCACCTTTGTCAACATCAGAGACTTTCTCCTGCGTTCCTGTTGTGGACTTGCTCGGCTGACTTTCCTTCTGGCTCCTGATCCTGTTTGCTGTACTACTACGTTTATCTCTGGTTCTCTGACATTTGCTTGGCCGACAACCCGATCCGGTTACTTAAATCTGGCTATGTTTTGACTACGCTTACTCTGTTTACCTTTTTATTATTATTATTAAACAAGTGTGATTTAACTGTACTTCTGTCTCGGTCTGATTCATGGTTTCTGACAGGAACAGGAAGGGGCCATCCCCAAAGTGTTCCCACAAAGTTGGGACTATGAAATTGTCTTCGTATGCTGACCCCTTAAGAATTCCCTTCACTGGAACTAAGGGGCCAAGCCCAACCCCTCAGAAACAACCCCACACCAAAATCCCCCCTCCACCAATGATTTGGAACAGTGCACAAAGCAAGGTCCATAAAGACATGGATGAGCGAGTTTGGGGTGGAGGAACTTGACTGAACTGCACAGTGTCCTGACCTCAACCCAATAGAACCCCTCAGGGATGAATTATAGCGGAGACTGTGAGCCAGGCCTTCTCGTCCAACGTCAGTGCCTGACCTCAAAAATGCTCTTCTGGAAGAATGGTCAAACATTCCTATAGACACACTCCTAAACCTTGTGGACAGCCTCCCCAGAAGAGTTGAAGCTGTTATGGCTGCAAAGGGTGGGCCAAATCAATATTGAACCCTACGGACTAAGACTGGGATGCCATTATAGTTCATGTGCGTGTAAAGGCAGGTGTCCCAATACTTTTGGTAATATAGTGTATCTTTCCATAAGGTATGGCTCCAAAGCCATAAACACGTAGAAGGACAAAAAGAAAAAATCAGGAGCATCATTTTGCTATTCCCTCCCCAGCAGTCAACGGTGAGGGCTGGTACTAATTCAGCACACCTCCACAGACTCCCAATGATCTTACAGTAGGTGGGCATGAACAGAAAATTATTTAGGTTGTCTGGTTTAGGGATGAGAACATTAATAGCCCCTCCCTGATTATGAAATGGAAACAAAACTACATTACATGTGCAGACCTAAAAAAAGATCTGCTTTTAGAAATGCTATAAAAGTTCTTAAAACGAAAAAAAAAAAAACACAATAGTTAGCTCAGACCTTGGCTATTGGTTGCTTCCTGAAGACCCTAGTGGGGTCAGTGAGCCTCACCACTGCATCCTGGGAAAGCTTAATATTCCAAATCCTGCGAAATGGGCTCTTGCACAGCGCTGGAGTGAGGCTCAGGGATGTCACCAGCAACTGCAAGACATGCCTGGAAGCCGGGATCTGAACCAAATATTTGTCCTTTTTTTTTCTAACATTTTTTTTTTGTTCCAACGCCTTAAGTGGACTATTGATTATGCAATTCTTCCTGCAACCTGGGTTGCAAAATCACACAATTCCCCCATTGTTGATGAGGGAATCCTTCCTGCAGGGCTATTGTTTTCTCCTGGTAGGGGCAATAACCACATGCTAAAAATTTAACATGCTGGTTGTATCCAAGTCGATTGATGGATCGACTTGGGTACAATCAGCCTTCCCATAGATGGATTAAATCTCGGCCAGTCCCTGCTGAAACGGCCGAGATTCGATCCATCTATGGCCAGGTTAAGTTTAGTTTAAAAAAGTATATATATATTTAAATCAGCACAAGGGAAAGTACTTAAATTTATAAGAGAATAATGGGAACGTTTTTTTTTTAACCACTTCCAGCCCGGCCTATAGCAAAATGACGGCCGGGCGGTGGTTCAGT
Source organism: Rana muscosa (assembly GCA_029206835.1). NCBI lineage: Eukaryota > Metazoa > Chordata > Amphibia > Anura > Ranidae > Rana > Rana muscosa. The sequence continues at coordinate 56,487,782 of CM055117.1, read as the reverse complement.
TATCCTGACTGGGCGTCATATGATGTCCAGCAGGATAACAGCCGATGCACGCCCGAAGGGGCGCACATCGCGGCGATCGCTGGTGCGGTGTGTCAGTCTGACACGACGCAACACCGATCTCGGTAAAGAGCCTCCGGCGGACGCTCTTTACCACGTGATCAGCCATGTCCAATCACGGCTGATCACGATGTAAACAGGAAGAGCCGTTGATCCTCAGAGCCGCTTTTCCTCACTCGCGTCTGACAGACGCGAGTAGAGGAGAGTCGGTCGGCGGCTCACCTGACAGGGGGGGTGCGTGCTGATTGTTTATCAGCACTGCCCCCCTCGGATGCCTACACTGGACCACCAGGATGCCGCCCAGGACCACCAGGGAAGCACCTAACATGTGGATGGCCAGGTAAGTCCCCCATGGCCATCCACATGTACAAATGTATAGATAACATGCCAATCAGTGCCCACAAATGGCACCAAAATTTGTGATGCCCAGCAATGCCACCCACCAGTGTCCATCAATGCCACCTATCAGTGCCCACCTATCAGTGCTATTCTGTGCCACCTATCAGTGCCACCCATAAGTACCCATCAGTGCCGCCTGAGTGCCCTTCTGTGCCGCCTATGAGTGCCCATCAGTGCCACCTATGAGTGCCCATCAGTGCTGCATATCAGTGCCGCCTATCAGTGCCCATCAGTGCCGCCTATCAGTGCCCATCAGTGCCGCCTATCAGAGCCCATCAGTGCCACCTCATCGGTGCCCATCATTGCCGCCTTATCAGTGCCCGTCAGTGCAGACATATCAGTGCCCGTCATTGAAGAAGAAAAGGTGCGTATTTACAAAAAATGTAACAGAAACAAAGAAAAAATTTTTGTTTTTCTAAATTTTCGCTATTTTTTTATTTGTTGCGCAAAAAAAAGGCGCAGAGGTGATCAAATACCACCAAAAGAAAGCTCTATTTGTGGGAACAAAATGATAAAAAATTGTTAGGGTCATTCAAATTGCGACAGTGCTGAAAGCTGAAAATTGACTTGGGCAGGAAGGTGTATAAGTGCCCAGTATTGAAGTGGTTAAATCACACTTACATAGCTGAATGCAGCATCAGTCCAATGCTGCATGATCTGTCCCCCGCTGGATCTAACACTATAAACCAAACGATCAAACACCGCCGATCGCTGATGACTGTCAGTCACAGGCTCTCTGGTCTGCCCCCTTGCTCACTGAAGCGCTGGGCTCTGGAGGGGGCAGGATCAAACGGCTCAGCCTCTCAGCGACTCGCCGGTCCAGGCATGTGGGCGGATCCCGACCATATGGTAGCGATCTTTTTCGAGCCTGGATCGGCTCTGTGACATCAGCCGACAGCGGGCTTCAGGCTGTCTCCTGAAAATGGGTCACTGGAGTGCAAAACGAACTGCACTCCTGTGATCCACAGGAGAAGTATAGCCAAACCGAGCTTTGGCTGTACTTCTCCTTTAATGAGAAATGTCCCTTTGAGCTGGTGCCAAATGTCTTATTTGAAATCATCTGTCCTCTGAACCCCCCACCACACTGACCAGCCCGTCCCTCTATCATAGAATGATTTTCATCCATGGAAGCTACAGTATAGTACAGCATTTATGAATGGAGGAAGAGTGGAAAGGACAGGCATAGTTGGCACACTTGACAGGTCCAGTGCTTTTATTAACCCCCACAGCACCAGAAGATTACTGGTGTATGTGTGTGTGTGTGTTGGGGGGCACACAAAGGATGGAAGTTTTTAACTAGGAGGACAACTGGCACAAGGGACACTTCTCATCATTTATTATGTATTACAGGTACTTATATAGCGCCGTCAATTAACGCAGCGCTTTACATATATATATATATATATATATATATATATATATTGTGACAGCAGGCAGGTAAAATCACCAGGTTGCATCCAGGATGGAAGGTATATATGTCCTAGATTCAGGCTTTATGCCGATTTATATCACTAGGGGGAGTGCTGGGAGTCTTTCAGGGGAAGAGTTAATGAGCCCAGCTGACGTAAGTGGGCTCATTAGGGCCTCTACAAGAACTCCCAGCATGCTAAGGGAGATGCTCCAACCTGGAACCAGATCTGTGTGGATAGTCTGGGGAGTGTGATCTCTGTGCGGTGAGCCAAAGCCTGTGTGGTTATTGCTAAGAACTTCTAAAAGCAGGGAGCTAGGGACTGGGACAGCACAAGGCTGTACCCAGTTGTTAGTTAGGGACACCAACGTGTGTAGTGAGCGGTCAAGTTGACCAGGATTTTTTTTCCCGTTTCTTTTGTTTTTGCTGTATTTTTTTGTCTGTATATAGTTCAAATAAAACCACAACCTTTTGTTTTCTCCTACCACTGTCCGCTGTGCCTGTTTTTGTGTGGTGAACCCATTCAGGGGGTCACACACATCCGCTGCTGAGTTAACCCCCTCACAATATATATATATATATATATATATATATATATACACATATATATACACACACACACATTCACATCAGTCCCCGCCCTCAAGGAGCTTACACTCGAAGGTCCCTAACTCACATTCATACACACACATACTAGGGCCAATTAACCTACCAGCATGTCTTTGGGAGGAAATCAGAGTACCTGGAGAAAATCCATGCAGGCACAGGGAGAACATGCAAACTCCAGGCAGGTAGTGCTGTGGTTGGGATTCGAACTGACGACCCTAGTTCTGCAAAGTGGAAGTGCTAACCACTTAGCCATTGTGCTGCCCATGTAAGTCCCTTGTGCTGAGTTTTATTTTTAAACTAATCTTAGGCTTTATTTGATTTTTTTTCTTCTTTAGGGGGGTCCCACATAAGCGTACCTTGCTTTTTTAGAAGGTGAGAGCAAGGAAATGGCATCTCCTACTCACAGATGGTTCTCCATCCAGCATTAGTCTCCTTATCTGGTTTATTTCCATTAAATGGACTGGCCTATACCCACACCACTGTCTGGCTGAGGGAATAAACCCCAGCACAGGGGTGATTCAGCATGCATATGACATAAACAAGGGGCAAGAGCAATCCTGATCATTGACAAAGTACAAGATACTAAGCAAAACACTGCTGCTGGTAGCATGTCCCAATGATTCATGATCCCAATGATTTTTTTCAGGTTTTTCCCTGTCAAGACTTCCAGAACAACACTGGTCAGTGTAGGTCTCAAAAATTTGTAAGCCAAAAAGGTACATGACTGCATCTTTGGTCTACTGTTCTGTGGACTTGCAACAAACTTTGAGACCTGGGACTATGGCAGCTGTTGGTGGACCTCCATTTATCTCTATAATGATCAGAGGTCCACCAAGAGTTGCAATAAATAGTCTGGAAGATGTGGGCTTGAAGATCTCATCCTTATTGTATCAACCAACAAACTTTTGTGGTAAGTGCGCAATACTGAAATCAGTAAAATAAAATAAAATATCAGTCTGGGGGATTATCAGGCATTGCTTTATTCCAGATGCTTAAAACGCAATTGTATGTCAAAAAAAATAAATAAAGTGACTTTATGACATGACTTGACAGGCATGGCTTTACCTGTCAGTAAATGAAACGCAGGCACATGAATACATCACATTTTTCAGTACAAATGAATAAATAGATCGTAGACTGGAAGCTGCAGACAATACATCGCTTTCAGTGCACATGACGTGGAAGTCGCCTCTCTGCATTCTCACCTTCTCAGCTGATAGGGTGCAGCATAAGGGCCACCACTTTGTTGCACACCACCAGCCAACATGTAATGCCAACTCCACCTGAAACACAGAGAGTTTATAATTAATAGAAGTCATGTCAGACCCCAGGCAAAATCTTCAACAGCCCTCCCCCCCAACCATCCTCACCTCCTACCACGGACTCTGTCCTCCATCCCCATGCTATTTACCCAACTTCATCCATATTGACTAACCATATGGTCTCATAATAAAGGACTTTGGTCTAGTCCCGACTACTACCTCAACCCTCCTTTTTACTTTTCACCCACTTAAAGTGGAGTTCCACCCAAAAAAAAAAAATGCCATTAATATTAGTGCATGAAATAAAAAAAAATAAAAAAAATTGGATATTTATTTATTTTTTACTCACCTTTAAATGGCTGTTGCTATGCGATCCCTCAAAATCTTCCTCCTTCATCACCTCGGTTCCTTTCGTCACTTCCCTCTGCGCCTTCGCATACTACTGCTCCTGGGAGATGCGTGTCATCATTTCCCAGGAGTCAGTGGGCAGCGCCGAGGGCTAGGTTGCCATAACAACGGGGCGGGCACTTCCGAGGCCGACGCCCGTTAATATGGCAACCTGTATACTTTACAGCTCATTACTGCTCATGCGCGAGAACAAGGTACAGTATCCCGGATCTAAATGCTTGTGGGCTTCACATGCCCACAAGCAAAATGACAACGACCAGAGCACAGTCATCAAAGTTTTTTTAAAAGATGAAACCGGACATCGGGGGACAATTTTAATAGGAGACGTGAGTGTTATAATAACATTGTAAACGCTTGTGAAAGGTTCTAAAAAAAAAAATACATTTAGATTGTAGTTGGAACTCCGCTTTAACAACCAATGGAAATCTAACCTTTGGATCGGAGTTAACAAGACCTTATGCTTAAAGTGGTTGTAAACCACAGAAATATGAAAAAAGTACATGCCAGTGTCAGTTCTGTCTGTTGCTGTGTTCCTCTGCTATCAGCATGAGTCAGGTTTGACAAGTTTTCCTAACACCAAGAGGAAAAAGGTGACAGAGGAGGGAGCTCCAGCACATAGACTGTGATTGACAGCCTCAGTTCTGTTCCTGGGGGATGTATCCCTCCTCTCCAATCAGCTCTCAGAGCTCTCCAGTGTGTAACCCTGTTTTCTGAAATCAGACAGCCTTTATAAAGTCTGTACTTTGAACAGATGCAAAGAAGAGACAACTGCAGATAAACCAGTACAATTTATGTAGGATGATTTGTGTGATCTCTGTGTATCACCTGAAGTCAGCCACTTCACTGGGTATATGTACAGTGCCTTGAAAAAGTATTTATATCTCTTGAAATTGTTACAACCAAAAATGTAATGTATTTTATTGGGATTTTATGTGATAGACCAACACAAAGTGGCACATACCGTATTTATCGGCGTATAACACGCACCTTTTTCCCCTGAAAATCAGGGGAAAATCGTGGGTGCGTGTTATACGCCGATATCCACATCCCTGAGCTGTCTCCGCTGACTGGGAGCGGAGCGAGATACACATAGCCGAATGTACTCGGCTATACTCGGCTCCGCTCACAGTCACGCCCAGTCCTGACTGAGCGGAGCCGAGAAAAGCCGAGTATAGCCGAGTACACTCGGCTATGTGTATCTCGGCGGCGGCTCCGCCCAGTCCCTGCGTCCCTGGCGTTCTCGGCGGCGTCCGCACAGTCTCGGCGCCAATTTTGAAATGCTGCACGGCGACTCTGGGGCAAGGCTGCACGGCGACTCTGGGGCAAGGCTGCAATGGACACTGACAAGGCTGCACTGTGACCAGGCTGCACTGTGACAAGGCTGCAATGGACACTGACAAGGCTGCACTGTGACAAGGCTGCAATGGACACTGACAAGGCTGCATTTAAATGTAAGTTATTTTTCCTTAAACTTCCCTGCTAAAAGTTTTTTTCCCTAAAATTTCCTCCTAAACTTGGGGTGCGTGTTATACGCCGGTGCGTGTTATACGCCGATAAATACGGTAATTGTGAAGTGGAAGGAAAATTATAAATGGTTTTCAATTTTAATTACAAATAAATATATGAAAAGTGTGGGGTGCATTTGTATTCAGCCCCCCTGAGTCAATACTTTGTAGAACCGCCTTTCACTGCAATTACAGCTGCAAGTATTTTTGGGGATGTCTCTACTAGCTTTGCACATCTAGAGAGTGACATTTTTGCCCATTCTTCTTTGTAAAATAGCTTAAGCTCTGTCAGATTGGATGGAGAGCGTCTGTGAACAGCAATTTTCAAGTCTTGCCACAGATTCTCAGTTGAATTTAGGTCTGGACTTTGACTGGGCCATTATAACACATGTGTAAAGAAAAAAACTGCGCTGATGAATAAAATAAAAAAAGCTGCAACAATAAGTGTTATACAACACCAAAACAAGTAGTAAAAAGAAAAAAGTTGCGCTAAATAAGTGACAAATTAATAGTATAGTGAATAAGGTGAATAAACATAAATCAATAAGCACACCAGTTTGTAATGATGTAAGATATACGGTGATAGATGTGACTGAAAATAATCCTGATGATATATAATGTCCATAAACCACTAGTAATGTCCATCAACGAAACCAAGTTCATGTGAATGTGTGTAACCAATATAAATCCTTCACCGTGACGGGTATGATCCAGAGTAAGTTGTACACCAAGAACAAGTGCAGTATAGGACAGCCTCCACCAGTAAAAATGATGCCTCTTACCGAAAAAGATGGATCCCTTGTCACAGGGGATCAAAGAACGCCTGTGGCTATTCCCCAGCCAGGGGTATGGGGCATACAGCGTCTGCGGGATGGCGTCTCTGGGCAGATGATACACCACTCACATGGATAGAACCTGTTTCACCCTAATTCTGGAATTGCTGCACTTCTCTCTTCTTTCACTAGATGGCCGTGTATCCCTGCTGTAGATCATATCCCAGCATAACACATGAATATACTTTGATCTAAACCATTCCATTGTAGCTCTGGCTGTATGTTTAGGTTCGTTGTCCTGTTGGAAGGTGAACCTCCGCCCCAGGCTCAAGTCTTTTGCAGGCTCAAGTCTTTTGCAGGGTCTAACATTGCCCTGTATTTGGCTCCATCCATCTTCCCATCAACTCTGACCAGCTTCCCTGTCCCTGCTGAAGAAAAGCATCCCCCCAACATGATGCTGCCACCACCATGTTTCACGGTGGGGATGGTGTGTTCAGGGTGATGTGCAGTGTTCATTTTCCGCCACACATAGTGTTTTAGTTTTAGGCAAAGAAGTTAGATTTTAGTCTCATCTGACCAGAGCACCTTCTTCCACGTTTGCTGTGTCCCCCACATGGCTTCTCGCAAACTACAAATGGGACTTCTTATGACTTTCTTTCAACAATGGCTTTCTTTTGGCCACTCTTCCATAAAGGGCAGATTTGTGGAGAGCATGACTAATAGTTGTCCTGTGGACAGATTCTCCCACCGGAGCTGTGGATCTCTGCAGCTACTCCACAGTTACCATGCCATCTTGGCTGCTTCTCTGATGAATGCTCTCCTTGCCCGGCCTCTCAGTTTAGGTGGACGGCCATGTATTGGTAGGTTTTCAGTTGTGCCATACTCTTTCCCTTTTTCAGATGATGGATTAAACAGTGCTTAGTGAGATGTTCAAAGCTTGAAATATTTTTTTTATACACTAAGCCTGCTTTAAAACTTCCCTAAAACTTTATCCCTGACCTGTCTCGTGTGTTCCTTGGCCTTCTTGATGCTGTTTGTTCACTAAGGTTCTCTAACACCCCTTTGAGAGCTTCACAGAACAGCTGTATTTATACCGAGATTAAATTACACACAGGTGGACTCTATTTACTAACTGACTTCTGAAGGCAATTGGTTCCACTAGATCAGGGGTGCCCAACCTTTTGAAGCACGAGGGCCACTTAAGCGACTCGGTAACCGGTCGTGGGCCACAATGAGCAGAGCGGGCGGATGGCAGGTCTGTGTCCGCTCTGCATATGCAGAGCGGACACAGACAAAGCCCACTAAACTCTTTTTTTGCGGATTGGAGGTAGGACACAAGTCGGTTTACATCTGCCACTCCTTAGAGGTGAAAGGAGACTCCAATTGGGTCGGCCTGACCGTGTGAAAGGGGCCCAAGGCTGCTTTTACACTGATGCACTGCAGTTTACCCACACCGTGGGTGCAATGCAATGTACCTTTTGTCTTTCCCGCACTTTGCAATAGACTTCTATTATATTCTGCAGGTTCGGTGCACTTTCAGAAAGCTCACCAAACTCGCAGGTAATAATAGAAGTCTATGGCTCAGTGCAGTTAACCGGCAGGTACACTGCTCTACATCTGCAGATTAGTTTGAAAGCAGCCCAGTAACCACTGCAGAACAGATATGCCCATATATACACACTGTGATTTTAGTAATAAACTGACCTTTAATAACCGTATTCTATTCCATCAGAGTGCAGGAGGTCGTGGGCCACATCAGAGGGCTCTGTGGGCCACATGTGGCCCCCGGGCCACTGGTTGGGCACACCTGCACTAGATTTTAGTTAGGGGTATCTGAGAAAAGAGGGCTGAATACAAATGAACCCCACACTTTTCACATATTGATTTGTAATTAAAATTGAAAACCATTTATAATTTTCCTTCCACTTCCCGATTATGTGCCACTTTGTGTTGGTCTATCACATAAAATCCCAATAAAATACATTTACGTATTTGGTTGTAACATGAAAAAATGTGGAAAATGTCAAGGGGCCCATCATAACAGAACATTTGTTTAGAAGGGAAAATAGCCTAAAGAACATTGGTTTTTGCCCAATTCCCGTAGAACAAAAGTACATTCAAATTTACTGGACAAATTCGCTATGCAAATTTTTTTTTTAACTAGATCTCAAACTGTCAAACATGAGAACCCAGAATACTGTCTTATAAGTACCTATATATAAGATGCAAATTGTTGAAACACCTGGCAAAAGAAAAACGTAGGAACAAACCTGGGTGGGACATTGAACTGCAATGGTTCTGGTAGCTGAAGTACTGATCTGGAAGCCAACAAAAAGCTGGTTGACTAATTTGTGGTTGGAAGTAATTTTTTTTTTCAAATAATAGTTTATTCGTTCTCACATTAGAAAAATAAACAGTACAAGAATGTAACCAAGGCATAGTAGTACGCAATAGCGTTGTGACGGGAGGAGCCCTCTTCACAGTTAGCATTACACATAATGGAAGTTTTTTGTTTTTTTTACTGCAGCCACAAGCCATTACAGAACCATATCCAGAGCCAGAAAAGAACTGTTTTATGATCACAGAGAAAGCTAGAAGGATAAATGTCATAAAAGCCAGTAAAAATTAACATATATTGTAACACAAAAGAGCAGAAATTTTAATTACCGTATATACTCGAGTATAAGCCGAGTTTTTCAGCACATTTTTTTGTGCTGAAAATGCCCCCTCAGCTTATACTCGAGTCACCTTTTTGCGCCTGATCTCCCGAACTTTGAGGACCCGGTACTGGCCGGCTGTAGGTCCCCTGGACTCCAAACCTAGCACACATGTAGCCTCACTCTTCCTTTATAAGTGTGCAAAGTTTGTTGTCTGGGGGACCTACGGTCGGGGAACACCGATTTTTCAAAGCTGGGCACCCCTTCCATAGACTCCCATGTTAAACGGTAATTTCTCTGGTGATTTTGGGGACCCGGTTCTGGCCGGTCGTAGGTCCCCTGGACATAGAACATGGCACACATGTAGCCCCATTTCTCCTCTACAAGTGTGCAAAGTTTGTTGTCTGGGGGACTTACGGCCAGGGAGCACCGATTTTTCAAACCCGGGCACCTCTTCCATAGACTCCCATGTTAAACGGTAATTTCTCTGGTGATTTTGGGGACCTGGTACCGGCCAGTCCTAGGTCCCTTGGACCCCAAGCATGGCACACATGTAGCCCCACTCTTCATCTACAAGTGTGCAAAGTTTGTTGTCCGGGGACCTACGGCCGGGGAGCACTGATTTTTCAAAGCCGGGCACCCCTTTCCATAGACTCCCATGTTAAACGTCAGTCTAGTCATGGACACAGTGAGGCATGGGCACAGCGGGGCATGGGCACAGCGAGGCAAAGTGAGGCACAGTACATGCAGATGGACACTCTAGGCTTATACTCGAGTCAATACGGTTTCCCAGTTTTTTGTGGTAAAATTAGGTGCCTCGGCTTATATTCGGGTCGGCTTATACTCGAGTATATACGGTAGACACGAACCTCTGGTTTAAAAAAAATCTATTCACGTTTATATTCCTAAATAAGAAGTTACCTTTCTTATTCCCCTCAGCCTCCTCTAAATCTCCACATTTCTTTTATTTTTTTTTACTGATGTAATCCAACTTCCTGTTAGAGGATGGCTACGTTCATATGTACAGTGAGGGGAAAAAAGTATTTGATCCCCTGCTGATTTTGTACATTTGCCCACTGACAAAGAAATGATCAGTCTATAATTTTAATGTAGGTTTATTATAGCAGTGAGAGACAGAATAACAATAAAAATATCCAGAAAACCGCATTTCATAAAATTATAAATTGATTTGCATTTCAATGAGTGAAATAAGTATTTGACCCCTTCACAAATCATGACTTAGTACTTGGTGGAGAAACCCTTGTTGGCAATCACAGAGGTCAGACGTTTCTTGTAGTTGGCCACCAGGTTTGCACATCTCAGGAGGGATTTTGTCCCACTTCTCTTTGCAGATCTTCTCCAAGTCATTAAGGTTTTGAGGCTGACGTTTGGTAACTCGAACCTTCAGGTCCCTCCACATATTTTCTATGGGATTAAGGTCTGGAGACTGGCTAGGCCACTCCAGGACCTTAATGTGCTTATTCTTGAGCCACTCCTGTTGCCTTGGCCGTGTGTTTTGGGTCATTGTCATGCTGTAATACCCATCCACCATCCATCTTCAATGCTCTGGCTGAGGGAAGGAGTTTCTCATCCAAGATTTGACTGTACATGGCCCCGTCCATCGTCCTTTTGATGCAGTGAAGTTTTCCTGTCCCCATAGCAGAAAACACCCCCAAAGCATAATGTTTCCTCTCCATGTATGACGGTGGGGATGGTGTTCTTGGGGTCATAGGCAGCATTCCTCCTCCTCCAAACACGACGAGTCGAGTTGATGCCAAAGCACTCGATTTTGGGCTCATCTGACCACAACACTTTCCCCCAGTTCTCCTCTGAATCATTCAGATGTTCATTAGCAAACTTCAGACGGGCTGTACATGTGATTTCATGAGCAGGGGGACCTTGCGGGCGCTGCAGGATTTCAGTCTCTCACGGTGTATTGTGTTACCGATTGTTTTCTTGGTGACTATGGTCCCGGCTGCCTTCAGATCATTGACAAGATTCTCCCGTGTATTTCTGGGTGATTCCTCACCGTTCTCATCATTGAAACTCCAGGAGGTGAGATCTTCCATGGAGCCCCAGACTGAGGGAGAGTGACAGTTATTTTGTGTTTCTTCCATTTGTGAATAATCGCACCAACTGTTGTCACCCTCTCACCAAGCTGCTTGGCGATGGTCTTGTAGCCCATTCCAGCCTTGTGTAGATCTACAATCTTCTCCCCGACATCCTTGGACAGCTCTTTGATCTTGGCCATGCTGGAGAGATTGGAATACAGGTACCTATATAGCGCCGTCAATTTACACAGCACTTTTACATAAACACTCACCGGCCACTTTATTAGGTACACCTGCTCAATTGGTTCGTAACACAAATTGCTATTTTGCCAATCACATGGCAGCAACTCAATGCATTTAGGCATCTAGACATGGTGAAGATGACTTGCTGAAGTTCAAACCGAGCATCAGAATAGGGAAGAAAGGGGATTTAAGTGACTTTGAACATGGCATAGTTGTTGGTATCAGACGGGCTGGTCTGAGTATTTGAAACTGCTGATCTACTGGGATTTTTACGCACAACCATCTCTACCGTTTACAGAGAATGGTCCAAAAAAGAGAAAATATCCAGTAAGCGGCAGTTGTCTGGACGAAAATGTCTTTTTGATGTCAGAAGTCAGAGGAGAATGGGCAGACTGGTTCAAGATGATAGAAAGGCAACAGTAACTCAAATAACCACTCATTACAACCAATGTATGCAGAATACTATCTCTGAACACACAACACATCAAACCTTGAAGCAGATGGGCTACAGCAGCAGAAGAGCACACTGGGTGCCACTCCTGTCAGATAAGAACAGGAAACTGAGGCTACAATTCGCACAGGCTCCCCAAAATTGAACAATAAAAGATTGGAAAAAGGTTGCCCGGTCTGATAAGTCTCGATTTCAGCTGCGACATTCAGATGGTAGGATCAGAATTTGGAGTAAATATGAAAGCATGGATCCATCCTGCCTTGTATCGGTTTAGGCTGGTGGTGGTGTAATGGTGTGGGGGATATTTTCTTGGCACACTTTGGGCCCCTTAGTACCAATTGAGCATCGTTTCAATGCCACGGCGTACCTGAGTATTGTTGCTGACCATGTCCATCCCTTTATGACTACAGTGTCCCCATCTTCTGATGGCTCCTTCCAGCAGGATAATGTACCATGTCATAAGGCCTAAATTATCTCCACCCAAAATTCCTGCTCTGATCCCACCTTAGCACACCAGAAAAAACCCGAAATGTAATTCTAGTTCCATAGTTGGTGTTGTTACCTGCAATTCCTGTGGGAAAGGCAACCAGGCGTTCCAGAGGTGCAATCCATTTACTGGGAAGCACAGTGACAGGTTCAGCGTAATACTTCCATATAAGACAGATCATCACAGCAGCCTGGAGGGAAAAAAAGGACACAGGTCACCGTGTTATAAAAACAAAACAGGATTTACTTTATAGGAACACATATTGTTTTTTTTGGTGAGTAAAAAGTTTAAGTAGGCCAATCTCAAGCAGGGTTCCATGGAACCCTAAGGTTCCTCCAGAGATAGCTAGGAGTTCCTTTGAGCTGTGGCCGATTGACCTTCCATTTGATGGTGTGTGCTTAGTTCCCAGGCCAACACCACTTGGCAGAGTTAGCTGCATGGCATCAATGATCTTTTGAGCTCTTTGTAATGGTGGCATTTTGAACACCAATGTAAGGACAGCATCTTTTCTTACTGGCCACCAATGTAAGGACAGCATGTTTTCTTACTGGCCACCAATGTAAGGACAGCATGTTTTCTTACTGGCCACTAGGGATGAGCTCCGGCGTGTTCGCATTGAACACGTGCAGAGCCCACCAGGAAGTCGGCACCGCGCTGCGCTAATCACAGCCAGAGAGACATTTCCCAATCTCTGCAGCCGAGCATCGGGAAATGTCTCCCTGCCTGTCATCAGCGCAGCGCGGTGCCGCCTTCCTGGCAGGCTCTGCACGTGTTCTATGCGAACACGCCGGAGCTCATCCCTACTGACCACCAATGTAAGGACAGCATGTTTTCTTACTGGCCACCAATGTAAGGACAGCATGTTTTCTTACTGGCCACCAATGTAAGGACAGCATGTTTTCTTACTGGCCACTAGGGATGAGCTCCGGCGTGTTCGCATTGAACACGTGCAGAGCCCACCAGGAAGTCGGCACCGCGCTGCGCTAATCACAGCCAGAGAGACATTTCCCAATCTCTGCAGCCGAGCATCGGGAAATGTCTCCCTGCCTGTCATTAGCGCAGCGCAGTGCCGACTTCCTGGCAGGCTCTGCACGTGTTCTATGCGAACACGCCAGAGCTCATCCCTACTGGCCACCAATGTAAGGACAGCATGTTTTCTTACTGGCCACCAATGTAAGGACAGCATGTTTTCTTACTGGCCACCAATGTAAGGACAGCATGTTTTCTTACTGGCCACCAATGTAAGGACAGCATGTTTTCTTACTGGCCACCAATGTAAGGACAGCATGTTTTCTTACTGGCCACCAATGAAAGCAGCTTTTTTCAACTTAAAGGGGTTGTAAAGCCTCGTGTTTTTTCACCTTAATGCATCCTATGCAATAAGGTGAAAAAACACCTTGCACTGTCCGGCCCCCCCGAGCCCCCGTTTTACTTACCTGAGCCCCGAACTTCCGTGGGTGCGATCCCGCGTCGTTCTCTTCATGGCTTCTCGGCTCTTCATTGGATAGATTAATAGCAGCGCAGCCATTGGCTCTCGCTGCTGTCAATGAAATCCAATGACCTGGCGGCCGTGGGCGAGGTAGAAGTCATACACTCAGTGGCTATGTATGCCGAGTGTATGAGACGGGAGCGCGCCTGCAAGGTAACCCCCTCGGGAGAGCGCTTCCCAGAGGGGGTTAGCTATTGCGGGGAGGAGCCGTGAGAGCCGCCGTGGGATCCCAGAACAGGAGGATCGGGGCCACTCTGTGCAAAACGAACTGCACAGTGGAGGTAAGTATGAGGTTTGTTATTTATTTATTTTTAAACGTGAACCTTTAGACTCCATTCACACAGGGGCATCACGACTTCCAGCGCGACTTTGGGAGGCAACTTGGACACGACTTGAGTATGAATCACAGCGCAACTTGGGGCGACTTCAGCGCGACTTGGGGTGACTTACAACACAACTTGAAGTCGCCTCCAGGACAGGGGACTTTGCCAGTGGCCAATCAAAGAGTACTCAGCTCTGTGGGAGGGAGGGGTTTGCAGAGAAAACACATTTTTATTTCCTGTAAAGTTGCTTTAGTTAAGACAGGGGATCCGACTTGGAGGCGACTTCCATTGAAATCAATGGGTACAAGTCGCCTAGAAGTCGGATTGAAGTAGCACAGGAACCTTTTCTGAAGTCGGAGCGACTGCAGTAGTGTGCATTAAGACGGATCCATTCACTTACATTGATTTTTTCATGTAGCGCGACTTGAGCTGACTAGGGGCGACTTGAAGTTGGATCCAAAGTTGCCCCTGTGTGAATGGGCTCTTAGTATCACTTTAACACCACAAGACCTCTTGCACACGGGTGCCTAAGCCAGTTAAATGTAAATTTTGTCACTTCCGCCCAACCTGGAAAGCCCCCCACAGATGAATGGCTGTACACAACTATACCCTATAAGACAGTACTCACATAAACACAAGTATAGCGTATGGGTGTATGCAAAAAATAAAACATTTTCTATTTTTTGCTCATGCCTGTACACTATATTATTGCTTAGAAAAGCATCACCGTATAACCGGAATGTCTATGGGAGGTTGAATGCATCACCCGGGCTTTCCGGGTTGGGGAAACCCCTATGAATTCATATTGAATGGGCTCAAGTAGCTGTATGCAAGAGGCATATGGCCAAGAATGGTAGGTGTGACAGATTCAAATATTATTTGTTTATTGTAATTGCAAGTATTTTACTACATCTTGGAATATATCTGCATCTACAGGCACTGATCTCGCCTGGGATTCCCTGCCGGGGTGCTCCTGGCTCCTTTACCCTGCAAGCCGCTTGCTATGGGGGACACTCCTACGTGCTTAATCTCGAGCCACGCTGTGTGTGTCAATAGACACACACAGCATGCCTCAACCCTGCCCCCACTCTCTCGTCACTGGCTGTGATTGACAGCAGCAGAAGCCAATCGCTGCCTCTCAGCCCAGTGAGGAGAGAGAGAGCTGCTGCTCTCGTGTACAGCGCTGGATCAAGATCGGGTTCAGGCAAGTATTTAGGGGGGTGGCTAGGGGGGAACTGCATACAGAGGGTTAAAAAAGGTAAAAAACCTTCAGCCTTTAGAACCACTTTAACCACTTGAGCTCCGGAAGATTTTACCCCTCTTCATGACCAAGCCATTGTTTGCTATTTAGCACTGCATTCATTTAACTTGTAATTGTGCAGTCATACAACTCTGTACCCAAATTAAATTTATATAATTTTTTTTTCACACAAATAGAGCTTTCTTTTGGTGGTATTTGATCACCGTTGTTTTTTTTTAACAATATAAAAATGAAAAAAGACCAAAAATTTGAAGAATTTTTATTTATTTAACTTTCTACTATAAAACATATCCAATAAAAAATAAAAAAAAATAAAACTTCTTCCGAAATTTTGGCCAAAATGTATTCTGCTACATGTCTTTGTTGGAAAAAATCGCAATAAGTGTATATTTATTGGTTGGCGTGAAAGTTAAAGCGTCCACAAACTATGGTATATATCAGTGGTCTCCAAACTGCAGCCCTTTGCTTTCCTTTATCCGGCCCTTGGGGCATTATTCCCCCCTACTGTCAGCAATCAATGATGGGGCACTATACTTTTCACTGACACCAACAATGGGGCATACAGTGCCTTGAAAAAGTATTCATACCTTTTGAAATTTTCAACATTTTGTCATGTTACAGCTAAAAACATAAACGTATTTTATTGGGATTTGATGTGACCAACACAAAGTGGCACATAATTGTGAAGTGGAAGGAAAATTATAAATGGTTTTCCAAATTTTTTACAAATAATTATGTGAAAAGTGTGGGGGGCATTTGTATTCAGCCCCCCTGAGTCAATGCTTTGTAGAACCCCCTTTCGCTGCAATTACAGCTGCAAGTCTTTTTGGGGATGTCTCTGCCAGCTTTGCACATCTAGAAAGGGACATTTTTGTCCATTCTTCTTTGCAAAATATCTCAAGCTCTGTCAGGTTAGATGGAGAGCGTCTGTGAACAGCAATTTTCAAGTCTTGCCACAGATTCTCAATGGGATTTAGGTCTGGACTGTGACTGGGCCATTCTAACACATGAATATGCTTTGATCTAAATCATTCCATTGTAGCTCTGGCTGTATATTTAGGGTCGTTGTCCTGCTGAAAGTGAACCTCCGCCCCAGTCTCAAGTCTTTTGCAGACCCTAATGCCGCGTACACACGATCATTATTCACGGTGGTTAAAAAAAACGCCGTGAATAATGACATTAAAAATGAGGGAACGGCTTGTTCCCCACACACGGTCGTTTTTCACGTCATTTTTTCTCTTGTCGAGAAAAACGACCGTCTGTGGGCTCCGCGGCAGTGTTTCCCTATGGGAAAATTGCAGCGGAAAAATGTCGGAAAAAATGTCGGAAAAAACGACGAGAAAAATTAGAACATGTTCTAATTTTTCTCGTCGTTTTTAATGCCGTTTTTCTCGTCGAGAAAAACGACAAAATGCCCACAGACGATCGTTTTTCTCGTCAAATGGAAAAAATGTCATTTTTCTCGACGAGAAAAACGGTCGTGTGTACACGGCATAACAGGTTTTCTTCTAACATTGCCCTGTATTTGGCTCCATTCATCTTCCCATCAACTCTGACCAGCTTCCCTGTCCCTGCTGAAGAAAAAAGGGATTTTTATAACAGCTTACCTGTAAAATCCTTTTCTTGGAGTACATCACGGGACACAGAGCGACTTAGTCATTACTAATGGGTTATATAGATACCTTCAGGTGCTGGCACTGGCAATTTCCAAAACCGGAAGTACCCTCCCCTATATAAGCCCCTCCCATCCGGGAGCACCTCAGTTTTGTAGCAAAGCAATAAGTGTCCCAAAAAGAGGGGTGGGAGCTCTGTGTCCCGTGATGTACTCCAAGAAAAGGATTTTACAGGTAAGCTGTTATAAAAATCCCTTTTTCTTTTTCGTACATCACGGGACACAGAGCGACTTAGTCATTACTAATGGGACGTCCCAAAGCAATGCCAAATGAGGGGAGGGATACACTATACATAAGCTGGGCGCCATCAGGCATGAGGATCTTTTGCGGCCTGCAACACACTGCGCCCAAAGGCGACATCCTCCTGACTTCTAACGTCTACCTGGTAGAATCTAGTAAACGTGTGTACTGAAAACCATGTTGCGGCCTTACAGACTTGAGCCAGGGAGGCCTGGTGATGCACTGCCCATGAAGTTCCAACTGCTCTTGTGGAGTGCGCCCTAACTTTGAACGGAGGCGGTCTCCTTCTCAAGCCATAGGCTTGTATTATGACCTGTCGAATCCACTTGGCTAAAGTAGATTTTGATGCTGGCTGACCCTTTCTGGGGCCTTCCGGCAGAACAAACAAAGTATCCGTTCTACAAATCTGAGCAGTGGCTTTTAGATAAGCTTTAACTGCTCTTACTACATCCAAAGAATGCAATAACTTTTCCTCTACCGAACTAGGTTTGGGAAAAAAGGAAGGAAGAACCACATCTTGGTTCAAATGAAACCTCGATACCACCTTAGGAAGAAAGGCTGGATGAGGACGTAATACTACTCTGTCCTTATGGACAACCAGATATGGCTCCTTACAGGACAAGGCGGCTAATTCCGATACTCTTTTAGCCGAACAAATGGCTACTAAGAAAATCAATTTCCTGGTGAGAAGAACCAAGGAAATGTGCTGCAATGGTTCAAATGGTTGTTTCTGTAGAACCGACAGAACCAGGTTTAAGTCCCATGGACATATGGGAATACTAACCGGAGGGCTAATACGCATCACTCCTTGTATGAAAGCTTTGACTAATGAATGCAAAGCCAAGGGCCTTTGAAAAAATATTGACAAGGCCGAAATCTGACCCTTGATAGTACTCAAGGCAAGCTTCCTATCTACAGGCCACTGTAGGAAGTCCAGAATCCTACCTATTACGTACTTACGCGGATGCCATTTCCTGGCTTCACACCACACGATGTACGCCTTCCAGATCCTATAATAGATCTGCCTGGATACCGGCTTCCTGGCATTGATCATGGTAGATACCACAGGATTAGAGAGCCCTCTCTTTCTTAGAATGTGGGCTTCAATAGCCAGGCCGTCAAACCCAGGGCTGGTAAGGAAGGGTGGTATATCGGTCCCTGCGAAAGCAGGTCCGGACGATGTGGGAGGGTCCAAGGACTCCCCACTGACATTTTTACGATCTCCGCGTACCATGCCCTTCGGGGCCACGCTGGAGCCACCAGAATCACCGGTTTCTTTTCTACCCGGATTCTGCGGATTAATCGCGGTAACAATTGTGGCGGTGGGAATGCATATATCAGCTTGAACTGATCCCAAGGGAACACTAGGGCATCCGAGCCGCAAGCTAGGGGATCCCTTGTGCGAGACACAAATCTGTCCACCTTTGCGTTGAATCTGGATGCTAGCAGATCTACATCCGGTGATCCCCACCGCTGGCATATTGCCTGGAAAACCTCGGGGTGAAGAGACCATTCCCCCGGGCATAATTGCTGGCGACTTAAAAAGTCCGCTCTCCAATTTTCCACTCCTGGGATGAAAACCGCAGATATGGCTGGGACATATCTTTCTGCCCATTCCAGGATGCAATTCGCTTCCCTCTGGGCTGCACGACTCCTGGTGCCACCCTGATGATTGATATATGCCACTGCTGTGGCATTGTCTGATTGAATTCTGACAGGGGACCCTTGGAGTTTGGATGTCCATGCTACTAGGGCATACCGGGCTGCTCGTATCTCTAAGAGATTGATGGGCAGGGCCTTCTCTGCTTCTGACCACTTGCCCTGGAGAGACCATTGCTCCAGTACTGCCCCCCAGCCTATGAGGCTGGCATCTGTAGTGACCACCTTCCAAGAAACCGGACTGAAGGGTTTCCCTTTTTCCAGATTCTGGGGCACCAACCACCAATGGAGGCTCTTGCGAACGGAAGGGGACAGGGACATTGGTAAGTCTAATGCCTGAACTTTTTTGTTCCAGGCTGACAGTATGGCCCTCTGCAAGTTCCTTGAATGGAATTGACCGTAGGGTACTGCTTCGAATGAAGCCACCATTTTTCCCAGCAGCCTCATGCACAGGCGTATGGATGGTTTTCTTTTTGTACCCACTAAGTGGGTCAAATCTTTCAAAGACGACACCTTCTCTGGAGGTAAGAAATCTTTCTCTGATTTGAATCCAGTCTTGTGAACGACCACTTCTAGTTTTTTTCACTGAGTGGTCTATCAGCAACAAGTCGTCTAGATATGCCATTATCGTTACACCTTGTGTTCTTAGATTGGCCAATAGTGGGGCCAGAATTTTTGTGAACACTCGTGGTGCTGTGGCCAGACCGAAAGGTAAGGCTCTGAACTGAAAATGGCGCCCTTCTACTGCAAAGCGTAGAAATTTCTGGTGGGCCGGAAAGATGGGAATATGCAGATAAGCATCCCTTATGTCGATCGAGGCTAACCATTCCTGCCCTTGTAGGGCAGTGGCCACCGATCGGATCGACTCCATCCGAAAAGTCCTGATATGTAGGAACTTGTTTAGCCCCTTTAGATTTAATATGGGCCTCACGTCCCCATTTGGTTTGGGGACTGTGAAGAGGTTCGAGTAAAACCCGAACCCGCTTTCTTCCAAGGGAACCTTCATGATTACACCTTGGAGCAATAGTTGTTCTAGTGCCAGAAGGAGGGATCCTCTCTTCTGGGGATCGCTTGGCACGTTTGACCTCATAAAATGGGCAGGAGGAATGTCTTTTAACTCTAGCCTGTATCCCAGACTTACTGCGGAGATCACCCATCTGTCTCTGATGGTGTCCCGCCAGGTCTCTGTGAACAACTGAAGTCTTCCCCCCACCTGATTGAGTGGGGGCAACTGACTTGGGGGGAGGTTTTGTACCTCTCTTGACCCAGGGTTTCTTGTTACCCTGTGATTGTCCCTGATTTCTGCCTCCTGGATTTGACCGCGGAGGCCGTCGGAACTGTTTCACAGCCGACGTGCCAGGGACTGGAGAAGTAGGCCTCTTAAAAGAAGGACTTCTACCCTTGTTCTTAACCGGCAAGAGTGTACTTTTACCGGCAGAAATTTTCTGGATATACTTGTCCAGATCTTCTCCGAATAAGCGTTCTCCATGAAATGGGAAGCTAATCAGCAATTCTTACGGGAGCTTCAGCAGACCAGTTTTTGAGCCATAGAAGCCTACGCATATGTACTATAGACAGCGTAAAGCGGGAGGCCTGTTGGATTGTATCCTTTATGGCGTCCACCGCAAAACACAAGGCTCTAGGTAGGTCAGCTAGGGCAAGAGTCTGCTGATCTGGTAAGTCCCTTAAGACTTGTTTCAACTGATCCTTCACTGCTTGGCAGACCCCAATCGCTGCTACTGCAGGTTGTGTCACCATGCTTGCTGTAGAGAAAGCAGATTTTAGTAAAGACTCAAATTTTTTATCTATTGGGTCTTTGAACATTGGAACATTATCTACTGGACATGTCAGTGATTTATTCACACAAGAGATGGCTGCGTCCACTGTAGGGACCCTCCATTTTTTCTTATGAACTTATCCTCCATGGGATAGATCACCGGAAATCTCTTGGGAGGAGTAAATATTTTATCAGGATGCTCCCAATCCTGGTAAATAAGCCCTTCCAATAAAGGGTGGATTGGGAAGGAACAGACAGTCTGGGGGGCTTTCAGCGACCCCAGCGAGGAGACAGTAGTGGTTGATGGCTCCGCAAGAGGCATTTTAAATGCTGATCGGCCCATGTTAGTCAGAGACTGAACCCATAATCTTTCAGCCTGAGATGCTGAGAAAGGTTCTTCCACTGTTGATTCCTCTATAACCGAATCAACCTCATCCTGATCCCCTTCAGGTAGGTCGATCTCTGTGTGGGGCTGTTCCTCCACTAATAGGCACTCTGAAGGAGGAGACGGAGATCGGACGCGCTTTCCCTGTGACAGGGAAGCAGCGATCAATGCTGTTAATCTCTCTTCCAATCCTCCCAGAGTTGAGGAAAAAACCTCCTCTGTTATATATACAGGAGCAGGTGGACTGGGGCCAGCCGCAGCACCAGGTACTCCTGCGGGGTTCCTACGGCTACTGACCTCTGAAATTTCAGGGGAGATTGGTGCAATACAAGCATGCCCAAAATCCTCAGAGCCCGATGGAGACCCCTTTCGCTTCTTGGAAGACTTATTTCCAGAGCGTCTGGACGACATATCCTTTAAGCACAAAGCTGAGGTATTCCCGTCGTCATACACCAATTTTGCTGGTAATAGTCTAACACAGTTGCTGCTATATACCAGCTGGTGTCCACTAAAGTGTCTTTCTATGGGGATGCCTGCATCAACCGCCTCTGTGTGCCACCGTTTGTTGCTAGCTCTGCTTGCATCCAGCTGACACTTGTACTGTGTCTTTTATCCATGCTGGGACGCCTGCACATGCGCAGAAGCGCCGCGGCGCGCATCGAGCGTCATCCACCCGCCCCGCCCCTTTCCTTTCATAGGAGGCGCGTGCACGCGCCCGCGCGCGCGCCCGTGCACCTTCGGCGCCTTTTTTGAAACCAAGCAGGGACTAGGAGCCAGGGCCCTTTTTGCCGGAGGGCCTGTGCGGTGGATGAGCACAGCAACAGGGCAGAGGAAGTGGATTCCCACAGAGAAACTTACCAACTGCCTGGATCTTTTGACTTAAAAAAGCCAAAGATCCACATGACAAGAAAAATGGACCACAGCGGCCTCTAGTGGTTTAACACAGGTACCGCGGTCTCCTTTTTTTTCTTTTCTTGACTACTATTAAAATTTTACATTTTCCAGTAGTTACAGGCATACACAGATATCAGCGGGAATACCGTTAGGTAACAGACAGAAAGACAAATTAGGCTTGGGGGTCCCCCAATAGAACCAAGTTCCTGGGGGCCCCCACTTACCTGTTCCCCGCCGCAGGACTTTGTTTGGTCCACAGAAGCCCAAACTTCACCTATCACGGCAGGCATTGTAATTAAACCTTCAGGGACCGGGTTCCCAAGGATTCCACTCCCCTGGACCTGTATAGCACCCTGCACAGACAACATCTTGGTCGTGGGTATGACCAGAGCTCTGGATCCCAGGGTCCAGCCCTCCTAAGAGAGGCATTACAGGCAAAACCTTGCTCTTCTGTTGCAAGGCCCGGGTACCGACCGTTTAGCTATGAAGCTTTTTTGGTGGGATCCGGAACGGCTTACTAAGGCCCGTAAAAGAACCTGTACGCAAGCCCAGTGAAAACACATGTTACTCTTTGGCCAACACCTTAGACACTGGCAAAAAACTGAGGTGCTCCCGGATGGGAGGGGCTTATATTGGGGAGGGTACTTCCGGTTTTGGAAGTTGCCAGTGCCAGCACCTGAAGGTATCTATATAACCCATTAGTAATGACTAAGTCGCTCTGTGTCCCGTGATGTACGAAAAAGAAAGCATCCCACAACATGATGCTGCCACCACCATGTTTCACAGTGGGGATGGTGTGTTCAGGGTGATGTGCAGTGTTAGTTTTCCGCCACACATAGCGTTTTGCTTTTAGGCCAAAAAGTAAAATTTTGGTCTCATCTGACCAGAGCACCTTCTTCCTCATGTTTGCTGTCCCCCATATGGCTTCTCACAAACTGCAAACGGGATTTTTTAATGACTTTCTTTCAACAATGTCTTTCTTCTTGTCACTCTTCCATAAAGGGCAGATTTGTGGAGAGCACGACTAATAGTTGTCCTGTGGACAGATTCTAACACCTGAGCTGTGGATCTCTGCAGCTCCTCCAGACTTACCATGGGCCTTTTGGCTGCTTCTCTGATTAATGCTCTCCTTGCCCAGCCTGTCAGTTTAGGTGGACGGCCATGTCTTGGTAGGTTGCAGTTGTGCCATACTCTTTCCATTTTCGGATGATGGATTGAACAGAGCTCCGTGAGATGTTCAAAGCTTGGGATATTTAGTTTTCTAACCTAACCCTGCTTTAAATTTCTCCACAACTTTATCCCTGACCTTTCTGGTGTATTCCTTGGCCTTCACGATGTGGTTTGTTCACTAAGGTTCTCCAACAAACCTCTGAGGGCTTCACAGAACAGCTGTATTTATACTGAGAATACATCACACACAGGTGGACTTTATTTACGAATTAGGTGACTTCTGAAGGCAATTGGTTCCACTAGATTTTTGTTAGGGGTATCAGAGAAAAGGGGGCTGAATACAAATGCACGCCACACTTTTCAGATATAAAAAAAAAAAAGGAAAACCATTTATCATTTTCCTTCCACTTCACAATTATGAGCCACTTTGTGTTGGTCGATCACATAAAATCCCAATTAAATACATTTATGTTTTTGGTTGTAACATGACAAAATGTGGAAAATTTCAAGGGGTATGAATACTTTTTCAAGGCACTGTATTTCTTGTCACGGAAACAATGGGGCACTATTCTTCCAGCTGACACCAACGACAGGGCATAATTCTTTCCATTGACACCAATCATGGGGCGCAATTCCTTCCATTGACACCAATCATCGGGCACTATTCCTTTCATTGATACCAACGATGGGGCACTATTCCTCCCACTGACACCAAAGAAAAGGCATTGTTTACTCCCACTGGACGCAAGGACATTTACTGCTCCCACTGGCCCTAGTCCTCCCCCCGCCCCCATAAAGTCTGAAGGACAGTAAACTGGTTCTTTGTTTAGAATGTTGGGAGACCCCTGGTGTGTGTATATATATATATATATATATATATATATATATACACACTGGAAGTTTTTTTTTATTTATACTAGTAATGGTGGCGATTAGCAACTTATAATGGGACTGTGATAGTGCGGCGAACAATCTGACACTAACTGACGCTGGGGGGTGACTAACTACCACTGACATGACCAGTAACACGTCTACAGTGATCATTGCTAATAATATACACTGTCATTGTATTAATGACATTGGCTGGGATGGGGTCAACATCTAGGAAGATCAAGGAGGTAAATGTGTGCCTAATGTGTGTAGTGTGTGCTGCTTTTACTAAGCAATGTGCCGGTTTTTACTCCCTGCTTTGCAGGGAGAAAAAAAATGGGACATTGCTGCTGTCCGTAAAGAGCTCTGTGTTTAAAAACACAGGGCTCTCTTCTGTCATTCGCTCAGCCGATCAGCAGGTTTCTGGCCATAAATCATTGGCCAGGACCTACTAATCGGCTTGTGCTGCAGCAAATGACAGCGACGTACAGGTATATGATTGTGAGTGTACAAGCCGACCTTCCGCAGTAAATGTATTGCGGCAGGTTGGCAAGCGGTTAAGCTTGACGTTAAAGTCCTTTTCACACTTATGCGACCTTTTGGGGGGGGGGGTAGCTGGTTTTGACAAGTACCCCCTCCAACTTCCGGCTGAGATCGTCGCATTAAACTCAGCTGGAAGTTTTCCCCCTCCTTCCCTCGCAGCCAGCCCAATTAGAGAGCGCAGAGAGCTTCGCACATGCACAGTAGGGAACCGGCTGTGAAGCCACAGGGCGTCACTGCCAGTTTCCCTTAGTGGAGATGGTGACGGCGGCAGCACCGGATAGCTGATTGAATAATCGGCTTGGGTGAAGACACCGCTGAATTCCTGGACAGGTAAGTGTCGTAACATTAAAAGTCAGCAGCTACAGCATTTGCAGCTGCTGACTTAAATTTTTTTTTACAGGAGCCTGGAGCTCCACTTTAAGTAAGAATACACATGATAAATGTATTAGACAATATTTGCTTGTCCAGGAGTTTAGATTTAACTTACACTAATAAAAGTGACTGGACAGTGAAAGAAGAAGCAGCACACTGATAAGCTCATCTCTTTATTACTCCCATCAGCATGTTTATTGTTAGCAGCTCGCTAGCACACAAGCACTGAAGCAGAATTGGTTGGCTCCTTGTGCTGGTTCTTCCTCTCATAGTCTGAACTCTGCCGCACAATGGACTTGCAAGAGGCTTAGAAAAAAGGTCAAATTCAGATACTTAGCCCTGATTCACACTGGTGCGGCATTGAAATCACGCAACTTCAGAACATACGAATACACCTTACTAACTGATCTGTGACTGCTGCCCCTCTCTACCAATCTCTTTACTGGTTTCCCGTATCCCACTGTATAAAATTTGAAATACTAACCACAACATATAAGGCCATCCACAACATCGCCCCCAGCTACATCGTCAACCTCATCTGCAGATTTCACCCAAATCGTCCTCTCCGCTCCTCCCAGGACCTCCTGCTCTCTAGCTCCCTTGTTATCTCCTCCCATGCTCGGCTCCAGGACTTCTCTAGAGCCCCTCCCATCCTCTGGAACTCCCTGCCCCAATATGTTCTGTCAGCTCCTATCCTGTCTGCCTTTAGGCGATCCCTGAAAACTCCCTTATTCAGGGAAGCCTAACCCACCCCCACCTAAGAATATAGTTCCCAACTGTCCCTTTTATAGAGCAATGTCCCTCTTTCCTCCTCATTTGTCCCTCATTTTGGTCTGATCTATATAGCTCAGTGTTTTTCAACTCCAGTCCTCAAGGCGCCCCAAGAGGTCATGTTTTCGGCCTGGTTCACACTGGGGCGACAAACGCTCCGACATTGGGAGCTCATGTCGCATGACGTGTGAAAATCAATGTTTCCCTATGGGAGCCGTCTTAACTGGTCCGACACATGTCGGTCCGACTTTGAGAATGCTCCCTGTACTACTTTGGTCCGACTTTGATCCGACTTCAGCCCATTGACTATCATTGAAGTCGGATCAAAGTCGGACCGCAGTCTTGCATGATCCGACTTTGGCATGCGACTTGTGCTGTACTGCTCTTGAGGGGGAACTCCAGGCCAAATTTTAAATAAAAAACCGGCGTGGGTTCCCCCTCCAGGAGCATACCAGGCCCTTGGGTCTGGTCTGGATTTGAACGGGCACCCCTACGCCGAAAAAACGGTGTGGGGGTCCCCTCAAAATCCAAACCAGACCCTTATCCGAGCACACAACCTGGCAGGCCGCAGGGGAAGAGGGGGGGACGAGAGAGAGGCCCCCCCTCCCTCCTGAACTGTACCAGGCCGCATGCCCTCAACATGGGGGGTTTGGTGCTCTGGGGCAGGGGGGCGACCTGCGGCCCCCCCACCCCAGAGCACCCTGCCCCCATGTTGATGAGGACAGGGCCTTTTCCCGACAACCCTGGCCGTTGGTTGTCGGGGTCTGCGGGCGGGGGGCTTATCGGAATCCGGGAGCCCCCTTCAATAAGGGGGCCCCCAAATCCCGCCCCCCCACCCTATGTGAATGAGTATGGGGTACATCGTACCCCTACCCATTCACCTGGTGGAAAAAAAATGCAATAAAAACACCACACAGCTTTTTAAAGTATTTTATTGCACAGCTCCGGGGGTCTTCTTCCGACTTCGGGGGTCTCCGGTGTCGTCGCCGCGCTCTCCGGTTCTTTCTTCCGCCGGGCCTCCGCTAACTTCTTTTTAGCTCTTTTGCTAACGGAGGCCCGGACTTCTCCGTCTTCTCGTCCGGCTCTCCGTTGTCCTTCTGCCGGCCCCTCCACTAACTTCTTGTTAGCTCTTTCGCTAGTGGAGGGGCACGGTCTTCCCGTCGTCGCCGTCGGCGTCTTCTTCCCTCTTCTCCTCCTCGATGTTGATGCGTCGCTTCCTCCCGCTGTAATACTGGCTCTCCGCTCCGCATTAATATAGGCTTCCCATGACGTCACAGTCACATGTTCCCATGACGTCACAGTCACATGCTCCGGGGCCATGTGCCCCGGAACATGTGACTGTGACGTCATGAGAAGCCTATATTAATGCGGAGCGGAGCGGAGAGCCAGTATTACAGCGGGAGGAAGCGACGCGTCAACATCGAGGAGGAGAAGAGGGTAGAAGACGCCGACGGCGACGACGGGAAGACCGCGCCCCTCCACTAGCAAAAGAGCTAAAGAAGTTAGTGGAGGGGCCGGCAGAAGGACAACGGAGAGCCGGACGAGAAGACGGAGAAGACCGGGCCTCCGTTAGCAAAAGAGCTAAAGAAGTTAGCGGAGGCCCGGCGGAAGAAAGAACCGGAGAGCGCGGCGACGACACCGGAGACCCCCGAAGTCGGAAGAAGACCCCCGGAGCTGTGCAATAAAATACTTTAAAAAGCTGTGTGGTTTTTTTATTGCATTTTTTTTCCACCAGGTGAATGGGTAGGGGTACGATGTACCCCATACTCATTCACATAGGGTGGGGGGGCGGGATCCGGGGGCCCCATTATTAAAGGGGGCTCCCGGATTCCGATAAGCCCCCCGCCCGCAGACCCCGACAACCAACGGCCAGGGTTGTCGGGAAGAGGCCCTGTCCTCATCAACATGGGGGCAGGGTTCTCTGGGGTGGGGGGGCCGCAGGTCGCCCCCCTGCCCCAGAGCACCAAACCCCCCATGTTGAGGGCATGCGGCCTGGTACGGTTCAGGAGGGAGGGGGGGCCGCTCTCTCGTCCCCCCCTTTTCCCCTGCGGCCTGCCAGGTTGTGTGCTCGGATAAGGGTCTGGTTTGGATTTTGGGGGGACCCCCACGCCGTTTTTTCGGCGTAGGGGCGCCCCTTCAAATCCAGACCAGACCCAAGGGCCTGGTATGCCCCTGGAGGGGGAACCCATGCCGGTTTTTTATTTAAAATTTGGCCTGGAGTTCCCCCTCAAGATTCATACCAAACACAGTGCCTGATATTGGCGGGGATCCAAGTCGGATCCCCGTTCATTGAAAGTCGGACATATGTCGGCTTCATGTCGCAGGGCAAAGTCGGATCCAAAGTAGGACGGCGGCTGTCGTGTCGCACTAGTGTGAACCCAGCCTCAAGGATTTCCCTCAGATGAAACAGCTGTGGTAATTACTAAGGCAGTGAAACTGATCAAATCACCTGTGCAAAATAATGGAAAGCCTAAAAAACATGACCTGTTGGGGCGCCTTGAGGACTGGAGTTGAGAAACACTGATATAGCTGTATATAAAATGCACTTTTTATCTTTCAAAAAGTGTTTCCTGGTGCTAAACCTTTTATCTGATTTCTAAATTGCTGCATTTGTAAATGTCAAAAGTCAGTATAAAGGAATAGTAGTGGTAAAATAAAAAACACTTGTGGATTTAACCAATTTTTATTTTTGTGTACAATTCTCCTTTAAGGGTGCGTGGCAGTTGGTGTTTCCTATGCCTACATACTTTTGCTAATAGGTGTCCCTCATTCCCATCTCAAAATGTTGGGAGGAATGCTTAAGAACTGTACCCGAGTCACCTCCATCAGATCATCCCCCGCGGCTATTACCTTTTGTACCACCACCCCCTTCCTTTAGATTGTAAGCTCCACGAGCCGGGCCCTCCTGTACCTTTTGTATTGAACTGTATTGTAATTGTGCTGTCCTCCCTATACATTGTAACGTGCTAAGTAAACATATACAGCTACAGGGCGGCTTCTCTGTGCAGAATCACGTGTGTGTGTGTATATATAGATATATATATCTATATATAGATATATATATATACCGTATATACTCGAGTATAAGCCGAGTTTTTCAGCACTTATTTTGTGCTGAAAATGCCACCCTCGGCTTATACTAGAGTCACCTTTTTGCGCCTGATCTTCCGTACTTTGGGGACCCGGTACCGGCCGGCCATAGGTCCTCTGGACCCCAAAGCTTGTTGTTCGGGGGACCTATGGCCGGGGAGTACCGATTTTTCAAAGCCGGGCTCCCCTTCCACAGACTCCCATGTTAAACGGTAATTTCTCCGGTGATTTTGGGGACCCGGTACCGGCCGGTTGTAGGTCTCCTGGACCCGAAACTTGGCACACACGTAGCTCCATTTCTCCTCTACAAGTGTGCAAAGGTTGTTGTCTGGGGGACCTACGGCCGGGGAGCACTGATTTTTCAAAGCCAGGCACCCCTTCCATAGACTCCGATGTTAAACGTCAGTCTAGTCATGGACACAGTGAGGCACAGTGAGGCATGCAGATGGACACCCTCGGCTTATACTCGAGTCAATACGTTTTCCCAGGTTTTTGTGGTAAAATTAGGTGCCTCGGCTTATATTCGGGACGGCTTATACTCGAGTATATACGGTGTGTGTGTGTGTGTATATATATATATATACATACATATACACACACACACACTATATACTGTGACAGCAGGAAGGTAAAGTCACCTGGTTGCATCCAGGGGGGTAGATATATTTCGCCCAGATTCAGGCTTTACGCCGACTTATACAACTAGGTGGAGAGTTGTATAAGGCTAGTGGGCTCATGGATGACTCATACCTCTAGGGAGAGGGCTGGGCGTCGTGCAGACAGGGAGTTGATGAGACCAGCTGAAGCTTGTCAGCTCGTTTAGGCCTCTATAAGAACTCCCAGCTTCATTAGGGGTTAGCTCATGCCTGGAACCAGACCTGTGTGGACTGTCTAGGGAGAGTGAACCCCTGTGCGGTGAGACAAAGCCTGTGTGGCTATTTGCTTGGACATTTAAAACCAGGGACTTAGGGACTAGGACAGCACTAGGCTGATCCCAGTTGTTAGTTAGGAAACCTGTATGTTTAGTCAGAGGTCAACTTGACCAGGATTTATTTTGGTTATGTTTCTTTTGCTTTGCTGTGTTTTGTCACTGTAAATAGAAAATAAACCGCACCTTTTTGATTTTGAAAACCACAACCTCCGTTTGCTGGGCCTGTTTTGTGTGGGGAGCCCATCCCGGGGGTCACACACACCCGCTGCCGAGCTAACCCCCTCACAGTTGGTGGAGAACCAGTGGCAGTTTTTTTTTTAAGCCAGCATGGAGGAGATACTGAAACAGCTGGCTCTAGCAAATGCCAATCAACAGCAGACAAATGCAGGTTTGCAAAGGAGCCTTGCAGCCCAGCAGCAAGCTCATCAACAGAGCCTTGCAGCCCAGCAGCAAGCTCACCAACAGAGTCTGGAAGCTCAGCAACAAGCCCAGCAGCAATCTGAGGCCCGCTTCATAGACCTGTTACAGAAGCAAGAGCAGAGACTACAACAAATGGAAGCAGTAATGCAGCAACGTCCGCAGACCAGTGAGGAAAGCCGTCCCACTAATACCGCGTCCTTTGGGGTGAGTCGTTTATTGACAAAAATGACTGGAGAGGATGATCCAGAGGTATTTTTGACCACATTTGAAAGGACCGCTGAAAGAGAAAAGTGGCCTGAGGAGCAGTGGGCTGGACTGGTGGCTCCTCTGTTAACTGGTGAATCGCAGAAGGCTTACTATGACCTAGAGCCTGACCAAGCAAAAGACTATGTGATGCTAAAAGCTGAGATATTGGCAAGGCTGGGTGTCACCCAGGCTGTCCGGGCTCAGCGTGTGCATAACTGGACTTTCCAGCTTGGAAAACCCCCCAGGTCTCAAATGTATGATCTCATTCACCTGAGCAGAAAGTGGCTACAGCCAGAGACTTTGTCCGCACCAAAGATTGTGGAACGTGTTGTAATGGATCGGTTTTTGAGAGCTCTTCCTACTGCCATCCAAAAGTGGGTAAGCCATGGAGACCCAGAGACGGCCGATGGTCTTGTGGATCGTGTGGAGAAATACTTGGCTACAGAGAACCTGACGGCCTCTTCCAGAGACACTCGGACTTTCCACCCTAAGACCAGACCATCCCCAGGGGCGGATAAGAGGATTCCAAGGGGTGAGGGTGGAGAGAGTGAGAGGGTGGGAGCTCTACCCCAAGTTTGGCGAGAACAGCCTGGGAAATCAGCGGCTCAAGAGGCGGCAAGAAGGATCGTTTGCTACCGCTGCCGGCAAGCGGGACATATTGCAGCCAATTGCCCGGTTGTGGAGGAACCCATGCAGTGTGACTTTCTGACGGGCAGACGTCAGTCGCTGTGTGCGACAGTCGCATGCACTGCCATTCGAGGAACTGAGAAACATTTATGCAAAATGTGTGTTAATGGTAGAAATGTTGTGGTATTGCTGGATTCAGGTAGCCTTGTGACCCTGATAAAGGCTGAGTTAG
This sequence comes from Rana muscosa, assembly GCA_029206835.1. Taxonomy (NCBI): domain Eukaryota; kingdom Metazoa; phylum Chordata; class Amphibia; order Anura; family Ranidae; genus Rana; species Rana muscosa. The sequence goes on along the minus strand of CM055117.1, from coordinate 56,456,499 downwards.
TTAAAACAGAGGTCTCTGGGAATAGCAAGGTAGCTGTTATTTGTGTGCATGGGGACACCCGAGAGTATCCAGTGACTACAGTGTGTTTCGAGACCCCCAAAGGCACCCTCTCTCATCCAGTGGGCTTAGTATCTCAGTTACCGCATGACGCCATTGTGGGAAGGGATTTTCCGAAGTTCTGGGAACTGTGGGATGATCCTGAGCCCCTCACTGGTGCCCCTATGTACCAGGAATGTGATAGCCAGAACTCCCCTGAGAGTGGTGAGGACTCTCCGGAATTTCCCTTATCAGTATTGGCAGGGGAGACTCAAGAAACTGGAGAGGAGCCCACCTCCTCAGACGAAAACCTACCGTCTGTGGAGTTTTCTGATCTTGAGGTTCACAGGGAAAACTTTGCCACAGAACAGTTGAAAGACCCCGCCCTAATAAAGGCACGGGAAAACGTAGTGAAAATAGATGGCGAGTTAGTGAACCCAGATAATACCTGCACTTACCCATACTTCAGCGTAGAGAAGGACCTACTGTATCGGGTGGCAAAAAGGGCAGAAGAAACCGTTGAGCAGCTTGTGGTGCCCAAACCTTACAGGAAGTTGGTGTTGGAGTTGGCCCATGGGCACATTCTTGGAGGTCATCTGGGGACAGAGAAAACCCGAGAGAGGGTATTACAGAGATTCTATTGGCCGGGGGTGATGAAGGACGTAGAAAATTATTGTTCCTCCTGCCCTGTGTGTCAGAGGTTGGCCCCGATGCCACATTTCCGTAGCCCGCTGGTCCCTCTACCCATCATTGAGGTCCCGTTTGAGAGGATCGCCATGGATTTGGTAGGTCCTATAATCAAGTCCGCTAGGGGGCACCAGTACATATTAGTTATAATGGACTATGCCACCCGTTATCCAGAAGCGATCCCTCTCCGAAATACCTCGGCCAAAACCATAGCCAAAGAGCTATCTCTTGTTTTTAGCCGGGTGGGTATTTGTAAAGAACTGCTTACGGACCAAGGTACACCCTTTATGTCCCGGGTTATGAAAGAGCTGTGTAAATTGTTCAAAGTGACGCAATTGCGTACGTCTGTGTATCACCCCCAAACCGATGGGCTGGTTGAAAGATTCAACAAAACCCTAAAACAAATGTTGAAGAAAGTGGTGGATAGAGATGGAAAGGATTGGGACTGTTTACTTCCTTATTTGATGTTTGCTATTAGGGAGGTGCCCCAATCCTCTACGGGATTCTCCCCCTTTGAGTTACTGTATGGGAGACACCCAAGAGGGCTGTTGGATATTGCCAAGGAAACTTGGGAAAGTGAGAGTTCTCCCCACAGGAGTGTGATTGAGCATGTCGCCCTGATGCAAGATCGAATTGCACAGGTAATGCCCATCGTGAAGGAACATTTGGCCCAAGCGCAGTTGGCACAGCAGAGAGTGTACAACCGTGGAGCCAAGACCCGTACCTTTTCCCCGGGGGATAGGATATTGGTACTTGTCCCTACGGTTGAAAGTAAATTCCTTGCCAAATGGCAAGGCCCCTACGAGATAATGGAAAAAGTGAGCGAAGTGAATTACAAGGTCAGACAACCAGGAAGGCGAAAGCCCGAACAGATCTATCACGTTAATCTGTTGAAAGCCTGGAGGGATAGAGAGTCCCTAGTCGCAGACACTTGGTCACCAGCTCAAACTGGTTGCGTGATTCCTGAGGTTGGAATAGCAGCCACCTTGTCACAACCCCAACAACAGGAGGTTAAGGAGTTTGTGCTTCGCAACAAGGAGGTATTCTCTGAGCTGCCGGGACAAACATCTGGGGTAGAGCATGACATCATTACCCCGCCCGGTGAAAGGGTGAAGTTAAAACCCTATCGGATCCCAGAGGCTCGACGGGAGGCAATACGGGAGGAAGTACAGAAAATGCTGAACTTAGGGGTGATAGAGGAGTCCCAAAGTGATTGGTCTAGTCCCATTGTGTTGGTGCCTAAACCGGATGGGAGCTGGCGATTTTGTAACGATTTTCGTCAGTTGAACAAAGTTACAAAATTTGACACCTACCCCATGCCACGTATAGATGAGTTGATCGACCGGCTGGGAACAGCCCGATACATGACGACTCTTGACCTCACAAAAGGGTATTGGCAAATCCCCCTGGCCAAGTCGGCCAAAGAGAAAACCGCATTTGTAACCCCAGACGGGGCGTTCCAATATAAAAGAATGCCGTTCGGGTTACAGAATGCGCCGGCCACATTCCAGCGGAAAATGGACCAGATGCTGAGGCCCCATCGGAAGTATGCTGCGGCTTACCTGGATGACGTAATTGTCCATAGCACAGATTGGGCCTCACATCTGCCAAAAGTGCAAGCAGTCCTGGACTCTGTTCGGGAAGCGGGGTTTACGGCTAACCCCAAGAAGTGTACCATTGGGCAGGAGGAGGCCAAATATCTTGGGTACACCATTGGGAGGGGAGTAATAAAACCCCAACTCAACAAAGTCGAGGCCATCCAGAGTTGGCCACGTCCCAACAGCAAGAAGCAGGTACGAGCCTTTCTGGGAATCGCTGGGTATTATCGGCGATTCATTCCCCACTTTGCTTCTAAGGCTGTGCCCCTAACCAACCTGACGAAGGGGAAAGGGTCGGTCATGATTAAATGGACCCCCGAGGCTGAGGCAGCATTCCAATTCTTGAAACAAGCCTTATGTAGCCAGCCAGTGTTGTACTCACCCGACTTCTCTAAAGACTTTGTCGTACAAAGTGATGCGTCAGATGTGGGGTTAGGAGCAGTATTGTCCCAGGTCTGGAACGGGGAAGAGCACCCAGTCATTTACCTCAGCAGGAAGTTGAAGTCCCATGAGGTAAATTACGCCACCGTTGAAAAGGAGTGTTTAGCGGTGAAGTGGGCTCTAGATTCCCTTCGGTACTACCTGCTAGGTAGGCACTTTGACATGGTTACGGATCACGCTCTGTTAAAGTGGATGGCTCAAAACAAGGAAACAAATAGAAGAGTGAATAGGTGGTTCCTGGCCCTCCAGGAATTCAACTTCACAGTAAAGCATCGCCCTGGCGTTCAAATGGGGAATGTGGATGCTTTGTCTCGAGTACATGAATGCCTGATTGCTGGTGTTCCAACCCCGAGGTTAAAACAAGAGGGGGGGTATGTGACAGCAGGAAGGTAAAGTCACCTGGTTGCATCCAGGGGGGTAGATATATTTCGCCCAGATTCAGGCTTTACGCCGACTTATACAACTAGGTGGAGAGTTGTATAAGGCTAGTGGGCTCATGGATGACTCATACCTCTAGGGAGAGTGCTGGGCGTCGTGCAGACAGGGAGTTGATGAGACCAGCTGAAGCTTGTCAGCTCGTTTAGGCCTCTATAAGAACTCCCAGCTTCATTAGGGGTTAGCTCATGCCTGGAACCAGACCTGTGTGGACTGTCTAGGGAGAGTGAACCCCTGTGCGGTGAGACAAAGCCTGTGTGGCTATTTGCTTGGACATTTAAAACCAGGGACTTAGGGACTAGGACAGCACTAGGCTGATCCCAGTTGTTAGTTAGGAAACCTGTATGTTTAGTCAGAGGTCAACTTGACCAGGATTTATTTTGGTTATGTTTCTTTTGCTTTGCTGTGTTTTGTCACTGTAAATAGAAAATAAACCGCACCTTTTTGATTTTGAAAACCACAACCTCCGTTTGCTGGGCCTGTTTTGTGTGGGGAGCCCATCCCGGGGGTCACACACACCCGCTGCCGAGCTAACCCCCTCACAATACATATACACACACACACACACGTGATTCCACACTTCTAGGTTTTGGGCGCGCACCGCCGGCGGCCTGCTGCCTCTGTGATTTTACACAGCGGGACCCGCCGACCGTTTGGTATTCTGACAAAATGACAGTCTGCCTATGTAAACAAGACAGACTGTCATTCTGTGGGTACAGAAGAAATGGATCCTGTGAAGAAGAAACACTGATCCATGTCTTCTAGTAAAAGCACTTCCCCCACAGTTAGCAAGCACTCCCTAGGCACACATTTAACCCTTTGATCGCCCCTGATGTTAACCCCCTTCCCTGCCATTGTCATTAGTACAGTGACAGTGCATATTTTTAGCACTGATCACTAACAATGTCACTGGTCCCCCCAAAAAAAAGTGTCAGTTAGGTGTCCGATTTGTCTGCCGCAATCCCGCTATAAGTCGCTGATTGTCGAGATTACTAGTAAAATAAATAAATAAAAATATTGTAGACGCTATAACTTTTGAGCAAACCAGTCAATATATGCTTATTGGGATTTTTTTTACCAATAATATGTAGAAGAATATTGGCCTAAACTGATGATGAAATTTGTGGAGGTGGGTTTTTACTCTTGAAGCCATGACCAATGTTATGTGTGTAAAAAATTGTATATGTAGTCCTGTTTCACTTTTCTTATATCATATTTGATTACTGATGAAAACTCTTATGCATTTTATTATTGCTAGAGCTGTGTCATTACTGGTGGTCCTAAATAATCCCCTGAGGAAGCCAATGCTGACGAAACATGTTGGGACATGTTTTGACCATCCATGCCCGTGTGGGACACCAGCGACCAGTAAAAAGCTAACTGCATATGCTCTGGTAATCAATTTTATTTGAACCTCCTCTCTCTCTTTTTTAGATTTATAAAATTTACTCTATATGTATAGTTCATTATTCAAGCACCGCTATAATCCCATCCTTCCATTCCCATTCACTTCTGATATCAGGGATGAGGTGCTTGATATTCTAGAGTCACTCAATCTATTTCCCCAGCTGATGAAGAAATTAGTTTTTTTATGCTGCGCTTACCCCCCCCCATTTAAGGGACCGGCTTGTTTTGGGTCATGCAAACTACCTCCAAGGCTTCCGTTGTCAGGGTATAGAAAGTCTCTAGAAAAAGTCAATGTCCACACAAATGTAAAACCTAAACAGGAAGGCTTTATTTTCCTTTTTGCTGTGGGAACTTGTAGAGAAAGTAGGAAACGAGAGAAGAATAGGGGAAGGTTCAGGCATGCAACACTAAAGGCACAACGTCGCCACTCAAGCCTCAGTGGGTATTGCTCACCCGGATAGTCCCGTTTACTGGTCCCAGCAGTCGGGATGAAGCACGGATCAACTTTATCTGAGAATTTAGGGAATGCGATCAGGAATCCTCTGCCACAGGATTATCAAAGTCCCGAACCTCCCAGCCAAACAATAGAGAGAACTTTTATGCCAGATCGGCGTATTGCAGGGCTTGTAGTAATGGATCCCTCCTTAGGTGAGTCTCCAGGCCTCCTCCCGAGACAGCAGTACCGTCGCCAGTCTCCTCTGGGGCAGATCCTCCCCTGGCCTCCTTTCCTAAGAGTGGGCTTCCCACAGGTGGGCAGCTTGGAATCCTTTCCATAGGCATAGGCCCCAGCCAGCAGAGCTGGGCCTACCAGGCAGCGATGCAGCCTCGGGCTGAAGGTGCCCGGGGCTGGAACACACGCACGCACCCCATGCCATGCGGGCCACGAGGCGCGCACACCGGACCCCAATTAATGGCGTCTGCCCCTTATGTACCCTCTCCCAGCATGCACAGTGGGTTCACCACGCCCACTGTACAGCTGCCGAGAGAGGACACCCAATGTGCTGTGATACCCCTGTATTTCAACCTGGGCCGGTGATGGCAGTGCCACCTACAGGCGAACAGGGAACACAACTGCCAGGCAGTATCACACCCAGAGCAGAAGCAAATTTCAACCCAATTATCTAGGTCTGAGCCCAACTACTGGCTCAGACTACCCCTAAATTTACACATAGCGTCCCAACCATTTGGGAAGGGCGCTATATTTACATTTTTATTATATATTTATTTATTATATATTTATTATAGCAAAAAGTAAAAAATATTGTTGTTTTTTTAACCACTTCCTTACCCGCCCATAGTCAAATGACGTCCACAGATGGGATCTCTCATCCTGGGTGGATGTCATATGACGTCCTGGGCTTTGTGGGGGGGGATACCTGAATGATGCCTGTAGCTAGAGGCATCATTCAGATATCCTTCTCTTCAGTCGGCGATTCTGCGCACGATAAGAACGATCATAGCGGCGGTTCCCCCCCCCCTTCCGCCGCTTCTCTGGGTTCTCCCGTGCCATCGGGGGCCCGGAGAAAGTAACGTCCAGCGCCGCTGTCTTGTCACATGACAAGCATAGAGATGACTGGTGACCAGATGGTCACCAGTCATCTCTATGACTGTCGGAGGCCTGGGCGCGATGTGATGACGTCACGCCCGGGTTCCCAAAAGTAAACAAAGCCGCAACTGCAGCTGAAAGCATGAGATCAGTGATAACATTTTCACAATCTCATGCTTTCCAGCCTGGAGGAGAGATGTGGGGTCTTATTGACCCTGCATCTCTCCATAAAGTGGACCTGTCACACACCATTCCTATTACAAGGGATGTTTACATTCCTTGTAATAGGAATAAAAGTGATCAAAAAAAAAAGTAAAAAAAAGTGTAAAAATAAAAAAAATAAGTAAAAAAAATTAAATAAATAATAATAAAGAAAAATAAAAAACGGCCCTGTCCCCGGTAGCTCGCGTTCAGAAGCGAACGCACACGCAAGTCCCGCCCACATATGTAAATGCCATTCAAACCACACATGTGAGGTATCGCTGCGTGCGTTAGAGCGTGTGCAACAATTCTAGCACTAGACCTCCTCTGTAGCTCTAACCTGGTAACCTGTAAAAAAATTCAAATTGTCGCCTATGGAGATTTTTAAGAACCAAAGTTTGGCGCCATTCCATGAGTGTGCGCAATTTTAAAGCGTGACATGTTAGGTATCTATTTACTCGGCGTAACTTCATCTTTCATATTTTATAAAAAAAATTGGGCTAGCTTTACTGTTTTGTTATTTTTTTAATTCATGAAACCATTTTTTTTCCAAAAAAAAGGCAAATGAAAAATGATTGCGCAAATACCGTGCAAGATAAAAAGTTGCAATGACCGTCATTTTATTCCCTACGGCGTCTGCTAAAAAAACCTATATAATGTTTGGGGGTTCTGAGTAATTTTCTAGCAAAAGAATGATGATTTGTACATGTAGGAGAGAAGTGCCAGAATACGCCCTGTATTGAGGTGGTATAAAAAGCCTGGTATTGAAGTGGTTAAATTGTCATTCTTTTTTTGTTTACAGCGCAAAAAATAAAAAATGCAGAGGTGATCAAATACCACCAAAAGAAAGCTCTATTTGTGGCAAAAAATGGCATCAATTTTATTTGGGTACAGCATCACACAGTTAAAGTAAAACAGTTCCGTATCGCAAAAAATGGCCTGGTCATGAAGGGGGGGGGGGTAAATCTTCTGGAGGTGAAATGGTTTAACTGCTTGTACTAAAAAAAAAAAAAAAAGATTTAAAAACGCATTTACTGATTCATAAATACAAAGCTGCATTCATCTGTGTCCTTTATATCCGCCTGGAGTTCTTACTACCATAAAAAAACACATGCACAAATGCACATGAAAGTTACATAACCAGCAAACATTTCAGCTTCAGGACAGGTAGGGGCACATTTATTCAGGATTAATATTAGCAGATTTTTTTGTAATGTAACTTTTTTTTTTTTGTGTGTGTTTGGGGCTTACTTGTCCTATCCATGGAAAGGGGTGTAGGGAGCAGAAAACAGGTGTGAGCGCTTCCCCCCAGGAATGTACGGAGATGAAGTCTCAGCTTGTAATGTGCACAAGCCACCAATAACAAGGGAGCTAGTAGCAGAATTATCATTTGAAATGCTGTTTTGTAAGTCAGATCTTGCCAAGGGCAAAAAAAAAAAAAACACATTTCACCCGCCCCAATGCCTTTTATGCTTGAATTCTTTAACATTAGGGAGGGGCAGCTGGCCTGGGCATGAGCTGTGTGCAGCAGAGGGGAATCCACGGCTAGACGCATTTTCCCAAACTGTGCTCTAGGTGTGGCTGGCTGCACAGAACCCGGGCAGAAATGACACACAGCTTATACTGAAATGTGTCCCTTATCACCTCCAGGGAGCTCATATAATACAGTATATACATAGAAAACACAGACCCTGGTAAGAGCATGTCAAATGTTTACTTATCTTGCTGGAAGAGGTAAAACAAGATGAAAAATCACTTTGCAAAGATAGAAGTCATCATACACAAGGAAAAAAATTATTAAAAAAATCCTTGCACATGGCTGGATGATTGAAGTCAACACAACTTATTCACTATGCCAAGTGAAAATTCACTTTTCAAAGGCAAAAAAATAAAATAAATCCACAATACAGTTGAGACGTCGTCCTATCTTCTCTACCATTACATTCACTTTAACCACTTAAAGCGGAGTTCCACCCAAAAATGGAACTTCCGCTTAAAGGGAAGGTGACCCGCTGACATGCCACATTTGGCATGTAATTATTTTAGGGGGGGGGGCTCTTTTTAGAAAAGAAAGCTCTATTTGTGGGGAAAAAAGAACATAAATTTTGTTAGGGTACAGCGTCGCACGACCGTGCAATTGTCAGTTAAAGCGACGCAGTGCCGTATCGCAAAAAATGGTCTGGTCATTAAGGGGGCAAATCTTTCAAGTGGTTAAAGGGTAACTCCACTATCGTGGGAAAAAAATAGCAAATAAAGAAAAAACTAGTTAGAGCGGTAGTAAAGCTAGCTTGGTGATTTTTACGTAAAGGTAAGCCTTATTAAAATGAATATCACCCTGGATGCAGCCAGTTACATCACCGGCGCATGCGCTCTGAAGGTCCAGCATACCTTGTCGAACCTTCAGAGCTTTGTGTCGGAACCGAGGGCTCCCGCGCGCATGCACAAACCCAGAAGAAAGACTGGGGGAAGATGTCAGCCCTGTCAGCAGTGACAGCTCACCGCTCGAGGGCTTAGTTTCAAGGTAAGTATTTCATAATGTGCTAGTATGTGATGCATGCTAGCACATTATACAGTTGCCTTATGCCCTGTACACACGAGCCATTTTCCCGTCGGAAAAAGTCCGATGACAGCTTTTTGTTGGGAATCCCGACCGTGTGTATGCTCCATCGGACATTTATCAACAGAAAAATTGCCGGAAAAAGAAAGAGAGCAGGTTCTCTATTTTCCAGACGGAAAAAAATTGTATCGGGAAATCCATTCGTCTGTATGCTTTTCCGACGCGCAAAAAAACACACATGCTCGGAAACAAAACGACACATGCTCAGAAGCATAGAACTTAATTTTTTCGGCTCATCATAGTCTTTTACGTCACCGCGTTCTTGGCAGTCAAAGGTTCACCGAACTTTTGTGTGACCGTGTGTATGCAAGGCAGGCTTGAGAGGAATTCCGTCGGAAAAACATCCGTTTTTTTTTCCGACGGGAAAACCGCTCGTGTGTACATTACATGCATTACAGGTGTTTTTTTTTTCTTTCCATCAAGTATCAAAAACGAGTTACAACATCGTGAAAACTTTATGAAATAACATACAGTGCTTAGAACAAATCTTGGTTTACCATCCCTTGCCCACCCTCATCACACAATCCATGTTTATTCATGTATTATTATTAGTTGCTAGATCTCAGGGGAAAGGGAGTGGAGGGCATACCTGAGGTTAACAGCAGAAAAGGGAGAAATAAAAACAAAAAGAAAAAAAAAAGAAATTAAGTAAATAAATAATACAGACAATAATAAAACATCCCGGATCTCGTAGAGATGGGGGGACCAAAGGCGGGGGGAAAATTCCCTTTTGCTCGACGCTGTCCCCTATATATAGGGGACATCCCATCTCATCCAGCCAAGGCCTCCACATTCTTTCAAACTTTCCATAAATACCCTGCCTAATAAATGCCACTCTCTCACTCCAAACCATTGTCTCAACCCAATTTTCCACTGTCGGAGGGGGGGTCTGTGCCTGCCATTTCCGTGCAATTAGCTTTTGCGCTTGAAATAGGCATCTCAGCGGTCAGGACTCTACTTTCCTCCATGCTCCCTAATAGACAAGTCTTGGCCCCTGGTTCTAGTGTGGTCCTGAAGATTTTGTTAATCCCATCTACAATCTCCTCCCAATATCGAAATAGCTTCGGGCACTTCCAAACTATGTGTATAAAATCTCCTGTCGCCTTGCACCTGGGGCATTCGGAATTTTGTCTCCACCCGAGTTTAATTTTTTTTTTAGGGGTATGGTAGACTATGTATTAAGAACAGGTGGGATATTTTCTGTGCGGGAAAGATCGAGACCAATGCTCCTCGTTCTAAAATCGTATCCCATTGTTCAGTAGTTATTGTCCCCACATCTCTTTCCCATCCAGCTCTGCTCTTAGAGGGGGCCGGCCTTTTTTTTTTTAACGGCTGCAATTTACTACCGTTTAATTTTCTTGCTTTAGGAATTCTATTCTACCTCCTTCCAACACACTTCTAGTTTAGAAATGATCTATAACTGACCCGATTTGAATGTGTGGATGGGGGGATCCTCATCACTGCATCTTTGTATTCCAACAATGGGGAGCCTTCCCCACTGTCAGAATACACTAAATCAGTGCTGCAGACCGCAACTCTGACGGGGAAGAAAATTTTCCAGCAGGGCGATTGTACAGAAGTCAATCAGTAGATCAACTTCTGTACAACCACAGTGTCCATACATGGATCGAAATTCAGACGGTTGCTGCGGAACCGGCCGCATTTTGATCTATGGGCAGCTTTAAGGTGTCTTGCATGTTTTGCACCTAACCAGAACTTTTCAGGAGAAGATAATAGGATTTTTGTACTCACCGTAAAATCCGTTTCTCTGACGTCCATGGACTGACACAGCTGGATACTGTAAACTTGTGGGTATATGTCCCTGCTTGCAGGAGAAGATCTAGGCAGAATGTTAGATGTTAGAAACATACATTCTAGAACAAGCCAGAGCTGAACAGCCCCGCCCAGGGGGGCGGTCCCTCCGGACATTACCCACCCACCTGCAGCTAGCAGCCTCAGTTTGTAACAAAGCAGTACAAACCTTAAAAGGAAAGGTGGGTTCTGTGTCAGTCCATGGACGTCAGAGAAACTGATTTTACGGTGAGTACAAAAAAAGGGATTTTTATAACAGCTTACCTGTAAAATCCTTTTCTTGGAGTACATCACGGGACACAGAGCGGCATAGTCATTACTATGTGGGTTATATAGATACCTTCAGGTGCTGGCACTGGCAACTTCCAAAACCGGAAGTACCCTCCCCTATATAAGCCCCTCCCATCCGGGAGCACCTCAGTTTTGTAGCAAAGCAATAAGTGTCCCCAAAGAGGGGTGGGAGCTCTGTGATGTACTCCAAGAAAAGGATTTTACAGGTTCGGCAAGGTATGCTGGACCTTCAGAGCGCATGCGCCGGTGATGTAACTGGCTGCATCCAGGGTGATATTCATTTTAATAAGGCTTACCTTTACGTAAAAATCACCAAGCTAGCTTTACTACCGCTCTAACTAGTTTTTTCTTTATTTGCTATTTTTTTCCCACGATAGTGGAGTTACCCTTTAACCACTTGAAAGATTTGCCCCCTTAATGACCAGACCATTTTTTGCGATACGGCACTGCGTCGCTTTAACTGACAATTGCACGGTCGTGCGACGCTGTACCCTAACAAAATTTATGTTCTTTTTTCCCCACAAATAGAGCTTTCTTTTCTAAAAATCCCTTTTTCTTTCTCGTACATCATGGGACACAGAGCGGCATAGTCATTACTATGTGGGATGTCCTAAAGCAATGCCCAATGAGGGGGGGGGATACACCATACATAAGCTGAGCGCTATCAGACATGAGGATCTTTTGCGGCCTGCAACACACTGCGCCCAAAGGCGACATCCTCCTGACTTCTAACGTCCACCTGGTAGAACCTAGTAAAACGTGTGTACTGAAGACCACATTGCGGCCTTACAGATTTGAGCCAGGGAGGCCTGGTGATGCACTGCCCATGAAGTTCCAACTGCTCTCGTGGAGTGCGCCCTAACTTTGAACGGAGGCGGTCTCCTTCTCAAGCCACAGGCTTGCATTATGACCTGTCGAATCCACTTGGCTAAAGTAGATTTTGACGCTGCCTGACCCTTTCTGGGGCCTTTCGGCAGAATAAACAAAGTATCCGTTCTGCGAATCTGAGCAGTGGCTTTTAGATAAGCTTTAACTGCTCTTACTACATCCAAAGAATGCAATAACTTTTCCTCTACCGAACTAGGTTTGGGGAAAAAAGAAGGAAGAATCACATCTTGGTTCAAATGAAACCTTGATACCACCTTAGGAAGAAAGGCTGGATGAGGACGTAACACTACTCTGTCCTTATGGATAACCAGATATGGCTCTTTACAGGACATAGCTGCTAATTCCGACACTCTTTTAGCCGAACAAATGGCTACTAGAAAAAACAATTTCCTGGTGAGAAGAACCAAGGAACTATGCTGTAATGGTTCAAATGGTTGTTTCTGTAGAACCGACAGAACCAGGTTTAGATCCCATGGACATATGGGAATATTAACCGGAGGACTAATACGCATCACTCCTTGTCTAAAGGCTTTGACTAGTGAATGCGAAGCCAAGGGCCTTTGAAAAAATATTGACAAGGCCGAAAACTGACCTTTGATAGTACTCAAGGCAAGCTTCCTATCTACAGCCCACTGTAGGAAGTCCAGACTCCTACCTATTACGTACTTATGTGGATGCCATTTCTTGGCCTCACACCACGCGATGTACGCCTTCCAGATTCTATAGTAGATCTGCCTGGATACCGGCTTCCTGGCATTGATCATGGTAGGTACCACAGGATTAGAGAGCCCTCTCTTTTTTAGAATGTGGGCTTCAATAGCCAGGCCGTCAAACCTAGGGCTGGTAAGGAAGGGTGGTATATCGGTCCTTGCGAAAGCAGGTCCAGACGATGTGGGAGGGTCCAAGGACTCCCCACTGACATTTTACAATCTCCGCGTACCGCGCTCTTCGGGGCCACGCTGGAGCCACCAGAATCACTGGTTTCTTTTCTACCCTGATTCTGCGGAGTAATCGAGGTAACCATTGTGGCGGTGGGAATGCATATATCAGCTTGAACTGATCCCAAGGGAACACTAGGGCATCCGAGCCGCAAGCTAGGGGATCCCTTGTCCGAGAGACAAACCTGTCCACCTTTGCGTTGAATCTGAATGCTAGAAGATCTACATCCGGTGTTCCCCACCGCTGACATATTGTCCAGAAAACCTCGGGGTGAAGGGACCATTCCCCTGGGCATAATTGCTGGCGACTTAGAAAGTCCGCCTTCCAATTCTCCACTCCTGGAATGAATACCGCAGATATGGCTGGGACATATCTTTCTGCCCATTTCAGGATGTAATTTACTTCCCTCTGGGCTGCACGACTCCTGGTGCCACCCTGATGATTGATATATGCCACTGCTGTGGCATTGTCTGATTGAATTCTGACAGGGGACCCTTGGAGTTTGGATGTCCATGCTACTAGGGCATACCGGGCTGCTCGTATCTCTAAGAGATTGATGGGCAGGGCCTTTTCTGCATCCGACCATCTGCCCTGGAGAGACCATTGCTCCAGTACTGCTCCCCAGCCTATAAGGCTGGCATCTGTAGTGACCACCTTCCAAGAAATCGGACTGAAGGATTTCCCTTTTTCCAGATTCTGGAGAACCAACCACCAACGGAGGCTCTTGCGAACGGAAGGGGACAAGGACATTGTAAGTCTAGGGCCTGAACTTTTTTGTTCCAGGCTGACAGTATGGCCCCTTGCAAATTCCTTGAATGGAATTGACCGTAGGGTACTGCTTCGAATGATGCCACCATTTTTCCCAGCAGCCTCATGCACAGGCGTATGGACAGCTGTCTTTTTTGTACCCACTAAGTGGATCAAATCTTTCAAAGACAACACCTTTCCTCGAGGCAAGAATATTTTTCTCTGGCCTGAATCCAACCTTAGCCCCAAGTATTCCAGACTTTTGACTGGTTTTTAGGGCTGACTTGTCTCGGTTGATAATCCAACCGTGAGATTCCATATACTTGATTGTCTTGTGAACGACCACGTCTAGTTTTTTCACTGAGTGGTCTATCAGCAACAAGTCATCTAGATATGCCATTATCATTACACCTTGTGTTCTTAGATTGGCCAATAAAGGGCCAGAATTTTTGTAAACACTCGTGGTGCTGTGGCCAGACCGAAGGGTAAGGCTCTGAACTGAAAATGGCGCCCTTCTACTGCAAAGCGTATAAATTTTTGGTGGACTGGAAAGATGGGAATGTGCAAATAAGCATCTTTGATGTCAATCGCGGCTAACCAATCCTCCCCTTGTAGGGCAGTGGCCACCGATCGGACCGACTCCATCGGAAAGTCCTGATATACAGGAATTTGTTTAGCCCTTTTAGAATTAATATGGGCCTCCCGTCCCCGTTTGCTTCGGGACTGTAAAGGAGGTTTGAGTAAAACCCGAACCCCCATTCTTCCAGGGGAACCTCCATAATTACTCCTTGGAGCAATAGTTGTTCTAGTGCCAACAGGAGGGACTCTCTCTTCCGGGGATCCCTTGGCACGTTTGACCTCAAAAATGGGAAGGAGGAGAGTCTTTTAACTCCAATCTGTATCCCAAACATACTGCGGAGAGCACCTATCTGTTTTGATCATGTCCCGCCAGGTCTCTTGCGAACAACTGGAGTCCTCCCCCCACCCGACTGAGTGGGGGCAACTCTTCAATGAATTTAACTTTGGGGGAGGTTTTGTACCTCCCCTGACCCAGGGTTTCTCATTACCCTGCGATTGTCCCTGTTTTTTACCCCCGGGAATTGACCGAGGAGGCCGTCGGAACTGTTACACAGCCGATGCCCCAGGGACTGGAGAAGCAGGCCTCTTAAAGAGGGACCTCTAACTCTGTTTTTAACCGGCAAGAGTGTATTTTTACCGCTGGAAATTTTCTGGATATATTTGTCCAGGTCTTCCCTGAATAAGCGTTCACCATGAAATGGGACGCTAACCAGCCATTCTTTACAGGGAGCTTCAGCAGACCAGTTTTTGAGCCATAGAAGCCTACGCATATGTACTACAGACAGCGTAAGGCGGGAGGCCTGATGGATTGAATCCTTTATGGCATCAACCGCAAAGCCTAAGGCTCTAGGTAGATCAGCTAGGGCAAGGGCCTGCTGATCTGTCAAGTCCCTCAAGACCTGTTTCAACTGATCCTTCACTGCTTAGCAGACCCCACTGCTGGTTGTGTCACCAAGCTTGCTGTAGAAAGAAGCAATTTTCATAAGGACTCCAATCTTTTATCTATTGGGTTCTTGAACATTTGGACATTATCCACTGGACATGTCAGTGATTTATACACACAAGAGATGGCTGCGTCCACTGTAGGGACCTTCCATTTTTTGATGAACTTATCCTCCATGGGATAGACCACCGGAAATCTCTTGGGGGGAATAAATATTTTCTCAGGATGTTCCCAATCCTGGTAAATGAGCCCTTTCAGTAAAGGGTGAAGTGGAAAAGAACAGACAGTCTGGGGGCTTCTAGCGACCCCAACGAGGATACAGTAGTGGTTGATGGTTCCGCAAGGTGCATTTTTAAATGCTGATCGGACCATGTTAGTCAGAGACTGAACCCATAATCTTTCAGCTTGAGATGCTGAGAAAAGGTTCCTCCACTGTTGATTCCTCTATAACAGAATCAACCTCATCCTGATCCCCTTCAGGCAGGTCGATCCCTGTATGGGACTGTTGCTCTGCTAACAGGCACTCTGAAGGAGGAGACGGAGATCGGGCGTGCTTTCCCTGACAGGGAGGCAGCGATCAATGTTGACAATCTCTCTCTAATCCTCCCAGAGCTGAGGAAAAAACCTCCTCTATTACATACACAGGAGCAGGTGAACTGAGGACAGCCACAGTACCAAGTACCCCTGCGGGGTCTCTACGGTCACTTACCTCTGAACTTCAGGGGAGACTGGTCAGCAGAAGCATGCCCAAGATCCTCAGAGCCCGATGAGACCCCCTTCGCTTCCTGGAAGATTCAGTTCCGGAGCTTCTGGACGGCATATTCCTAAGCCTAAAGCTGAGGTATTCCAGCCGTAATACACCACTTTTACTGAGAATAGTCTAGCACAATTGCTGCTATATAACAGTTGGTGTCTACTAAAGTGCCTTTCTAGGGGATGCCTGCATCAACCGCCTCTGTGTGCCTTTATACTGTTGCTAGCTCTGTCTGTGCACTTCAATAGCCAGCTATGATTGTGCTTTAAAACACGCTGGACGCCCGCACATGCGCAGTAGCGCCGCGGCGCACACCGAGCGTCATCCACCCGCTCCGCCCCTTTTTCCAGATCGCCTCTATATATAGAGGCGCGCGCACGCGCGTGGGCACGTGCGCCTTTGGCGCCTTTTTTGAAAAAAAAATAAGGAGCTAGATGGGAGCCAGGGTCCCTGCCGCAGGGCCCGGGGATGGATGAGCGCAGCAACAGGGCAGAGGAGACAGCTTCCCAGCAGAGAACTTACCAACTGCCTGGATTTGATTTTGGAAGAAAAAAATCCACATTACAAGAAAAAGAACCATAGCGGCCTCTAGTGTCTAACACAGGTACCGCGGTCTTACATTTTTTTTTTTTTTTCTTGCCTACTATTAAAATTTTTACATTTTCTCAGTAGTAACAGGCATACACAGACTATTAGCGGGAATACCTTAGGTAACAGGCAGAAAGACAAAATAGGCTTGGGGGTCCCTCAATAGAACCAAGTTCCTGAGGGCTCCCACTTACCTTTTCCTCGCCGCAGGACTCTGTTTGGTCCACAGAAGCCCAAACTTCACCTATCACGGCAGGCATTGTAATTAAACCTTCAGGGACCGGGTTCCCAAGGATTCCACTCCCCTGGACCTGTATAGCACCCTGCACAGAAAACATCTTGGTCGTGGGTATGACCAGAGCTCTGGATCCCAGGGTCCAGCCCCCCTAAGAGAGGCATTACAGGCAACACCTTGCTCTTCTCTTGCAAGGCCCGGGTACCGACCATTTAGCTATGAAGCTTTTTTGGTCGGATCCGGAATAGCTTACTGAGGCCCAAAAGAACCTGTACGCAAGCTCAGTGAAAAACACATGTTACTTCTTGGCCAACACCTTAGACACTGGCAAAAAAACTGAGGTGCTCCCGGATGGGAGGGGCTTATATAGGGGAGGGTACTTCCGGTTTTGGAAGTTGCCAGTGCCAGCACCTGAAGGTATCTATATAACCCACATAGTAATGACTATGCCGCTCTGTGTCCCGTGATGTACGAGAAAGAAATCCTATTTTCTCTTATCGTCCATGGACTGACAGCTGGATACAGTAAATGTGTGGGACGTCCCAAAGCAGTATCAGAAGGGTGGGAGCAGTAGTAAAGGAACAACCAAAACTTCACTCCAAACAAGCAGAGCTCCTCAACGGAGGAGTTGCAACATTAAACAGCGGCCTGCAACACTTTGCGGCCGAAGGGAGCATCCGAAGATGCAGCCACATCAACCTCATAGAATTTTGAAAAAGTATGAACGGACGACCAGGTCGCCGCCTTGCACACTTGTGCAACCGACGCTTGATGTCGGAAAACCCAGGAAGCACCAATTGCCTTGGTGTAATGCGCCACAACCGGAAAGGGAGGCGCCCGCCCCTTAAGGGCATAGGCCTGTATGACGGTCTGCCTGATCCACCCAAAGACGGTGGCAGACGACACCGCTCGGCCCTGTTTTGGACCAGAGACAGACACAAAACAGTGAGTCAGACTTCCGAAAGGAAACAGTAGCAGACAGGTACACCCGTAAGGCTTGTACCCATCTTAATGTATGAAGCGCAAACTCTCAGGGATGCGATGGGTGAGGACACAAGGACGAAAGAACAATGTCCTCCTTAAGGTGAAAGGCCGAGACCATCTTTTGAAAAGAAGGACGGTCGTGGGCGCAACACCGCCATATCCTTATGGAGGACCAAGTAAGGCGACTTGCAGGACAAGGCCGCCAACTCAGACACCACTAAGAAGGCCACCTTCTGGGACAAGGTCAAGAGAGGAATCTCTCTGATATTCTCAAAGGGATGTTCTTGGAGAACCGAGATGCATCAAATTCAGATCCCAAGTAGGGAGAGGAGGCTTGACAGGGGGGATCACATGGCGAACCCCCTGCACAAAAGGTGCTATACAAGGAATGGCCCGGTAGCGGTCGTTGAAAATGACAGCCCGGGCCGAAATCCGACCCTCATTGGTATGCAAGGCCAGCTTTTGGGTCACACCACGCTGTAAGAACAGCAAAATCCTGGGAACGGAATACGTCCGAGGACGCCAATCAAGTTCCTCGCACATAGCGATGTAAGCCTTCTAGGTACGGTGATATACCGTATATATTCGAGTATAAGCCGACCCGAGTATAAGCCGAGATACCTAATGTTACCACAAAAACCTGGGAAAACGTACTGACTCGAGTATAAGCCGAGGGTCAACAATGCCTCACTGTTCCCATCCTTACTGTGCCCATCCTCACTGTTCCTCACTGTTCCCATCCTCACTGTTCCTCACTGTTCCTATCCTCACTGTTCCCTAGCTCACTGTTCCCTAGCTCACTGTTCCCTAGCTCACTGTTCCCTAGCTCACTGTTTAAATTTAACATTGTAAATAGTACCTGAAAAAAAGTTGAGAGGCTGCGGCGTCCATCGTTTAAATCTCGCGGTCTCTTTCTGGTCCCTTCCGTGATAGGCGATTCTCAGCAGACACTCTCCGCCTATCACGAACGTTCTCTCATCCTCACCCATCCCAGCAGACACTGTGTTCAGTTTTCTGCCAATCACAGACGTCTGCTGGGAAACTGAGGATGAGAGAACGTTCGTGATAGGCGGAGAGTGTCTGCTGAGAATCGCCTATCACGGAAGGGACCAGGAAGAGACCGCGAGATTTAAACGATGGACGCCGCAGCCTCTCAACTTTTTTTCAGGTACTATTTACAATGTTACATTTCGCTGACTCGAGTATAAGCCGAGGGGGGGGGGGGGGGGGGACTTTCAGCCCAAAAAAAAGGGCTGAAAATCTCGGCTTATACTCGAGTATATACGGTATCTTTCTGGAGGAAGATTCCCGTGCCAACAACATAGATGAGATGACCGAATCCGAGAGACCTCGGCCCCTCAGCAACTGGCTTTAAACAGCCATGCCATTAAAGCCAAGGACTGTAAAGCAGGATGAAGTATGGGATCATGAGACAGAAGGTCCACCCCAATAGGCAGTCGCCAAGGAACGTCTGCGACTAGCTGAAGTAGATCGGCGTACCAATGTCGCCGTTCCGGAGCAATGAGGATCACCGAAATGGCCTCGGCCCCTACTCTGCAAAGCAGGCGAGGCAACAACTGTACCGGAGGGTAAGCATATATCAGGCGATACTGCCCCCATGGGCTACCAACGCGTCCGACGCATCTGCCCAGGGGTCCCTGGACCTGGCCACGAATCTTGACACCTTGCGAGTGAGTCGAGAGGCCATAAGGTCCACATCCGGTGCCCCACCAATGGTAAAGGAGGTGGAAACACCTCCGGATGTAAGGACCCTTCCCCTGCAATGCACACGGCCGACAGGACCGTCCTGCAGCGAGATGTATGAAAATCCCAAAGAGACTTCGCAATGTATCGGAGAAGAGAGGCCCCGGTTTACAGGGTGCCTCAACTGTTGGCCAAGAAAGGCAACTTGACAGAGCTTCCCTAGAAACTCGGTCAGAGGACCAGTAACTCAGCCTCCACAGGTGGCGCAAACCCACCCCGGGCCCAGAGACCCTAAAGGCTAAAGCAGTTGCAGTGCACCTGCTAGTCGACTGATAGATCAAGCAGAGGCTTTTGCCCAGTCATTGAGCTTCAGAAACGGCAGAGACGCAGCCACTAACGGGCGTAACCCTAACCTCAGCCTGGCGAACACAGTCAAAGCCAGCGCTTCTGATCACCACTGAAGGCAGGTGGAAAGTGGTACCCCTGATACCAGGGATCCTTATGACAATGCTCCATCCAGCAGCTACCCCATGGATAAGTGCTGATTGTACAAACACATAGTTTATACTGTGTATTGCGTCAAAACGCGCAAATAGAGTGTGGGAGGAAACCCACCCAGCCACAAAGAGCATAATACAACCACATACGGCGTATGTAGTTTAGTATGTGTGGATAAACATATTAAACACGTTTATACTGTGCCAGCGACGAAGGCGTGCACATCGGGGCTTGGACGGAAACCAGCCACGCAGATTGCGTACACAACCGTGTAGGTATGTTAGCCTGCGAATAAACAAATTGCACATGTTTATACTGTGCATAGCGCTGAAAATGCGCACACCATTGGAGCGCGGGGGAGAAACCGGAGCACCCGGATGAAACCCACACAGACTGCATACGCATACCGTGTAGGTACTATAGTATGTGTGATAAACATTTTGCACAAGCCTATGTGTGCATAGCACCGATGGCGCGCACACCGTTGGCGCGTGGGAGGAACCAAAGTACCCGGAGGACCCCACGCAGACCCAGAGAATGCAATACATACAACTACTGTGAATGTATTTAGTGTTGTGTATAAACATAATGTGTATGTTTACACCGTGTATTGCACCAAAGGCACGCATGTCATGTAGCGTGGAGGAAACCCACGCAGACTGCACAGACATACCGGGTAGGTATGTTAGTATGTGGATATCAAATCGCACAAATTTAGGCTGTGCATAGTGCCAAAAGCGCCCATACCTTACAGTGATCCCAAAGGAGGGAAAGGACCCCACTATCCCCCAAAGCTATCGCCCCATTTCACTTCTTAATGTGGACATAAAACTCCTGGCAAAAATTTTGGCCAATAGACTTAAACACCTTATGCCTGAGCTAGTCCATCCCGACCAAACAGGTTTCATTGTAGGCAGGGAGGCTAGGGACAACTCCCTTAGAGCAATCCAACTTATTCACTGGGCCCGTACCCGCCCGGATCCCCAGCCATACATAATACTATCAACTGACGCGGAAAAGGCTTTCGACCGGGTCGATTGGTCCTATTTGAAAGCGGTACTTGAGTCCATAGGACTGGGGCCGCGAATACTGACATCAATCATGGCTCTATACTCTACACCTTGCGCGCAGGTTAAAGTGAACGGGACCCTCTCATCCAGCTTCCCCATCAGGAACGGCACGAGGCAGGGGTGCCCCCTCTCACCCCTTTTATTCGCCCTAGCGCTGGAGCCTCTGCTTCGCGCCGTGCGGGCCAGTAAGGACATCAAGGGTCTAAAAGTGGGCAACACGGAACATAAGCTTTCGGCATACGCCGATGATGTCTTATTCCACCTCTCGGACCCCCTGATCTCTTTGCCTAACCTGATGAAGGAACTTAAGCAATTTGGCTCACTCTCAAACTTTAAAATAAACTATACAAAGTCTGAACTCCTGCCCATCCATTTGCCCCCCCCTCTTAACTAAGAGCCTCCGGTCTGCCTTTCCCTTTACCTGGGCTGAATCATCTCTACGATATTTGGGAGTGCAACTCACGGACCGCTTCAACACCTTGTATATGGCCAACTATCCCCCGCTGCTTACTGCGGTCCAGAGAGACCTCTCACAATGGACGCAGACTGCCTTCACATGATTGGGACGAGTAAACATCATAAAAATGAATATACTGCCACGTGTACTCTTCTACTTACAAATGCTACCGATACCCCTACCTAGGCTCTTCTTTGACCGATTGTCCAGCATGCTGTCCGCGTTCGTATGGAACGCACGGAAACCTAGAATAGCCCTAAGGGTGCTGAGGCGCCAAAAACGGGAGGGCGGCCTGGGGATCCCCGATGTCAGACGCTACTACAGGGCCATAGCCCTCCAGAGAATACTAAACTGGCGTTTCCATACCCACTCAAAACTATGGGTTTCCCTGGAGAAATGCTTGGCGGGCAGGAATTTATCCTATGCACCATGGCTACCCCGGGAATATAGGGGGCTATCGGTAACGACCTCCCCACTGACAGCCCAGGTGCTCTCAGTCTGGGACCGGACCAACTCGGTTTTGAAAATTGCCCCCCCTATGTCCCCGCTGGCCCCACTGGGTGGGTTCCTGTGGTTCCCCCCAGGTGAACAGATGGCCTTTTTTGGGCCCTGGGTGGATGATGGAAACGCCAGCTGCGGCAAGCTCATGAAAGATGGTAAGCTCCTGAGCTTTAGCGCCCTGCAGGCCAGACACCAGGGCTCCCGTATGAACTTTTGGAGGTATAGGCAGTTACACCACTTCTTTGAGAAACATGGCCACTCAATTAGGGACCCAACCTCCCTCACCCCGTTCGAGCACCTCTTCGTTAATGAGGAACCTATCCCCCACATGGTGTCGGAACTATACCGACTTCTTGGCTCTGCTGCCCATCAACCTAAACCTGCTTTTATTCGAAGCTGGGAAAGAGACTTAGGACAGGAATTCACTGACTCACAGTTGACTCACCTGTACGACCTTACTCACTCGTCCTCCATAGACTCAAAAGCTCAAGAAACAAACTATAAGATATTGTCCCGCTGGTATCGGGTACCAGCGGATATGGCACGCATATATCCTTCTGGATCGGAGCTTTGCTGGCGTGGCTGCGGGCACAGGGGTACGCTTATCCACATATGGTGCGAATGTCCCCTAATCAGGCCCTTTTGGGAAGACATCAAGGACCAAATAATGAGCATAACGGGGATCGATGTTCCCCTCTCTCCGACGCACTTCCTCTTGCATGTCCCTCCGATCCCACTCAGTCAATATAGGAAGAGCGTACTGCCCCACTTATTAAATGCGGCTAGACGCCTGCTCCCAACTTTTTGGAAGCAGCCCAGAGTCCCTACCCGGGAGGAGTGGATCGGTGGGGTAAATGCAGTCCGAGAGGCTGAAGACTGGATAGCGACCTGTAGGGACTCCCGAGACCGGTTTGCCGGTATCTGGACACCCTGGACCGATTACGTCACAGATCCTGGATACGTGCCATCTAGCCTAGACATAGCTTTATTGGAACTGGCAGAACCTTCTCTTAAAAACCGCAGGCTGTCGAGAGCTTAGAAGACTGAGAGCTACCCTCTGACATAGTGAGACTAATGGAGTTTACCTGGTTTGATGGCTACGCTTGAGGGTGTGCTCGGTGCGGCCTGGAATGAGGCCTCCTACAGAAAGACAGGTACGCTCGGATCACTCCTTCCTTTCCTTTCCTTGTCCTTTTCCTTCCCCTCTTTCCCCCCCCCCCTTTTTTTTTTTTTCTCTTCTTATATATGTTTTGCAATGGTATGCATTTATGCCAGTTAAAGAAATGTCTGTTATGCTGGCGGGTGTTGTAATTACCATGAGCCTCCGCGCTCGCGGGATGGGCCCCCCTTTACAGGGGGCACAGGGTGTCCCGCCAGAGCGTGCACCGTAGCATATCGGTGCCCCCCGCTGCGTGCGGGGAGCGGGGAGAGGTCAGATGGAGGCTATTGAGCCCCCCTCCCCCCGCCCCGGCCGCGGGTCGGGGGACCATGTCTTAATTATAGTCACATGGACAACACCCCTGGCTTGTTATCAGTGGTGGGACGGTAATATGTGAGGCCCCCACATTCCATGTGCCCTCCGCGCCTACCACAGTTGTGCACCCACTGTTCCTATGGTGGCACCCTTACTCTACTAACTAGTGTGGCCCATCGGCCGCCCCACATAAGGCATACAAGATACTGCTATTATTGATGTACTCTATTTCTTTGTTCAACTTGTTTATATGCTGGTTATGCACACCAGACGGGTCTGTGCTTTTCCTATTTTATTTTACTTATTATTTTTAATTTTCCCCTTTTTTTTTTTTTTTTTTTTTTCTAAGCAAACTGTTGGACTTGTCTGGTTGTATATTTTTCTTTTATAAAATAAAGATTATATAAAAAAAAAAGCGCCCATACCAATGGAGTGTGGAAGGGAACCGGAGGAAACCCACACAGACTGCATACACATACCGTGTAGGTATTATAGCATGCGTGATAAACATATGAACATGTTCAACTGTGCAGAGGGCCAAAGGCGCACAATACCGTCAGCGCGTGGGAGGAACACCCGGAAGAAACCCACGCAGACAGCACACAGATACCGTGTAGGAATGATAGCATGTGAATAAACATATTGCACATGTGTATGCTGTGCATTTCCATTGGAGTGTGGGAGGAAACCGGAGTACCCGGAGGAACCCATACTGTAAACATGTATAGTATTTGCAATAAACATATTTAACATATCTATACTGTGCAGAGAGAGCCGAAGCGCACATACCATGAGAGTGCGGGAGGACACCGGAGCCCCCGGAGGAAACCCGCGCCGACCCAGAGAATATAATACATACATATACTGTGAATGTATCTAGAGTCGTGCATAAACATATTGTGTACGTTTATATCATGTATGGCACCGAAACACAGCATTGGAACGTGGGGGGACACCCACGCAGACATAGAGACCTATAACACATACATACACTGTGAATGTATCCAGTGTAGAGGTAAAGGATGAGTTTAAATTATGGCGCAGAGGCGCATAATCTTCTCTGTATCATTCCAACCTGCTTAACTGTGCTGCTGAAGCAGCATGCAGGTAACAGGTAACCTCTGATCCTCAGACAGTGTGTCTGTCAGAGCTCAGAGCCTTCCCCAGGAAATGGCGGGAAACCACAGGTGCAGAGACCCTGCTGTTGCCTCAGGACATCACACAGAAGGCTCATAGGGACTAGAGACATAAATGAATAAAGTCCCCCCCCCCCCACCATGCTGCACTGACCAGGGGGGGGGGGGAGACTGTGTACCACTGTATCATCCATGCTGCTCTCGACGCAGCGTGTGAGGAAAACAGTGAGGAAGCTGTGTAAAAGAAAGGCTTGAAGGAACCAAGGGAAACAGCGTCCACCTGAGGTACCACAGCCAGAGCATCCAGCTTGAGAGTGTTCCTCACATCATCAATGAGTTCACTTACAAGCGCCCTGTCATTCACTGACATAGAACTGGAGTCTTCCTCACAAGGGAATGTCCTGTTCGCAAACATTAAAATATTCAGAGCTATGGTCCTGAGCACAGTAGCTAGGCCCATATCTGAATCAGAGCACTCCTCCACTAAAGATTTTTGTGGGGAGAGGGGGCTTATAGCTCCCTTGCGCTCGCACACCGCTTCCATTCTGACAAGGAATAATTCCAGGACTGCCGACAACTGGTCCATAAGGACTGCAGGTGCAGGAGCACTGCCAGTTTCCTCAGGCAAGTGTGGAGAAGCAGGTGTATCAGACTCCATATCGCCACCCTCTGAGACCTTATACACTACTACAGTGAATATACAGTCCACCCACTGGCTAGGCTGAGGAGGGGATACCCGGAGGACTCACCAACCCTTAAGAACCGCTCAGTTCTGCTGAGGAAACCGCGCTGTTAAGCCTGAGGAGAGTGAAGAATCTGTGAGGAGATTGTGAGGAGATTCGCGCTGCAGCGCCGCCGCTAGAGGCCAAAACAGAAAGTAAAAGCGCGCGGCTACAAGAAAATGGCCACCGGCCGCAGATATAACTGCGCCATTGAACCATGGCAAGATGGCCGCCGAGCGCATTATTTAAAAAACAACCAGCGCTAATGCGCGCGCTAATGGCACAAACAATAAGTCCCCACCTCACACACCAGAACACTTCTCTTCCACTAACAGACATGAGCGCCCACAGCCAGGCCAGAGTGACCCCCAAGCACCCCCACAGCACAGCACCAGTACAGGGTGCAGAGAGCAGCATAACAAGGGGGAGACAGGGAGAAACCCCCCATATAAAGAAACACAGCCAGCATGTACTCACCTGCAGCAGGAGAGACTACTTACCCGTCCCAGAGGGACCCACTGGCTTGTTTCAGACAGACCTATCACAGAGCAGTACTGCGTAGCTGTCGGCCTGGTCCACCGCGAAAGATACAGTCAGTCAAGTAGTGTTCAATCTTGAGAGGACCGCAGGACCATAAAAGCAACCCGGCCACCCCTGGAGTCATGGGGCATGTCGTGAACTGAGTCTCACGCACACAAGGCGAGGCGAGGATCAGCACGCTCGATGGTCGGACAGGGAAGACTACGAGGATACCAGTGTACCCAACCTGTTGCCCCGCCAACAGTTGATTGAAGGTCTCAAAAATAAAATAATAAAATTCCCAAAGGAATAAAATTTAAAAGTGAAATCTTCCAGGAGACTGGCTCCTGAGAGAGCCACGTCTTCTCCTTCTGCTAAGCAGAAAGAAACTGAGGCTGCTAGCTGCAGGTGGGAGGGTAATGTCCGGAGGGACTGCCCCCCAGGGCGGGGCTGTTCAGCTCTGGCTTGTTCTAGAATGTATGTTTCTAACATCTAACATTATGCCTAGATCTTCTCCTGCAAGCAGGGACATATACCCACACGTTTACAGTATACAGCTGTGTCAGTCCATGGACGATAAGAGAAAATTAAGTTTTGCAAATATATAAGTACAATGGGGTCCAAAAATACTCCAAGCGCACCTTTTATCATAAATGCAATAAGAATATATAGATTGAAAAGTAACAATGATATAAAAGGTACAGGTGGCCACATACTGCCGCCTGGGCATCTCCTGATCCAGACGGTGCAGACTGGGTTGTTATATTTCAGATGCATGCTTAGATAATGGTGGAGTAAACACATTAAAAGCAAATATTTACTTTGCTTATTAAACGATACCCAAAGGTGAGAAAGCGTGACTGGTTATAAATACTGTCACATGGGTCAACAGCAAATAGCGACTGTTTCTTATTCTCACTCCAGGAACGCACCAGGCATGCAGCATGGGGATATTAGATTGTAAGCTCTAGTGAGCAGGGCCCTCTGATTCCTTTTCTACCAAATTGTAATGTAACTGTAATGTCTGCCTTCATTTTGTTAAGCGCTGCACAAACTGTTGGCGCTATATAAATCCTGTATAATAATAATAATTACCAAAGGGTGTGCATACATACAACAATAAATTATCCATGAGTGAGTTAATAATTTTAAAGTGCCTTCAATTTAAACTGATTTTAAATGTATTTCTTTGTCTTTCAAATAACAAATTGTCCCACTTATCTGTGGGTCCCCCGCTGGCACTCCAGGCTCCTCCCTCCACCTATTGCCCACATAGCAAACCACTTGCTTTGGGGGGAAATGGCTCCCGCTGCTGTCTCTGAATCAAAGAAATCTATTTCTGATGCTCCAAGAGGCAATCGGATATTCCATGCATCAACTTTACATATAAATGTTAGTATCCAGTTACATTATGTGTATTTAGGAAAGAATCCAGGCCTTTTTTAAAGCAATCCACTGAGCTGGCCAGAACCAGATCTTGAGGGAGTCTAATTCCATGTTTTCACAGCTCTTACTGTGAAGAAGACTTTCCGTATTTGGACTGCAAGTGCAGTTGCTCCAGAGCTTAGAAAATGAGGTAAAGTTTCACTTTGCAAAGAATACCCAATCACGTGCAAAGAAATAAAAAGAAAACAGCATTTTTGCTTGCACATGATTGGATGATGGAAGTCAGCAGAGCTTCTGCTCATTTATTAAGCTCTGGAGCAACTTCACTTTGCAAAGAGCACAGTCAATTTGCCTTTAGTAAATCAAACCCTAAATCTCTTTTCCTCCAGACATAAAGAGTGCCCCTTGTCCTCTGTGATGACCTTAAAGTGGATGTAAACCCAATAAAAAATAAAAAAAAACCCTGCAAGACAAAGGCAAAATTACCTAATATGCATAGCTTACCTCAGATCGAAGCCCCCGCAGCGGTCCTCGTCCCCCCCTCTGGCAGTGACATATCTCCCGGGGGTTACTTCCGGGTATCGCGGCTCCGGCGCTGTGAATGGCCAGAGCCGCGATGACGCCACTTCCAATGCATGTGCGGAAGCCGCCAGTAACGGCACACGGACTGAAGCAATGGCACATAGGTGCCATTGCTTAAGTTTGCTTTAGTGTGCATGTGCTGATGACATCGGCACATGCAGGGGACAGGTGATATCTCCTAAACTGTGCAGGTTTAGGAGATATCCTGGGTAGCTACAGGTAAGCCTTAATATGGGCTTACCTGTAGTATAAAGTGGTTGTAAAGGGTTTACAACCACTTTAAGGTAATAATTCAACACCAAGTTCACTATATGGACCCCTTATATATTTGTACATGTTTATCATTTCCCCCCTTAATCTCCTCTTCTCAGGAGGGAATAAATTCAGGTTCTCTAATCTTTCCTCATAGCTGAGCTCCTCCATGCCTCTTATCAGTTTGGTTGCCCTTCTCTGCACTTTCTCCAGTTCCCCGATATCCTTTTTGAGAACTGGGGCCCAAAACTG
This sequence comes from Rana muscosa, assembly GCA_029206835.1. Taxonomy (NCBI): domain Eukaryota; kingdom Metazoa; phylum Chordata; class Amphibia; order Anura; family Ranidae; genus Rana; species Rana muscosa. The sequence goes on along the minus strand of CM055117.1, from coordinate 56,428,218 downwards.
AACTGCATATTCCACATGAGGTCTTACTAATGATTTGTACAGGAGCAAAATGATATCTCTCTCTCTGGAGTCCATACCTCTCTTAATACAAGAAAGGACTTTGCTCGCTTTGGAAACCGCAGCTTGGCATTGCATGCCATTATTGAGCTTATGGTCTACCAAAACCCCCAGATCCTTCTCCACTATGGATTCCCCCAGTTGTACTCGATATTCTTAGCCCCCAAGTGCATAACTTTACATTTATCAACATAAAACTTAATTTACCACATAGTTGCCCAATTAAACAGAGCATTGTGGTTGGCTTGTAAGATGGAGACATCCTGTAAAGATGTTATTCCACTGCAAAGCTTAGTGTCATCTGCAAAGACTGAAATTGTACTTTTGATCCCTTACCCAATATCATTTATAAAGATATTAAAAAGTAAGGGTGCCAACACTGAACATTGGTGTACACCACTGATAACCTAAATCCTCGTACACACGGTCGGACTTCAAACAAACTTTTCCGTGGATTTTTGTCCGAAGGGAGTTGGCCGGGAGCACCCATAGCATACACACGCTTGGACTTTTCTGCAAACTTTCCCACAACTTTCCCAACATCACATGGTTTTTCTGCTCTTTACCGCTACCCTTTGGTCAACTTCTGCTATTGTTGGTTGATTTTAACATTATTTTTTTTGTCCATCGGACAAAAGTCCGATGGATTTTCACGCGCTCGGACTTTGCGCCATCGGACTTTTGTTGGCGAAAAGTTTGTCCGTTTGCAGACCAAACATTTGTCCGATGAAAACCAAAAAAGTTTGTCCGATGGAGCGTACACACGGTTGGATTTTTTGTCAAACTTGCTCATTTTGAAGTTTGTTGGCAAAAAGTCCGACCGTGTGTACGAAGCTTTAGACCATTTAGAGTAAAAAGTAGTAACAACTACCATTTTTCTATCAATTTACAAATTGATCTTTCCAAACCTGTAGACTTTACCTTACATATGAGCCATGTGTGGGGAACTGTGTCAAATGCTTTTGCAAATCCAAGTATACCACGTCCACCGCCACCCCTCTGTCCAAGGTTTTACTTGCCTCTTCATAAAAAGTAGGGTTGTCCCGATACCACTTTTTTAAGACCGAGTACAAGTACCGATACTTTTGTTCAAGTACTCGCCGATACCGATTACCGATACTTTTTTTCAATGTCATGTGACAGTTTGAAAGATGGGGACTGATAGGTGGCACTTATGGGCATGGATCGATGGCACTTATGGGCACTGATAGGTGGCACTTATGGGCACTGATAGGTGGCACTGATAGGTGGCACTTGTGGGCACTGATAGGTGGCACTTGTGGGCACTGATAGGTGGCACTTGTGGGCACAGAAAGGTGGCACTTGTGGGCAGTGATAGGTGGCACTTGTGGGCAGTGATAGGTGGCACTTGTGGGCAGTGATAGGTGGCACTTGTGGGCAGTGATAGGTGGCACTTGTGGGCACTGATAGGTGGCACTTGTGGGCACTGATAGGTGGCATTTGTGGGCACGGATCGGTGGCACTTATGGGCACTGATAGGTGGCACTTGTGGGCAGTGATAGGTGGCACTGATAGGTGGCACTTGTGGGCACTGATAGGTGGCACTTGTGGGCACTGATAGGTGGCACTTGTGGGCACAGAAAGGTGGCACTTGTGGGCAGTGATAGGTGGCACTTGTGGGCACAGAAAGGTGGCACTTGTGGGCAGTGATAGGTGGCACTTGTGGGCACTGATAGGTGGCACTTGTGGGCACAGAAAGGTGGCACTTGTGGGCACAGAAAGGTGGCACTTGTGGGCAGTGATAGGTGGCACTTGTGGGCAGTGATAGGTGGCACTTGTGGGCAGTGATAGGTGGCACTTGTGGGCACTGATAGATGGCACTGATTGCACTATTAGTGCAATCAGTGCCATCTATCAGTGCCCACAAGTGCCACCTATCAGTGCAATCAGTGCCCACAAGTGCCACCTATCAGTGCAATCAGAGGCATCTACCAGTGCCACCTGATAGGTGGCACTGGTAGATGGCACTGATTCCACTGATAGGTAGCACTTGTGGGTACTGATAGGTGGCTGGCACTGAAATGCTGCGGGGGGTGGGGGGGGGGGGAAATGACACAGGATTTAAGAAAAAAAAAAAAACTGCTGCAACGCCCATCTTGGTACACCCTGCACTCGGCTGCAGTAAGCAACAGCAGACATCTTGTTACACCCAGCCCATATAGCTCGGGCTGGGTGTAACAAGATGTCTGCTGCTGCTTACTGCAGCCCAGTGCAGGGTGTACCAAGATGGGCGTGGGGACGTTCAGCCGCTGACGGCGACCGAATGTGACAGCACCGGTCACCGATCCTGATGCGGCTGCGCCCTGAACCCCTGCCAGCTTACCAGGTTCAACTGCAGGTGAGGGACTCGCTCTCCGCCCGCGGACTCCGTCCACCGACTGTGCCCGCCCTCTTCAGCCAGACTACGCCCGCACTTTCCTCTTCCGCCCTCCCCAGCCACTGACTCCTCCCGCCCTCTCCGGCCAGACTCCGCCCACACTCCCCCGCCCTCTCTCCTGCCCTCCCCAGCCACTGACTCCTCCCGCCCTCTCCGGCCACAAAAAAAAAAAAAAAAGTATCGGGTGAAGCATCGGGAGCATTTGCGCGAGTACAAGTACTCGCGCAAATGCTTGGTATCGGGACAACCCTAATAAAAAGAAATCAGGTTTGTCTGACAACTTCTGTCCTTCATGAATCCATGCTGTCTGTTGCTTAAAATGTTTTTTTCCAGCAAGAACTCGTCTATTTGGTCTTTTATTAAACTCTCCAGTATCTTCCCGAATATAGAAGTTAAACTAACAGGTCTATAGTTACTTGGTAAAGACTTTGATCTATTTTTAAATATAGGCACCACATTGGCCCTGCGCCAATCCAGTGGTACTATTCCTGTCATTAATGAGTCCCTAAAAATTAAAAAACAATGGCTTTGAAATGACAGAGCTCAATTCTTTTAGGATCCGTGGGTGGATGCCATCTGGTCCAGGTGCTTTATCCACCTTTATTCTGTCTAAATATTTCTGGACCATATCACTTTTGAGCCATTGTGGATTTGGGGCTGTGTCACTACCACCCCCATTATGGACATGAGCTCCCCCATGCTCCTTTGTATACACAGAAGAAAATATTTAATACATTATCCTTCTCTTTGTCCCCAGTCACCCACTCTAGATTATTTTGTAAAGGGCCTACATGCTCAGACCTGACCTTTTTACTATTAAATATATTTGAAGAATTTTTGGTGGTTTGTCTTGCTATGTTTTGCAATCTGTCATTCGTTTTGAATTTTTGCATCCTTGATTTCCTTTTTACACATTCTGTTATATTCTTTGTAACATTTAAACGATAATAGTGTTCCTTCATTTTTAGATTTTTTAAAAGCTCTTTTCTTATCATTTATAGCTTTTTTTTAAATTTGGCCGTGAGCCACATAGGTTTTATTTTTAGCCTTTTAAACTTATTGCCCATGGGAAATAGGATTTTTATAACAGCTTACCTGTAAAATCCTTTTCTTGGAGTACATCACGGGACACAGAGCGACATAGTCATTACTAATGGGTTATATAGTTACCGTCAGGTGCTGGCACTGGCAACTTCCAAAACCGGAAGTACCCTCCCCTATATAAGCCCCTCCCATCCGGGAGCACCTCAGTTTTGTAGCAAAGCAATAAGTGTCCCCAAAGAGGGCGGGAGCTCTGTGTCCCGTGATGTACTCCAAGAAAAGGATTTTACAGGTAAGCTGTTATAAAAATCCTATTTTCTTTCTCGTACATCACGGGACACAGAGCGACATAGTCATTACTAATGGGATGTCCTAAAGCAATGCCAAATGAGGGGGGGGATACACCATATATAAGCTGAGCGCATCAGACATGAGGATCTTTTGCGGCCTGCAACACACTGCGCCCAAAGGCGACATCCTCCTGACTTCTAACGTCCACCTGGTAGAACCTAGTAAACGTGTGTACCGAAGACCATGTTGCGGCCTTACAGATTTGAGCCAGGGAGGCCTGGTGATGCACTGCCCATGAAGTTCCAACTGCTCTCGTGGAGTGCGCCCTAACTTTGAACGGAGGCGGTCTACTTCTCAAGCTATAGGCTTGTATTATGACCTGTCGAATCCACTTGGCTAAAGTAGATTTTGACGCTGCCTGACCCTTTCTGGGGCCTTCCGGCAGAATAAACAAAGTATCCGTTCTGCGAATCTGAGCAGTGGCTTTTAGATAAGCTTTAACTGCTCTTACTACATCCAAAGAATGCAATAACTTTTCCTCTACCGAAGTAGGCTTGGGGAAAAAAGAAGGAAGAACCACATCTTGGTTCAAATGAAAACTCGATACCACCTTAGGAAGAAAGGCTGGATGAGGACGTAACACTACTCTGTCCTTATGGATAACCAGATATGGCTCCTTACAGGACATAGCTGCTAATTCCGATACTCTTTTAGCCGAACAAATGGCTACTAGAAAAATCAATTTCCTGGTGAGAAGCACCAAGGAAATATGCTGTAATGGTTCAAATGGTTGTTTCTGTAGAACCGACAGAACCAAGTTTAGATCCCATGGACATATGGGAATATTAACCGGAGGACTAATACGCATCACTCCTTGTATAAAGGCTTTGACTAGTGAATGCGAAGCCAAGGGCCTTTGAAAAAATATTGACAAGGCCGAAATCTGACCTTTGATAGTACTCAAGGCAAGCTTCCTATCTACAGCCCATTGTAGGAAGTCCAGAATCCTACCTATTACGTATTTACGTGGATGCCATTTCTTGGCCTCACACCAGGCGATGTACGCCTTCCAGATTCTATAGTAGATCTGCCTGGATACCGGCTTCCTGGCATTGATCATGGTAGATACCACAGCATTAGAGAGCCCTCTCTTTTTTAGAATGTGGGCTTCAATAGCCAGGCCGTCAAACCTAGGGCTGGTAAGGAAGGGTGGTATATCGGTCCCTGCGAAAGCAGGTCCGGACGATGTGGGAGGGTCCAAGGACTCCCCACAGACATTTTTACAATCTCTGCGTACCATGCTCTTCGGGGCCACGCTGGAGCCACCAGAATCACTGGTTTCTTTTCTACCCTGATTCTGCGGAGTAATCGAGGTAACAATTGTGGCGGTGGGAATGCATATATCAGCTTGAACTGATCCCAAGGGAACACTAGGGCATCTGAGCCGCACGCTAGGGGATCCCTTGCCCAAGAGACAAACCTGTCCACTTTTGTGTTGAATCTGGATGCTAGCAGATCTACATCCGGTGTTCCCCACCGCTGACATATTGTCCGGAAAACCTCAGGATGAAGGGACCATTCCCCTGGGCATAATTGTTGGCGACTTAGAAAGTCCGCCTTCCAATTCTCCACCCCTGGAATGAATACCGCAGATATGGCTGGGACATATCTTTCTGCCCATCTCAGGATGTAATTTACTTCCCTTTGGGCTGCACGACTCCTGGTGCCCCCCTGACGATTGATATATGCCACTGCTGTGGCATTGTCTGACTGAACTCTGACAGGGGACCCTTGGAGTTTGGATGTCCATGCTACTAGGGCATACCGGGCTGCTCGTATCTCTAAGAGATTGATGGGCAGGGCCTTTTCCGCATCCGACCATCTGCCCTGGAGAGACCATTGCTCCAGTACTGCTCCCCAGCCTATAAGGCTGGCATCTGTAGTGACCACCTTCCAGGAAATCGGACTGAAGGATTTCCCTCTTTCCAGATTCTGGGGAACCAACCACCAGCGGAGGCTCCTGCGAACGGAAGGGGACAAGGACATTGGTAAGTCCAGAGCCTGAACTTTTTTGTTCCAGGCTGACAGTATGGCCCTTTGCAACTTCCTTGAATGGAATTGACCGTAGGGTACTGCTTCGAATGATGACACCATTTTTCCCAGCAGCCTCATGCACAGGCGTATGGATGGCTGTCTTTTTGAACCCACTAAGTGGATCAAATCTCTCAAAGACGACCCCTTTTCTGGAGGCAAGAAAATCTTTTTCTGGTCTGAATCCAGCCTTAGCCCCAAGTATTCCAGACTTTTGACTGGTTTTAGGGCTGACTTGTCTCGGTTGATAATCCAACCGTGATATTCCAGATACTTGATTGTCTCGTGAACAACCACTTCTAGTTTTTCCACTGAGTGGTCTATCAGCAACAAGTCGTCTAGATATGCCATTATCGTTACACCTCGTGTTCTTAGATTGGCCAATAATGGGGCCAGAATTTTTGTGAACACTCTTGGTGCTGTGGCCAGACCGAAGGGTAAGGCTCTGAACTGAAAATGGCGCCCTTCTACCGCAAAGCGTAGAAATTTTTGGTGGGCTGGAAAGATGGGGATGTGCAAATAAGCATCTTTGATGTCGATCGAGGCTAACCATTCCTCCCCTTGTAGGGCAGTGGCTACCGATCGGATCGACTCCATCCGGAAAGTCCTGATATGTAGGAATTTGTTTAGCCCTTTTAGATTTAATATGGGCCTCACGTCCCCGTTTGGCTTCGGAACTGTAAAGAGGTTTGAGTAAAACCCGAACCCCCATTCTTCCAGGGGAACCTCTATAATTACTGCTTGAAGCAATAATTGTTCCAGTGCCAACAGGAGGGATCCTCTCTTCTGGGGATCCCTTGGCACGTTTGACCTTATAAAGCGGGAAGGAGGGGAGTTTTTTAACTCCAATTTGTATCCCAGATTTACTGCGGAGAGCACCCATCTGTCTCGGATCGTGTCCCGCCAGGTTTCTGTGAACAACTGAAGTCTTCCCCCCACCCGATTGGGTGGGGGCAACCCTTCATGCATTTGACTTTGGGGGAGGTTTTGTACCTCTCCTGCTCCAGGGCTTCTTGTTACCCTGTAACTGTCCCTGATTTTTACCTCCGGGATTTGACCGGGGAGGCCGTCGGAACTGTTTCACAGCCGATGTCCTAGGGACTGGAGAAGCCGGCCTCTTAAAGGAGGGACCTCTAACTCTATTTTTAACCGGCAAAAGTGTACTTTTACCGCTGGAAATTCTCTGGATATACTTGTCCAGGTCTTCCCCGAATAAGCGCTCCCCATGAAATGGGAAGCTGACCAGCAATTTTTTACAGGGAGCTTCAGCAGACCAGTTTTTGAGCCATAGAAGCCTGCGCATATGTACTACAGACAGCGTAAGGCGGGAGGCCTGATGGATTGAATCCTTTATAGCGTCCACCGCAAAGCATAAGGCTCTAGGTAGATCAGCTAGGGCAAGAGCCTGCTGATCCGGCAAGTCTCTTAAGACCTGTTTCAACTGATCCTTCACTGCTTGGCAGACCCCTATAGCTGCCACTGCTGGTTGTGTCACCAATCCTGCTGTAGAAAAAGCAGATTTCAATAATGACTCCAATTTTTTATCTATTGGGACCTTGAACATTTGGACATTTTCCACCGGACATGTCAGTGATTTATTCACAAAAGAGATGGCTGCGTCCACTGTAGGGACCTTCCATTTTCTGATGAACTTATCCTCCATGGGATAGACCACCGGAAATCTCTTGGGGGGAGTAAATATTTTGTCAGAATGCTCCCAATCCTGGTAAATGAGCCCCTCCAGTAAAGGATGGATCGGAAAGGAACAAACAGTCTGGGGAGCTTTTAGCGACCCCAATGAGGAGACAGAAGTGGAGGATGGCTCCGCAAGTGGCATTTTAAATGCTGATCGGACCATATTAGTCAGGGACTGAACCCATAACCTCTCAGCATGTGATGCTGAGAATGGCTCTTCCACTGTTGATTCCTCTACAACCGAATCAACCTCATCCTGATCCCCCTCAGGTAGGTCGACCTCTGTATGGGACTGTTGCTCTGTTAACAGGCACTCTGAGGGAGGAGACGGAGATCGAGCGCTTTTCTCCTGTGACAGGGAAGCAGCGATTAATGCTGACAATCTCTCTTCCAGTCCTCCCAGAGCTGAGGAAAAAACCTCCTCTGTTACATACACAGGAGCAGGTGAACTGAGGACAGCCACAGTACCAGGTACTCCTGGGGGTGCCCTACGGTCACTAACCTCTGATTCTTCAGGGGAGACTGGTGCAGCCAAAGCATGCCCAAGATCCTCAGAGCCCGATGGAGACCCCCTATTCCTCCTGGAATTTCTAGTCCCGGAGTTTTTAGACGGCATATTCCTAAGCCACAAAGCTGAGGTATTCCAGCCGAAATACACCAGTTACTGATAATAGTCTAGCATAAATGCTGCTATAATAAACAGTTGGTGTCTACTAATGTGCCTTTCTAGGGGATGCCTGTATCAACCGCTTGCTGTATGCCTTTAAATGTTGCCAGCTCTGTCTCTGTACTTCACAGCCAGCTTACTACAATATTGTGGCTTTTTAAAACCTGCTGGGACGCCCGCACATGCGCAGAAGCGCTGCGGCGCGCACAGAGCGTCATCCCCCAGGCTCCGCCCCCTTTCCCGGCTCACCTCTATATATAGAGGCGCGTGCACGCGCACGCGCGCGGCCACGTGCGCCCTCGGCGCTAATTTCAAACATGGAAACCAGGGACAGGAGCCAGGGCCCCTCTTTGCCGCAGGCCGGGGGATGGACTAGCACTGCAACATGGCAGAGGAAGCAGTTTCCTATAGGAGAACTCACCAACTGCCTGGACTTTGCTCTCTGAGAAGAAACTAGTCCACATGACAAGAAAACATTCCACAGCGGCCTCTAGTGGACAAACACAGGTACCGCAGTCTAATATACTAAATATATATATAAAAAAACATTTTTTTTTTTTTTTTTTCTTGACCACCATTAAAAATTATTACATTTTTTTAGTAGTTACAGGCATGCACAGAATCTTGCGGGAATACCATTAGGTAACAGACAGAAAGACAAATTAGGCTTGGGGGTCCCCCAATAGAACCAAGTTCCTGGGGGCCCCCACTTACCTGTTCCTCGCCGCAGGACTTTGTTTGGTCCACAAAAGCCCAAACTTCACCTATCACGGCAGGCATTGTAATCAAACCTTCAGGGACCGGGTTCCCAAGGATTCCACTCCCCTGGACCTGTATAGCACCCTGCACAGAAAACATCTTGGTCGTGGGTATGACCAGAGCTCTGGATCCCAGGGTCCAGCTCTCCTAAGAGAAGCATTACAGGCAAAACCTTGCTCTTCTCTTTGCAAGGCCCGGGTACCGACCGTTTAGCTATGAAGCTTTTTTGGTCGGATCCGGAATAGCTTACTGAGGCCCAAAAGAACCTGTACGCAAGCTCAGTGAAAAACACATGTTTCTTCTTGGCCAACACCTTAGACACTGGCAAAAAACTGAGGTGCTCCCGGATGGGAGGGGCTCATATAGGGGAGGGTACTTCCGGTTTTGGAAGTTGCCAGTGCCAGCACCTGACGGTAACTATATAACCCATTAGTAATGACTATGTCGCTCTGTGTCCCGTGATGTACGAGAAAGAAATATACTTTGCAGTGAGTTCGCATACAGTCTTTTTCAAGAATTCCCATTTCTGTTCTGTGTTCATCAATACCAATATTCCCTCCCAGTCCAAGTCTTGTAGAGCAGCCCTCATCCTTGAACAATTTGCTCTCAAAGTTAAGTGTTTTTATCACCGTATGTGTTTGTTGCTTACAGCGAACTCTAAATGAAATCATGTTATGGTCACTGCTACCCAGATGTTCTTTTATAGGAACATTATTAATAAGCTCTGCATGGTTTAAAATTGCCAGGTCCAGCAGAGCATCATTCCTAGTCAGGGCCTCTATGAATTGTACCAACCCAAGTCTAGGTTGACCTCAGATTGTGCTGTGTCCCATCTCTATTCATTTACTGCTACTGCATGAATTGTTGTTAAAATCGGATGTATACTGACATCTAGTGGTAGTTCAGCACCACCACAACTTGATTATCTTCTGTATTTGACATCTCCCACTGTTCTCTACTACTGTTTAGAGCTAGTTAGTTCAGTTCTGGGTTGGACCCTGCAACTTCTTCTCTTTTCCCTCAGCCAGCATTGGTCATTGCAGGGGAAAAGGATAGAACGCCATTGTCTTCTTATACTTCAAAAAACTGGAAAACATCCTCTCTACTCCATGTATTGAAAATAAAACTGGATTGGATTCAACTTCTGTGTTTTACTGTAGAGTTAAAGGATAGGTTCACCTCCAGGAGCATGTTACATATTCCACCTATTTTTAGGGAAGAACCTATAACATGTTCCCGCTTCTGCACCCCCCCCCCCCCGATTACCCCAACCCCTTCCCTGTGACAGTGGGCCGGGACCTTTTCCCCACACCTGCTGTCAAAATTCTGTGAATGAATGGGCTACAATTACCGACAGACTTAGCAGCTGACTTCTTGCAGTTCTCAATGAACTATGAGGGTGCTGGGGAGAATCATCGTAGTTCATTGAATCTTCCTGGACTGATGCAACTGCCTGCCCATATCAGATGTATAGACAGACAGCTACACTGACAGTCTGCAGGTGTCTGACATTGCACCCGCAATCTGCTGATCAAAAGATCAGTCAAAAGACTGGAAAAACATCCGCTGTGCTACACTTATCTGAATTTACATTGTGTTGAATTCAACTTCTGTGACTTTTAGAGTTAGGCAACTCGTAAATTCTGCAAACTCAGCAAGTACTCATACTGTGTGCACAGACTGTGTTTAATGCAATATGTCACTGCATACTATCCGCCAACCGAAAGATGATCACTTGACCAGCATTCTTGTCAGCACTGGGAGGAAATATCAGTTTGGGAATTCTTAATGCCCCAGTAACATAGACATAGTATGGTCAAGACTTTATCTGAAAATATCACATCATCACAGTGATTTTATTGCATATTTTGTGTAAAAAAATAACCAAAGGCTTATGACAGTCTAAACAAGTATCAAATACAAATACTACGCAATACTTAAACCTCATAAAATAAACAAAAACGTTCTTTACCTTGCCCTGAATTCGCTAAATCCTCCTTTATTAGCTTTTCACACACACCCTCCCAGACACTGCAGCCTATAGTGGGAGGGTTTAAGCAACATTGGCAGTGCTGTCAATCCAGTGGGCCGGACTAAGGGGTTGATTTACTAAAGGTAAAAAGACTGTGCCCTTTGCAAAGTGCAGTTGCTCCAGAGCTTAGTAAATGAGCAGAAGCTCTGCTGACTTCCATTATTCAATCATGTACAAGCAAAAATGCTGTTTTTTTATTTTCCTTGCACGTGATTGGTTACTCTTTGCAAACCTTATTTACTAAGCTCTGAAGCAACTGCACTTGCAGAGGGCAAATGCAATTTGCAAAGTGCACAGTCTATTCGTTGTTGGCCAATGAGTGGCCAAGCTATAGGCTTGTGAATCAGCAGTAGTAATGCTGATAGCCTTGCCCTATGCAACATTCTCTTCATCCAACTGTAATGCAACCAGGTACAGTGCCTAGAAAAAGTATTCATACCCCTTGAAATTTTCTAAATTTTGTCACGTTACAACCAAAAATTTGAATGTATTTTATTGGGATTTTATGTGATAGACCAACACAAAGTGGCACATAATTGTGAAGTGGAAGGAAAACGATAAATGGATTTCCAATTTTTTTTACAAACCAATATCTGAAAAGTGTGGCGTGCATTTGTATTCAGCCCCCGTGAGTCAATACTTTCTAGAACTACCTTTGTCTGCAATTGAAGCTGCAAGTCTTTCTGGGGATGTCTCTACCAGCTTTGCACATCTTTGTCAGATTGGATGGAGAGCGTCTGAACAGCAATTAAGACTTGCCACAGATTCAATTGGATTTCGGTCTGGACTTTAACTGGGCCATTTTAACACATGAATATGCTGTGATCTAAACCATTCCATTGTAGCTCTGGCTGTATGTTTAGGGTCGTTGTCCTGCTGGAAGGTGAACTTTCGACCCAGTCTCAAGTCTTTTGCAGACTCTAACAGGTAATTTTTAAGATTGCCCCGTATTTGGCTCCATCTATCTTCCCATCAACTCTGACCAGCTTCCCCACAACATGATGCTGCCACCACCATGTTTCACGGTGGGGATGGTGTAGTTAGGGTGATGTGCAGTGTTAGTTTTCAACCACTCATAGCATTTTGCTTTGAGACAAAAAAGTTAAATTTTGGTCTCATCTGACCAGAGCACCTTCTTCCACATGTTTCCTGTGTCCCCCACATGGCTTCTCACAAACTGCAAACGGGACTTCTTATGGATTTCTTTCAACAATGTCTTTCTTCTTGTCACTCTTAAATAAAGGACAGATATGTGGAGAGCACGACTAATAGTTGTCCTGTGGACAGATTCTCCCACCTGAGCTGTGGATCTCTGCAGCTCCTCCAGCGTTACCATGGGCCTCTTGGCTGCTTCTCTGATTAATACTCTTCTTGCCCGGCCTGTCAGTTTAGGTGAACGGCCATGTCTTGGTAGGTTTTCAGTTGCGAGCACTAAAAGTCCACAAGGTAGCAAGAGTCCATGTGAATTAGAGATGACACAGCACAAAATTGACAGCATGCGATGTGGATGACATCAAGTGACCAAAAAGAAGCCCTCCACTGCACACAGATTGGCCTCTCACCTTACTAATTCAACCTGCAAGAGGTCATTAGGCATGGCATATCACAGATAACCTTCTGCTATTAAGCATCTAATCGGCACATGACAGCACAGCAATCGGTATAGGAAACATAAAGCGGGATCCTGAGCTCACTCCACCGTACATAAATGGATAAAAACAGAGACGATCTAGTGCTCTCTTACTCCTTCCTCTGGTAGGCTTGTGCAACTGGTTCACGAACACCTCATCATGTACAATGGAGGACGAGCACCCACAGCATGTGTGTGTGGGGGGCATTGTTTTTTGCGCTGCACTGTTTTATTATTATGCTCTCTCTGAGGGATTTTTTATGAATTCACCCTGAGTGCTGGCTTGCATATATTTTATTTTTTGTTCTATTTTATTTCAGCGCTGAATACTCCTATTTTTATTTTAAGGTTTTCAGTTGCGCCATACTCTTTCCATTTTTCGATGATGGATTGAACAGTGCTCCGTGAAATGTTCAAAGGTTGAAATATTATTTTAGAACCTAACCCTGATCTAAACTTCTCCACAACTTTATCCCTGACCTGTCTGGTGTGTTCCTTGGCCTTCATGATGCTGTTTGTTCACTAAGGTTCTCTAACAAACCTTTGAGGCCTTCACAGAACAGCTGTATTTATACTGAGATTAAATTACACACAGGTTGACTCTACTTACTAATTAGGTGACTTCTGAAGGCAATTGGTTCCACTAGATTTTAGTTAGGGGTATCAGAGTAAATGGGGCTGAAAACAAATACACGCCACACTTTTCAGATATTTATTTATAAAAAACGTTGAAAACCATTTATCATTTTCCTTCCACTTCACAATTATGTGCCACTTTGTGATGGCCCATCACATAAAATCCCAATAAAATACATTTATGTTTTTGGTTGTAACATGACAAAATGTGGGAAATTTCAAGGGTTATGAATACTTTTTCAAGGCACTGTACAGCCTATGTGAGAGTGGCAACTCAGCATGAATTCAGGAGCAGTGCAGCACCATTGCCACATCACTGGAAGCCGCATTAGATGGACCCCACTGGTAGCATTAACAGGTGTTTGTGAGACATTGTAGATGGACTAACAGAAAATGGTAAGGGCAGATGCATATATAAATATGTATTATATCACATATTTTTTTAATGGAAGTCCATTGTCCAATTTTAATTTACAAAACTGAATGTGCAATACAGATTACACTGTTAGAACAGAATTTTTCATGCAAGGTTGGCTTTAAGAAGAGAGCTGTTTAACACAACCTGACTGAGATTTCTAGGTTTGAATTGCTGAAATTAAATATATATTTTTTTTTTCAGTAAAATGTTTTCCCCACCTTAATGGATAAAGGGTGAAAAAAGCTAAATTCTGCCTAACGTGTGTTGTTGCCAGTGTAAAAATCTAGCAGCCTGAGGGTCCCTGCTGTTTGTTTCTCTGTAAAGTTCATTAGCACTCGTGTAATCACAGGGATTTCCCCCCGGAGTATTCCCACCACAGACTGCCAAATCCTTTTAAAGATTTTTACCTTTACAGCTAATGCTATAATGTATGTATCAGAAACACATTCCGGGGGATTAACTAAGCTTGCTGCCATATTACGCAAAACGGTCGGTTGCGGCATGCACCACATTAACAAACCAGAGAGACCTGTTTCGGGTCAGTCTGTGCCACCAATTTCAGTTTCTATTTTGGAATGAAATAATAACTGGTGCAAGGTCTGCACCTAAATAGAGGGAATGCAGCAGTTTTGTGCTGATTATTGTGCTATGTTCGTTCCCGACATGTCAGAACACAGAACCGATCGCTCCTAATTTAAAAAGGAGCTTGTCTCCCATTTGCAAATTAGGAGCAGCATCAGCTCCATTTTCTACGTTTTGAAGAGTGGTGCAAGCATTTTGCTTGCACCACTTTTTGTTAATTCCTCTTAGTGTACACCAGTTGCTCAAAGCAACTCAGGACAAAGTAAAAAGTTGGCTCTTATGTCCCGCCCTACCCAGCAGGAAAGGAAGCCATGTGCGAAATCCCGGTGCTTTAGTCAGAGTTTATACAGGCTCAAGACTCCCTACCCCCATGTGACATGTTGGGCCAATCATCAAGTGTTTGTATGACAACATGATGCTTAAAGTGGTTCTATGGCAGAAGTTTTTTTATCTTGACGCATTTTATGCATTAAAGGGGTTGTAAAGGTTTGTTTTTTATTTTCTAAATAGGTTCCTTTAAGCTAGTGCATTATTGGTTCACTTACCTTTTCCTTCGATTTCCCTTCTAAATGTTTGTTTTCTTTGTCTGAATTTCTCACTTCCTGTTCCTCCTCAGTAAGCTTTCTCCCATCATCCGAGCCGTTCTGGCTGGGGGTTAGTCAGCGTGCGTGCCCCCTCCCTTGGGACTACATCCCTGCGGGGAGATGCTGCCGTTCTGGCTGGGGGTTAATCAGCGTGCTCGCCGCAGGGATGTAGTCCCAAGGGAGGGGGCGAGCACGCTGACTAACCCCCAGCCAGAACGGCTCGGATGATGGGGGCAAGCTTACTGAGGAGGAACAGGAAGTGAGAAATTCAGACAAAGAAAACAAACATTTAGAAGGGAAATTGAAAGAAAAGGTAAGTGAACCAACAATGCACTAGCTTAAAGGAACCGATTTAGAAAATAAAAAACTAACCTTTACAACCTCTTTAGGATAAAACAAAAACTTCTGTGTGCAGCAGCCCCCCTAATACTTACCTGAGCCCCTTCACAATCCAACAATGTTTTACGAGAGCATCAGCTGTCTGGGACTCTCCCTCCCGATTGGCTGAGACACACAGCAGGCACCATTGACTCACGCTGCGATCAATCAAAGTCAGTGAGCCAATGAGGAGAGAGATGAGGGGTGGGGCCGAGCCGCTACTCTGTATTTAAATGGACACACAGAGCAGCGGTTCAGCTCGGGTGACCCCATAGCAAGCTGCTTGCTGTGGGGGCACTCAGCAAGAGAAAGGGGCCAAGAGCGCCGGCGAGGGACCCGAGAAGAGGAGGATCTGGGCTGCCCTGTGCAAAACCACTGCACAGAGCAGGTAAGTATGACATGATTGTTAAAAAATCAAGACTTTAACCACTTCAACTCCGTTCGATTTTTTGAGATACGGCACTGTGTTACTTTAACTGACAATTGCGTGGTCATGCGACACTGTACCCAAATAAAATGTTTGTCCTTTTTTTCATAAATAGCTCTTTCTTTTGGTGGTATTTGATCATCTCTGCGGTTATTTTTTGCACTATAAACAAAAAACTACCAACAATTTTGAAAAAAAAAAAAAAAAAAACGATCTTTTTTACTTTCTGTTTTAACCACTTAAGCCCCGGACCATTTGGTAGCTAGAGGACCAGAGGTGAATTCAGAATTTTGCACTGCGCTGCTTTAACTGTAAATTGTGCGGACATGCAATGTTGTACCCAAACGAAATTTGCGTCCTTTTCTTCCCACAAATAGAGCTTTCTTTTAATGGTATTTGATTGCCTCTGCGATTTTTATTTTTTGCGATATAAACGGAAAAAGACCGAAAATTTTGAAAAAAAATGATATTTTCTACTTTTTGTTATAAGAAAAATCGAATAAACTCAATTGTAGTCATACATTTAGGCCAAAATGTATTCAGCCACATGTTTTTAGTAAAAAAAATGTCAATAAGCGTATATTTATTGGTTTGCGCAAAAGTTATAGAGTTTACAAACTAGGGTACATTTTCTGAAATTTACACAGCTTTAAATTTATGACTGCCTATCTCATTTCTTGAGGTGCTAAAATGACAGGGCAGTACAAAACCCCCCCAAATGACCCCATTTTGGAAAGTAGACACCCCAAGGAAATTGCTGAGAGGCATGTTGAGCCCATTGAATTTTTTATCCCAAGTGATTGAATAATGACTAAAAAAAAAAAAAAAAAAAAAAAAAAATGACAAAAAGTTGTCACTAAATGATATATTGCTCACACATGCCATGGTTATATGTGGAATTTCACCCCAAAATACATTTTGCTGCTTCTCCTGAGTACGGGGATACCACATGTGTGGGACTTTTTGGGAGCCTAGCCGCGTACGGGACCCCAAAAACCAAGCACCGCCTTCAGGATTTCTAAGGGCGCAAATTTTTGATTTCACTCCTCACTACCTATCACAGTTTCGAAGGCCATAAAATGCCAAAATAGCACAAAACCCCCCCAAATGACCCCATTTTAGAAAGTAGACACCCCAAGGAAATTGCTGAGAGGCCTGTTGAGCCCATTGAATATAATTTTTTTTGTCCCAAGTGATTGAATAATGACAAAAAAAAAAAATTTGAAAAAGTTGTCACTAAATGATATATTGCTCACACATGCCATGGTTATATGTGGAATTGCACCCCAAAATACATTTTTCTGCTTCTCCTGAGTACGGGGATACCACATGTGTGGGACTTTTTAGGAGCCTAGCTGCGTACGGGACCCCGAAAACCAAGCACCGCCTTCAGGATTTCTAGGCACAAATTTTTGATTTCACTCCTCACTACCTATCACAGTTTCGAAGGCCATAAAATGCCAAAATCGCACAAAACCCCCCCAAATGACCCCATTTTGGAATATAGACACCCCAAGCTATTTGCTGAGAGGAATGGCGAGTATTTTACAGCTCTCATTTGTTTTTGAAAATGAAGAAAGAAAATATATATATATATATATATATATATATATATATATATATTTCAATTTTCAAAACTTTGTGACAAAAAGCGAGATCTGCAAAATACTCACAATACCTCTCAGCAAATAGCTTGGGGTGTCTACTTTCCAAAATGGGGTCATTTGGGGGGGGTTTGTGCTATCTGGGCATTCCATGGCCTCCGAAACTGTGATAGGCAGTGAGAAGTGAAATCAAAAATTTACACCCTTAGAAAGCCTGAAGGCGGTGCTTGGTTTTTGGGGTCCCGTACGCGGCTAGGCTCCCAAAATGTCTCACACATGTGATATCCCCGTACTCAGGAGAAGCAACAGAATGTATTTTGGGGTGTAATTCCACATATGCCCATGGCATGTTTGAGCAATATATCATTTAGTGACAACTTTGTGCAAAAAAAAAATTGTCGTTTTTCCGCAACTTGTGTCAACATATAAAATATTCCATGGACTGGACATGCCTCTCAGTATATAGCTTGGGGTGTCTACTTTCCAAAATGGGGTCATTTGGGGGGGTTTTGAACTGTTCTGGCATTTTATACACAACATTAGGAAGCTTACATCCACTCTTCTAACCACTTGAAGACAAAGCCCTTTTTGACACTTTTTGTTTACATGAAAACATTTTTTTTTGCAAGAAAATTATGTTGAACCCCTAAACATTATATATATATATATATATATATATATAAGCAAAGGCCCTACAGATTAAAATGGTGGGTGTTGCATTTTTTTTTTCTACACAGTATTTGCGCAGCGATTTTTCAAACGCATTTTTTGGGTTAAAAAATACACTTTTTTTAATTTTAATGCACTAAAACACACTATATTGCCCAAATGTTTGATGAAATCAAAAAGATGATCTTAGGCCGAGTACATAGATACCAAACACGACATGCTTTAAAATTTCGCACAAACGCGCATTGGCGACAAACTACATACATTTTTAAAAGCCTTTAAAAGCCTTTACAGGTTACCCCAGTAGATTTACAGAGGAGGTCTACTGCTAAAATGATTGCCCTCGATCTGACCTTCGTGGTGACACCTCACATGCATGGTGCAATTGCTGTTTACATATGATGCCAGACCGACGCTTGCGTTCGCCATTGGGCAAGAGCAGGGCAGGACAGGGGTACTTTTTTTTTTTTTTTTTATTATTAATTTTGCTTTTTTATTTTATTTTTAAATTGTTCCTTCCAAGTATTTTTTTTTTTTATCATTTTTATTGTTATCTCAGGGAATGTAAATATCCCCTATGATAGCAATAGGTAGTGACAGGTACTCTTTTTTTGAAAAAACTGGGGTCTTCTAGACCCTAGATTTTTCCTCTGCCCTCAAAGCATCTGACCACACCAAGATCGGTGTGATAAAATGCTTTCCCAATTTTCCAATGGCGCTTTTTATATCCGGGGGGGGGGCATTCCCTCCCACTGCTTGTAAAAGCAGTCCAGAGGCTAATTAGCCGCTAGGATTGCTTTTACATGAAAGCCGGCCGCAGGCTGAAAAGAATGATACCAAGATGATACCTAAACCCGCAGGCATCATTCTGGTATAAACATTCAAAGTCCAGCAACATACCAGTACGTTGCTGGTCCTTGTTGGACATGTATTGTAATCTTTTTATTTCATGCAGCCAGTTGGCTGAACGAAAAAAGAGATTGATCGGTGGGTATGCCCACCATTAGAATACCGCCCTTCATCCACCCACTTCCAATGATGGGCATACACGCACCATTTATATATGCCGAAGCATGGGGGCATCCTCCCGCAAAAAAGTTATGCCGCACACACATGGTCGGACTTTTCCACGGGCAAGCCTCCGTCGGAATTTCGACCGTATGTACGCGGCATTAGGAGCAAAATCGCTCCTCCGCCCCTGCTGCCCCAATGCTTCGGCATATTTGCTTTTTTTTTTTTAACTGTGGTGGTGAAATCACCTCCTACAGCACTGGAGTCGCAGGGATCAGGCCTGTCTCTGCGAACGCTGCAGTTATGTGTGTTGTGTTTTGCAAGTGACAGTGATCGATCAAAACTGCACTTGGGTGGCCTGGGCTGGACGGAGGGGCAAAACGCAGGTGCCAGCAGGTATCTGGGCTGATCCTGCTAACACTGCGTTTTTGGGAACCCTAAACTGCTGGGGACGCTAGTATAGATCTGATCAGATCAGATATTGATCTGTTCAGATACTATACCACTAAGGGGGGTGTATGCTTCACGCGTGGGTGTTAGCGTTACTGGCACTAACCTGACGCTGCCTGGGGTGTGACTCAGACCCTCTCTGACGCTAAAACCTAATTGATATCACCCGCCGGGCGATCAGGGGGTTAAACCTTTATTGGGTTATATACACGGCGGGTGCCCTGACACTATAAAAAGCAAACTAACTAACCAGCGTCACCCGTAACACTTATATGGTGATCACTGGTGAAAGGGTTAACTAGGGGCAATCAGGGGGTTAAAACCTTTATTAGATAATATATGGGGGTACCTGACGCTTTAAAAACCTGCGGTGAACCTAAAAAAATTTACCAGCTACCGATCTGCATCACCGACACTAAGACAGCGTTTAGAAAAACGATCGCTTAGTGACAGTGGTGATAGGGGGTGAAAGGGTTACCTGGGGGGCGATCAAGGGGGTTAAACCTTTATTAGATAATATATTGGGGTACCCGACGCTATAAAAACATGCGGCGAACCTAAAAAAAATTACCGGCTACCGATCTGCATCACAGACACTAAGACAGCGTTTAGAAAAACGATCGCTTAGTGATAGTGGTGATAGGGGGTGAAAGGGTTACCTGGGGGGCGATCAAGGGGGTTAAACCTTTATTAGATAATATATTGGGGTACCTGACGCTATAAAAACCTGCGGCGAACCTAAAAAAAATTACTGGCTGCCGATCGGCATCACTGACGCTAAGACAGCGATCAGAAAAATGATCGCTAAGCGACAGTGGTGATAGGGGGTGAAAGGGTTATCTGGGGGGTGATCAGGGGGTTAAACCTTTATTAGGGGGGGTTAGGGGGCTACACTGGACCTAAGACTAAACTTTGGTGACACTTTTACAGTCACAAATGTCACTGATTGCAGTGATCACTAAATAAATGGTCACTGCAATCAGTGACACTTTGACTGGGGGCTGGGGGGGTGATCTGGGGGGTGATCTGGGGTGTCTGGGGGGGCGATTTATGTCCCTATGTGTCCTGGTGTCAGTGTAGTGTTGTGTGCACTGACCTGATATCTTCTCTTGTACGGCGCTCGGTATATGTGAGCGCCGCACCAGAGATGACATCACTTCCTCCTGCTCCCTCTGTCTGACACAGACAGAGGGGGCATTTCTATTCGCCGGGAGCGATCGCGAGGGGGTGGCCAGAAACGAATGGCTGCCCCCTCATCCCGGAACGCTCCCAGACACTTAGCCACCGCTCACTGTATAGAAGGGGGGTCCGATTGGACCCCCCAACTGTACAAAGGCAATCACGTACACTCTACGTGATTGTGCCTGTCGGTGCCATTCTGCCGACGTATATATACAGTGAGCGGTCGTTAAGTGGTTAAAACACATCCAATAAAAAAAGTTAAAAAGTTTAAATTTCTTCATCAGTTTAGGCCAATATAAATTCTGCTACATATTTTAGGTAAAAACAATCCCAATAAGCGTATATTGGTTTGCGTAAAAGTTATAGTGTGTACAAACTATGGGATATATTTATGGAATTTTTCTTTATTTAATTTTTTTTACTAGTAATGGCGGTGATCAGCGACTTCGGCTGCATTCACACCTGAGCATTGGCAGCTAGTAGAACGCTTGTAAAATGAGCATTTCAAAAGTTTTAAAAGGCCCAACAAGCAAAATCCTATTCTTTTAAATGGCCCCTGTTCACATCTGAGTTCTATCGCCTGCAGCTAAAAGCCTAAAGCTCAAAAAAGTACATGAGCTTTTTTTTGGGCAGATTACAGGCGTTTTTTTGCTTTTTACATTAGTGACCTTTTGACCTGTGCAAAATCGCAGCAAAATCGTGACAAAAAACGCAGTAAAAATCACACGACTTTCTGCCTGAAAACGAAACACTCAGGTGTGAATGCAGCCTTATAGTGGGACTGCGATATTGCGGCGGACAAATCAGACACCTGACACTTTTGACACTGTCACTGTACTAATGACACTGGCAAAGAAGGGATTAACATCAGGGGCAGTCAAAGGGTTAACTGTGTGCCTAGCTGGTAATTCAGTGTAGTGGGAGGTGCTTTTATTAGTGTAAGGCATGGATCAGTGTTTCTGCTTTACAGGAACACAGGATATACGCCTTCATTATTCACAGGACTGCAATCTGCCTTGTTTACAAGGCCAGATTGCCATTCTGCCTGTGTACCAAACAATCAGCGGGTGATCGGCAGACATTGGGTCCACAGGTCCCGCTGTGGAGAGAGTGGTCTGGACTTAGTGGAGAGGGGGTCTGGACTGAGGGACTGGGGTCTATACTTAGTGGAGATGGGGGTCTGTAATGAGGGAGGGGGGTCTATACTTAGTGGAGAGGGGGGGGGGTCTGGACTGAGGGAGGCGGGTTTTTACTGAGTGGGGACTATACTTGGTGGAGGGGGTTGACAATGTTTTACCGCACCAGGTGACACCAACCCTAGTGACGCCACTGCATTCCCTCATCCACCACCACAGAGACCTCTTGATGATATGAGGGATGGAAATCTTTTCTTCCAAGGACTCTACTCTAAACTGGAGTGCCCTCTGTGGAAGTGGGCCCTCTGCAATGCAAGAATAGATGCCGATATTAGACCCAGGAGGGACATGATATTCCTCTTCGTCACTTGAATAAACTTCATCATCTGGTCTGTAGTATTTACCAGTTTGCTGATCTCGTTTTCCCACAAGATGATCCTCTAGAGCACAGTGTCGATGGTGTAACCCATAAAGATCAACCTCTGAGAAGAAACTGTTTGGTTATTCCAAGTTGAGTTTCCACCCTAGTGATACCAAGAACTGCACTGTTGTCTGTAAATTTGTAAACATGTCAGGGAAATCTTCCGTCCAACAGCGCCAATCAGCGCCCAATGCGCACGCGCGGCGGAATGACGCTTCGGCGCGTGCGCGGGACGGCGCTTCTACGTTCTCGGGTGTGCGCGCCGACGCAGCGCCGCGTGGGCATGCGCGGCGGCGCACTAATAGGAATCCAGGCGGGCCTATTTAAAGAAACCCAGTTGCACTGACAAGTTGCTGGTTTGTCAGCTTTCCTGTGTACCCAAGACTCTGGAAAACTACCTTGAAAATCTCCTTGTGACCCGGACTGGCTTGATTCCTCTGATCTCTCTCCTGGACCTGACCCTCGGCTTGTTATACTGACTTCTGCCTTCTCTTGTGTTTGACCCTCGGCCTGTGACTCGGATCTGCTGCCTGTCTACAATCCTTGACCTCCGGCTTGTACCTTTGGACTTCCACGTTTCCTTTGAACTCCTGCCTTGTTCCCGGTATTTTCTGGACTTGTTACCTTTTGCTGTGCTAGACCCCCAGCCGGGACTGTTACCTCTGCAATTGCTACCCGGACTCAGCCTGCACCAGCTTCAATTGTCTCCTGCTGTTTGAACTTTACCAATCCAGTTAGTTCCTGCTTGAAGCCTGCTCTTCAGTCTACTCAGCACTACCGGACCGTCTACAAGTACCCACCACCTGCGGGTAGCCGGTGCCGCTTCTCGCCAATCCACTCCCTGTCTCACCTCCAGGGGGTGGAGTGCGTCAAGTCGCAAAGGTGAACCACTCTCGGCATCTCGGCCTCGGTAAGTACATACCTTAACAAAACACTTCTGATTCCGTTTCTACTGTAGATTAGGAAATTGTACAGGTATGGAATGATCTGAATCCCCTTCAGCCTTAGCTTCTGCATGACCTCTGCCATAATCGTGGTAAATATGCAAGGGGCCGAAGCTAGTTCAAAGGGGACAGCCTGAAATTGAAGGTGCCGGACTCTTTCGCCATCCTTGATGGCGAACCTCAGGTACTTTTGGTGGTTCAGATGAATAGGTACATGCAGATATGCATCTTTTAGGTACAAGGTCACCTGGAAAGATGACTCTAGGAGTAAGAGGCGGTTCACACAGGGGCAACCGGTTCACACAGGGGCAACACGACTTCCAGCGCGACTTTGGGAGGCAACTTGGACACGACTTGAGCATGAATCACAGCGCGACATGAGGCAACTTACAAGGCAACTTCAAGTTTCCTCCAGGACAGGCGACTTTCCAGTGGCCAATCAAACAATAATCAGCTCTGTGGGAGGGAGGGGTTTGCCTGGAAAACTATTTTTACTTCCTGGAAAGTTGCTTCAGTTAAGACAGGGGATCAGACTTGGAGGCAACTTCCATTGCAATCAATGGGTACAAGTCGGATTGAAGTCATACAGGAACCTTTTCTGAAGTCGGAGTGACTGCAGTAGTGTACATTAGGACGGCTCCATTCACTTCCATTACTTTTCTAAACCGCGCGACTTGGGGCGACCTGAAGTCGGATCCCAGGACGCCCCTGTGTGAACTGGCTCTTAAGTTCTTATTGAAAATTATCTCCATTTATAATTTCCTGTACAAAAGGCTTCAGGTTCAGAATCAAACAGTGTTGCTCCGATGGTTTGGCTTTTAGAAAAACGTGGAAGTAAAAATCGAACTTCTGATGCAAAGGAGGTACTTCCGATATTACTTTTTCTTCTAGCAGCTCCGAGATTGTCTCCTTCATGGCCTGTCTTTTTGACTGGGTGACAGGGAGTTTTGAGAGGGTTGTCCTTAAAAAATTTGACTGGGGGTCTTGACGAAAATTCTATTTTGTATCCTTGTTTGATAATTTGTAGTATGAACTGATTTTTGCGAAATTCTTCTCACTGTGGAAAAAAACATTGCAGTCTTCCTCCCATTTCCCTGCTGGCGTCCTTGGGACTTGTTGGTTGCTGCTGCACTGGGGCATAGGACGTTGGTTTTTCCTCTACTTTTATTGAACACCCACTTACGCTGATTCTGGGATTTTTGTTTTTTTGTCTGAGTTTCATGTCTGTTTTGACGAAAAAGCCTCTTCACCTTTTCCTTTGGCCTTTTCAGGGGGAACCCCTTTTGTTCTATCTTCTGATCTCTCTAGGACTATTTCAAGTTCGGGCCCAAAGAGCAGGTTGCCATCCAAAGGAATGCTGCAGAGCTTGTTTTCAGATGCATGTCCTCCTGACTGAGTTGATGAGAGCAGTGGTGTGTGCCGAGATCCTGACTGCCGCCCTCCGCCGAGGAGCAAGCCATATATGCCACCCCTTTCTCGACCAAAAGCATAGACTCTAATGCTTGTTCTGTATCTGGAATTTTTTCCAGGTGCGAGCGGAGCTGCTCTAGCTAAAAGGATACGTTCCTAGCAACACAGGTATTAGCTATTTCGGGCTGGAATACTACTGCCCCTGATTCATAGGCTCATTGCAATGTAGCATCAGTCTTCTTGTCCATTTGGTCCTTAAGGTGGCCCATGTCTTCAAAAGACAGGTCAGATTTTTTGGCTAGTGAGGCGTCTAGATTAGGACATGTGAATTGAATCCCTTTGTTGATCCTCAAAAAGGAACCTCCTTTTTAAAACTTTTGGAAAGGAAAGTTTACCTTCTAGATTTTTCCATTCTTTATTTATCGTGCTTTTGATAGAGTGGTGAACAGGAAATGTTCACTGCTTGGCCTCCTGTAATCCTCTGTACAGCCGGTCTTGTACCGAGTCTGTAGGTAATGTCTCTTGGATCTCTTCAGTTACGTAAATAGCTTTCAGAAGTTGCTCGGTCTCGTCTGCCAGAAAGAGGTGTCTTGACGCCTTTTGAGGCTCACACAGGCTTGAATCGTCCTCCGATTCAGAACTATCCTGGAATAAGAGTTCTCCTATTTCCTCCATATATATGTCTGAAGTATCCGCTTGTGGGTTTTTGGGTTCTCTCACAGTGATGCGTACCCTTAAGGTTTTGTGCTGAAGTAGAGAGCCACTTTTCTCCTTTAACCACTTAAGCCCCGGACCATTTGGTAGCTAGAGGACCAGAGGTGAATTCAGAATTTTGCACTGCGCTGCTTTAACTGTAAATTGTGCGGACATGCAATGTTGTACCCAAACGAAATTTGCGTCCTTCTCTTCCCACAAATAGAGCTTTCTTTTAATGGTATTTGATTGCCTCTGCGATTTTTATTTTTTGTGATATAAACGGAAAAAGACCGAAAATTTTGAAAAAAAATGATATTTTCTACTTTTTGTTATAAGAAAAATCGAATAAACTCAATTGTAGTCATACATTTAGGCCAAAATGTATTCAGCCACATGTTTTTAGTAAAAAAAATGTCAATAAGCGTATATTTATTGGTTTGCGCAAAAGTTATAGAGTTTACAAACTAGGGTACATTTTCTGAAATTTACACAGCTTTAAATTTATGACTGCCTATCTCATTTCTTGAGGTGCTAAAATGACAGGGCAGTACAAAACCCCCCCAAATGACCCCATTTTGGAAAGTAGACACCCCAAGGAAATTGCTGAGAGGCATGTTGAGCCCATTGAATTTTTTATTTTTTTGTCCCAAGTGATTGAATAATGACTAAAAAAATAAAAATAAAAAAAAATTACAAAAAGTTGTCACTAAATGATATATTGCTCACACATGCCATGGTTATATGTGGAATTTCACCCCAAAATACATTTTGCTGCTTCTCCAGAGTACGGGGATACCACATGTGTGGGACTTTTTGGGAGCCTAGCCGCGTACGGGACCCCGGAAACCAAGCACCGCCTTCATGATTTCTAAGGGCGCAAATTTTTGATTTCACTCCTCACTACCTATCACAGTTTCGAAGGCCATAAAATGCCAAAATAGCACAAAACCCCCCCAAATGACCCCATTTTAGAAAGTAGACACCCCAAGGAAATTGCTGAGAGGCCTGTTGATGAGCCCATTGAATATAATTTTTTTTGTCCCAAGTGATTGAATAATGACAAAAAAAAAAAAAAAATTACAAAAAGTTGTCACTAAATGATATATTGCTCACACATGCCATGGTTATATGTGGAATTACACCCCAAAATACATTTTTCTGCTTCTCCTGAGTACGGGGATACCACATGTGTGGGACTTTTTAGGAGCCTA
This sequence comes from Rana muscosa, assembly GCA_029206835.1. Lineage (NCBI taxonomy): Eukaryota > Metazoa > Chordata > Amphibia > Anura > Ranidae > Rana > Rana muscosa. The sequence goes on along the minus strand of CM055117.1, from coordinate 56,401,798 downwards.
GCCACGTACGGGACCCCGAAAACCAAGCACCGCCTTCAGGATTTCTAGGCACAAATTTTTGATTTCACTCCTCACTACCTATCACAGTTTCGAAGGCCATAAAATGCCAAAATCGCACAAAACCCCCCCAAATGACCGCATTTTGGAATATAGACACCCCAAGCTATTTGCTGAGAGGAATGGCGAGTATTTTACAGCTCTCATTTGTTTTTGAAAATGAAGAAAGAAAATATATATATATATTTTTATTTTTTTTCAATTTTCAAAACTTTGTGACAAAAAGCGAGATCTGCAAAATACTCACAATACCTCTCAGCAAATAGCTTGGGGTGTCTACTTTCCAAAATAGGGTCATTTGGGGGGGTTTGTGCCATCTGGGCATTCCATGGCCTCCGAAACTGTGATAGGCAGTGAGAAGTGAAATCAAAAATTTACACCCTTAGAAATCCTGAAGGCGGTGCTTGGTTTTTGGGGTCCCGTACATGGCTAGGCTCCCAAAAAGTCTCACACATGTGGTATCCCCGTACTCAGGAGAAGCAACAGAATGTATTTTGGGGTGTAATTCCACATAAGCCCATGGCATGTTTGAGCAATATATCATTTAGTGACAACTTTGTGCAAAAAAAAAAAAATTGTCGTTTTTCCGCAACTTGTGTCAACATATAAAATATTCCATGGACTGGACATGCCTCTCAGTATATAGCTTGGGGTGTCTACTTTCCAAAATGGGGTCATTTGGGGGGGTTTTGAACTGTTCTGGCATTTTATACACAACATTAGGAAGCTTACATCCACTCTTCTAACCACTTGAAGACAAAGCCCTTTTTGACACTTTTTGTTTACATGAAAACATTTTTTTTTTGCAAGAAAATTATGTTGAACCCCCAAACATTATATATATTTTTAAAGCAAAGGCCCTACAGATTAAAATGGTGGGTGTTGCATTTTTTTTTTCTACACAGTATTTGCGCAGCGATTTTTCAAACGCATTTTTTGGGTTAAAAAATACACTTTTTTTAATTTTAATGCACTAAAACACACTATATTGCCCAAATGTTTGATGAAATCAAAAAGATGATCTTAGGCCGAGTACATAGATACCAAACACGACATGCTTTAAAATTTCGCACAAACGCGCATTGGCGACAAACTACATACATTTTTAAAAGCCTTTAAAAGCCTTTACAGGTTACCCCAGTAGATTTACAGAGGAGGTCTACTGCTAAAATGATTGCCCTCGATCTGACCTTCGCGGTGATACCTCACATGCATGGTGCAATTGCTGTTTACATATGACGCCAGACCGACGCTTGCGTTCGCCATTGGGCAAGAGCAGGGCAGGACAGGGGTACTTTTTTTTTTTTTTATTATTAATTTTGCTTTTTTATTTTATTTTTAAATTGTTCCTTCCAAGTATTTTATTTTTTTATCATTTTTATTGTTATCTCAGGGAATGTAAATATCCCCTATGATAGCAATAGGTAGTGACAGGTACTCTTTTTTTGAAAAAACTGGGGTCTTCTAGACCCTAGATTTTTCCTCTGCCCTCAAAGCATCTGACCACACCAAGATCGGTGTGATAAAATGCTTTCCCAATTTCCCAATGGCGCTTTTTATATCCGGGGGGGGGGGCATTCCCTCCCACTGCTTGTAAAAGCAGTCCAGAGGCTAATTAGCCGCTAGGATTGCTTTTACATGAAAGCCGGCCGCAGGCTGAAAAGAATGACACCAAGATGATACCTAAACCCGCAGGCATCATTCTGGTATAAACATTCAAAGTCCAGCAACATACCAGTACGTTGCTGGTCCTTGTTGGACATGTATTGTAATCTTTTTATTTCATGCAGCCAGTTGGCTGAACGAAAAAAGAGATTGATCGGTGGGTATGCCCACCATTAGAATACCGCCCTTCATCCACCCACTTCCAATGATGGGCATACACGCACCATTTATATATGCCGAAGCATGGGGGCATCCTCCCGCAAAAAAGTTATGCCGCACACACATGGTCGGACTTTTCCACGGGCAAGCCTCCGTCGGAATTTCGACCGTATGTACGCGGCATTAGGAGCAAAATCGCTCCTCCGCCCCTGCTGCCCCAATGCTTCGGCATATTTGCTTTTTTTTTTTTAACTGTGGTGGTGAAATCACCTCCTACAGCACTGGAGTCGCAGGGATCAGGCCTGTCTCTGCGAACGCTGCAGTTATGTGTGTTTTTGTTTTGTAAGTGACAGTGATCGATCGATACTGCACTTGGGTGGCCTGGGCTGGACGGAGGGGCAAAACGCAGGTGCCAGCAGGTATCTGGGCTGATCCCGCTAACACTGCGTTTTTGGGAACCCTAAACTGCTGGGGACGCTAGTATAGATCTGATCAGATCAGATATTGCTCTGTTCAGATACTATACCACTAAGGGGGGTGTATGCTTCACGCGTGGGTGTTAGCGTTACTGGCACTAACCTGACGCTGCCTGGGGTGTGACTCAGACCCTCTCTGACGCTAAAACCTAATTGATATCACCCGCCGGGCGATCAGGGGGTTAAACCTTTATTGGGTTATATACACGGCGTCTGCCCTGACACTATAAAAAGCAAACTAACTAACCAGCGTCAACCGTAACACTTATATGGTGATCACTGGTGAAAGGGTTAACTAGGGGCAATCAGGGGGTTAAAACCTTTATTAGATAATATATGGGGGTACCTGACGCTATAAAAACCTGCGGCGAACCTAAAAAAAATTACCAGCTACCGATCTGCATCACCGACACTAAGACAGCGTTTAGAAAAACGATTGCTTAGCGACAGTGGTGATGGGGGTGAAAGGGTTACCTGGGGGGGCGATCAAGGGGGTTAAACCTTTATTAGATAATATATTGGGGTACCTGACGCTATAAAAACATGCGGCGAACCTAGGGGGGGGCGATTTATGTCCCTATGTGTCCTGGTGTCAGTGTAGTGTAGTGTAGTGTTGTGTGCACTGACCTGATATCTTCTCTTGTACGGCGCTCGGTATATGTGCCGCACCAGAGATGACATCACTTCCTCCTGCTCCCTCTGTCTGACACAGACAGAGGGGGCATTTCCATTCGCCGGGAGCGATCGCGAGGGGGTGGCCAGAAACGAATGGCTGCCCCCTCATTCCGGAACGCTCCCGGACACTTAGCCACCGCTCACTGTACAGAAGGGGGGTCCGATTGGACCCCCCAACTGTACAAAGGCAATCACGTACACTCTACGTGATTGTGCCTGTCGGTGCCATTCTGCCGACGTATATATACAGTGATCGGTCGTTAAGTGGTTAATATCCTTAATAGCCAACTGTAGTGATTTATAAAGTAGAGGTCATCTCCCGTTTGAAGTCAAGAAAATCTTTGACGAAAGGCCCGGGTTTCCTCATTGACTAATTTTTTCAGGCATTTGTGGCATAGAAGTTTCTCACTATCCAAGGGAATTTTATTTTTGCAGGTGAGGCAATATTTATTTTTCTTAGTCTTGAAAGCAGCATCAGAAGTCTCCTGAGGTTTGAGCTGTTAGAGATGCGAGTCAAAAGGGGCGGGGTCAGGAAAGTGAACGACTCCCTAACCTGCCCCCAAACCCAGTACACTGGCTGGTTACAAAGCAAGTTAAAGACTCCCTCTAAGAAACTGTGGGGTCCCTCACCAGCTTACCCCCTGGCTTTCTACATGGGGGGATACCTCCGCCATAGAAGCCAAACAGTTCTGGCTATGCGATAAGCCACCCTCTCCACCCGCCCCAACCCCCATAGCATATATCCAGCCTACCGGTAGAGGGCTGGGGCCAGGTTCCGCAACATCAGGTATAGTGGCCTGGTCCTCCGCCATTGGACAGCCTAGAGGTAAAAGTAGTTGCAAATAAATCCACTACCAGCCATTGTTAAAGTGCTTTAAGAGTTTAACCTAGTGGGCCAAAAGCCCCCGGGTGCAGCTGCCCACAAACAACATGGACGCCGCCAGTATTTCCAGTGGAAACGCCATCATTAGGTGCAATCCCCGTAGACGAGTCCAAACCAAAGGTGGCCACCGCCCTGCTTCTGGTCGTGGCGCAATTTTGGTGACATCATATCCAATGTGGCGGCCCCCTTGTACCACGAGGGGAAATAACAAGCATCACAGGATGCTGCAAGAGCGAGGAGAGAACTGGGACCTCCCGAAGTGTCCGCGCGAGCCTGAGGAAGAGGGGACCAGGTGGAGGCCAATCCCTTACACTGAGTGAAACCTGGGCCCTCCACCTTCCCTACATTCCACCTAGGGTGCAGGGGGTGGGAGAACAGCTCCAAAAAATTGGAATAAAAAAGAGATGGTGACTAGAGGAAAGGGGAAAAAAATCTTAGAAGCCATGCCCACTTTTCTATGCTATGCTCTTTCCTCCCTGGACAACCTGCAGCAGACCACCTGGCCTGCCCCAACCAGGTGGGAAGAGAGATTTTCAGGCACGCCTGCCCCAAATGTATGAAAAAATTAAACAACAAACTGGTGATGATTATCCTCCTGTGCCGATGTTTGCAGGATGTAGGAAACACAAAAACTGAGGGGCAGCCTGCGGCCTTTTGAAATATATCTATGCTTGTGTTTCCTGTAGGAGGTGGAGCCTAACTCTCATGTCTTGGATGACTTGGGAAAGTGCTTCTTTAAATTTATGGTCAGTAAAAAAAGTGTCTCCTTACACTGAAAATCAGGCAAAAAGTTTCCCATTATAATAAAGGTAAGTAGAAGCGGTGTCTCCTTACGCTGGGGGCCAGTGGAAAGAATGCCTGTTACATTGGTGGTCAGTGTAATGCCCCCTGTTGCATGTCACCAGCACTGGAACTCTACAAACGCCATCTGGTGAGAAATCAATCCACCCCTAACAATTTTTGGAGGAACCTCTGGGTTCCACGGAACCCTTGTTGAGAAAAGCTAGTACAGAGAATGACCTAAACTAATATAGAGACATACTAGTGGGGGAGATTTACTAAAACTGTAGAGTGCAAAACCTGGCACAGCTCTGCAAAGAAACCAATCAGCGTCCAGGTTTTATCGTCATAGCTTAACTGAACACGCTGAAATTAGTAGCTGATTGGCACAGCTACACCAGATTCTGAGGGCTCCAGTTTTAGTATTGTATATGTGCTCCAAACATATTTGGTATTTTCTAATGACTATACATAGCTGGAGTGTGGCCTTTTTGTATAATTTGCATCAATTTCTGCTTAAAAAGAATTCATAAAAAAAACTGTAACTTACCTGTAGCACATAAAAAACAATACTGATAACCCACTTGATCTTGGCTTGCTGGCCAGTTCTGGCTTTTACTGTTGGGAAAAACATACAAAAAAAGCACAAATAAGTGAAACATAAGAAAAATAAGGTTTCATAAAGTCATTCACTAAAAAGTTAAATGAAGGGCAAAACAGAAAATGTAGGTAATCAAGTTTGCCAACATACAGTGGGTACGGAAAGTATTCAGACCCCCTTAAATTTTTCACTCTTTGTTATATTGCAGCCATTTGCTAAAATCATTTAAGTTCATTTTTTTCCTCATTAATGTAAACACAGCACCCCACATTGACAGAAAAACACAGAATTGTTGACATTTTTGCAGATTTATTAAAAAAGAAAAACTGAGGTATCACATGGTCCTAAGTATTCAGACCCTTTGCTGTGACACTCATATATTTAACTCAGGTGCTGTCCATTTATTCTGATCATCCTTGAGATGGTTCTACACCTTCGAGTCCAGCTGTGTTTGAATACACTGATTGGACTTGATTAGGAAAGCTACACACCTGTCTATACAAGACCTTACAGCTCACAGTGCATGTCAGAGCAAATGAGAATCATGAGGTCAAAGGAAGTGCCGGAAGAGCTCAGAGACAGAATTGTGGCAAGGCACAGATCTGGCCAAGGTCACAAAAAATTCTGCTGCACTTAAGGTTCCTAAGAGCACAGTGGCCTCCATAATCCTTAAATGGAAGACATTTGGGACGACCAGAACCCTTCCTAGAGCTGGCCGTCCGGCCAAACTGAGCTATCGGGGGAGAAGAGCCTTGGTGAGAGAGGTAAAGAAGAACCCAAAGATCACTGTGGCTGAGCTCCAGAGATGCAGTCGGGAGATGGGAGAAAGTTGTAGAAAGTCAACCATCACTGCAGCCCTCCACCAGTCGGGGCTTTATGGCAGAGTGGCCCGACGGAAGCCTCTCCTCAGTGCAAGACACATGAAAGCCTGCATGGAGTTTGCTAAAAAACACCTGAAGGACTCCAAGATGGTGAGAAATAAGATTCTCTGGTCTGATGAGACCAAGATAGAACTTTTTGGCCTTAATTCTAAGCGGTATGTGTGGAGAAAACCAGGCACTGCTCATCACCTGTCCAATACAGTCCCAACAGTGAAGCATGGTGGTGGCAGCATCATGCTGTGGGGGTGTTTTTCAGCTGCAGGGACAGGACGACTGGTTGCAATCGAGGGAAAGAGGAATGTGGCCAAGTACAGGGATATCCTGTACGAAAACCTTCTCCAGAGTGCTCAGGACCTCAGACTGGGCCGAAGGTTTACCTTCCAACAAGACAATGACCCTAAGCACACAGCTAAAATAACAAAGGAGTGGCTTCACATCAACTCCATGACTGTTCGTGAATGGCCCAGCCAGAGCCCTGACTTAAGCCCAATTGAGCATCTCTGGAGAGACCTAAAAATGGCTGTCCACCAATGTTTACTATCCAACCTGACAGAACTGGAGAGGATCTGCAAGGAGGAATGGCAAAGGATCCCCAAATCCAGGTGTGAAAAACTTGTTGCCAAAAAGACTCATGGCTGTATTAGATCAAAAGGGTGCAAATACTAAATACTGAGCAAAGGGTCTGAATACTTAGGACCATGTGATATTTCAGTTTTTCTTTTTTTTTAAAAACTGCAAAAATGTCAACAATTCTGTGTTTTTCTGTCAATATGGGGTGCTGTGTGTACATTAATGAGGAAAAAATTTAACTTAAATGATTTTAGCAAATGGCTGCAATATAACAAAGAGTGAAAAATTTAAGGGGGTCTGAATACCTTCCGTACCCACTGTAATTACCATTGCCCGGTCTGTTTGTCCCTATGACCTCTTTCAATTGCAAAAAAAATATCTGGTGACCCCACCAGCAGATTCACATCCTTCGAAAGTATGACAACGGTCTGTCTTTGCTATGAACTGCAGATTTGTCACCTTTGTACTGTTGCGTCTTTAAAGCTGGCCATACGCGTTTCGTTTTCTTTTCCCATTCAGCCAGTGGGATGAGCAGAAAAAAAAAAAATGGATTCCTCCATCCTCCACAAACTAGGCAGATGGTCGGAATCCCCCTGCTAGGACATTTTATTCTAGAGCAGCCCATAGATTATGCAGTTTTCTTTCCTTCCACCACAGGTGCTCGGTTTCCCCATCAACACAGTTAGTGTTGATGGGAGAATCCCTCCCACAGCGCTATTGTGTTCTGCCAGGAGGGAGCCTTCTCTCCCAGCAGGACATAAGGATCACTGCTGGTGGCTAAAGCTGCCGACAGTGATCGCATGCAAAAAAATCCAACAGCCTGGTTGTTACTGAAGTCGATCCATGGATCGACTTCAGTACAACCAGCCTGCCCTTAGAAGGATCGAATAATGGCCAGTCCCTGCCAAACTGGTCGAGATTCGATCTATCTATGGCAGGCTTAAAGAACTCCATCTTTCCCCACACTTTACATAGTTCGTTTGGGCCAGGCTGGTCCAAACAAACTATATCCCTCACTAATTCTATTGGTGAATACATTGATGAATTTGATCGATGAATACAACCTCTGAATCAGCCAATGGGAGGAAGCTTTGTATTCATTGATAGGATACATTGCTTGCTCTGAGCGTCTGAGCCCTGCCGCGGTAGAATCTTCTGTGTTCCGGGTATGAGACAGGAAGTGTCGGCTCGCACCCGGAACACAGTACGGGGTATGCTGTATGAGGCCGCAGCTGCATACAGTTTATACCGCACATCCAGCGGCCTCACAGGTTAGTGAGGGACATACAGAAGTTAATTTGGGCCAGCTTGGCCCAAACAAACTGTAAAGTGTGTGGAAAAATGTAGTTCTTCTTAAACAGTGGGACTCCTCACTGTCAAGTACACTGATCAGTGGCAGCAGCTGCAGTCCGACAACAGTTTTCCAACATTCCCATTCTACAGAAGTTGATCCTGTTTAACAAAGTTGATCTAATGATTGACTTCTGTTGAACAGGGACAGCCACACATGAATTGAAAGTAAGCAAATTTTAGGACCACATAGAGACTTGATGATGCAAGCAGTGAGCACAGCTAAGCTTGTTGTCACAGCTGATTGGTCAGCCTCCACCAAGTATATCAGCAGCTGATTCTACGTGACCTGTTGCACCATACATGTGCAGTGGTGTGCACTGCATACAAAATCCATCATGTGTGCATTTTTACACAGCACAACACAAGTCACCACATGTCATGCATAGAGTTGAATGAAATGTAGTTTTGGGACCTTTTAATATTCTTAAAGCAGAGGTCCACCTTGCGGCTTCACTTTCTGGTTCCCTATTGCGCATGCGCGAGTCGCGCTGCGTGTCCTCACTAGTCCCTGCTGTCTTCTGGGACCTGTATGTCTCCCAGAAGACAGCGGGGGAGGACAGTGTAGGCGCAGGAAGTGACGTAGGTCACCGCGATCACCGCAGTGATCTATGCCAGGAAGTGGGAGCAAATACCTGTATTACACAGGTATCTGCTCCCTCCTCCCCCCTGAAAGGTGCCAAATGTGACACCGGAGGGGGGGGAGGATTCCAAAAAGTGGAAGTTCCATTTTTGGGTGGAACTCCGCTTTAAGGGCCGGTGTTCTGACGAGCTGGTTCCTCCTATCGATATGGTTCCCCCTTGACTGCGCAGGCGCAATCCGAGCCAACGGAAATCTCCGAGCTTTAACAGCTGTTCGGCAGCTGTAGACGCGCTCGCACCCGATGCTTAGTTACACACGCCGCTTTATTTTTCACGTCGCTCTATACAGCAAGGGGCGGATCAGATGTGATATTGAGCAGTGCATTTTGTATGTTTATACACGCCGCTCTATACAGCAAGGGGCTGATATCCGCTGTTTAACAGATCCATTACTAATATGTTTAAATGCATCCCTTGCTGTATAGAGCGGCGTGCATAAACAAACAAATCGCACTGCTCAATATCACATCTGATCCGCCCCTTGCTGCCCTATGCTGTATAGAGCGGCGTGAAAAATAAAGCGGCTTGAGTAAGTAAGCATCGGGGGTGAGCGCGTCCACAGCTGGCCAAGATATGGTTCCCCTAGCGATATGGTTCCCTCTTGACTGCGCAGGCGCAAGCCGAGCCAACGGAAATCTCTGAGCTTTAACAGCTGTTCGGCAGCGCCTGCGCATTCAAGAGGGAACCATATCGATAGGGGAACCAGCTCGACAAGACACCGGTTCACACCATGAATCACACAGGAATGCACCGTGCGGGTACAGTGCGAATGTAGCCTATTCATTTGAATGGGCTAAAATCGTGCCAGACCGCAGCAAAAGTAGTGAATGCACTACTTTTAGAAACATGCTGCAACTGGATTGCATGGAAGTTTTGTAAAAGGAACTGCTATTGAGACCTGCATTTGGGACGTTGGTAACGTTGCACTGACACTCGTTGCAGATCACAAGGGCGGTGCGTTTTAAACGCGGTGCAGGAAATGCGCATGGAACGCAGTGTTCCCACACTGCGTTCTGGTGTAAACCAGCCCTAGAAAAAAAAAGAAAAAAAAGACCAGCCGTAGACAGAGCGAATTTTATTCCTGTGTTGACAGGGGAATCTCTACTTCGGAGCCATTGTGTTCTCCCGGCAGGAGAACACAATTATCATTGCTAGCAGCTGTAACAGCCACTAGTGATAATTGCATGTCAAATCTGGCAGGCTGGTTGTACCCAAGTTGATCGATCAACTTGGGAACATTCAGCCTGCCCATACATGGTTCGAATCTCGGCTGGTTCTTGCTGAACCGGCCAAGATTTAAACCATCTATGGCTGGCTAAAGTAAGCCGTGTGATGCTTTATAACAACGTAACCCACACCCGTACATTACTCGCATGCGTTCATCACAGCTTAGTGCACAGCCACTAGTGTCAATGAGCCCTGAATGTCCTTAAATGGAGAACAGACTTAATAAAAACTTGAAAAAGGTAATGAAACGGGCTCCATACTGGACTTTGAAAAAAATATCAACATTTTTATTTCCACACACAGCAATAAAAAACAATGCAAACAGCTGAACCAAGCATTTTAGCATGCTTGTTGCGCTTTTACACGTCTTTTGAAGGAGACCAGTTAGCGGATTTAAACAGGAAATGAAGGTCAACGCACCATAAAGTGCAGCGTGCAGAACTTTTATTTCTGATGTAGCACTTTGGTGTCCACACAACAACCAGTGACTTTCGATAAGTGCACACATTTGACCTATACAGGAGAATGCCACAAAATGTACAAAAAACAAGAAAACGATAGGATAGGGAATGCGTGAAAGATCTGTTTCTGTAAAGTCAACAATAATAACAAAAGAAAGTTCCAAATAGTCACAATAGACAACAAAAAATCACTTTGTCTACAGCAAATATTACACTATTTGCGCTTTCAAGTTCTTCATAAAAAAATCTCCTGAGGCTCCTTGCGGGAATGTTCACATGACAATTCCTGCTGTTCTTCTCATCTTCTCCATACCGGATGACAAAGCTTAGTTTACATGTAGATTGCAGGGAACAAGCGATATTTGCACAGTATTCAGATTCTATAGGTAAGACACTTAACACAACAAAAGGCTCTCCATGGTTCAACCCACAAAGGTGTTCTTTATGTAGAATAATCAAAACAGAAACAGTTTCAAGGCCAGCACAGTAGAAAGACTTAGGCCCCTTTCACACTTGTACGACTCCAAAGTCGTACGATTTTGCCGTGATTTTGGATCAGTACTACTTTGTACGACTTTGCCACAACTTTGGCATTAACCAATGAAAACATACATGGTGTGAGGTAATTCCTTTTCCTGTCATAGTTGTTTCCAGTTCCTGTTTGCTTCCTGGTTGTTGTGGTGTGGTGTGTTGCGACAGAAAATGTTTGCTAATCTATATATTGCCACAGCAGTAGTCATTGCTGCGCAGCAGTAGCAGTGCATGAGGAAGAAGAGCACATTGTTGCTGAGGGAATAACCAGGAAGTGAATGTGTGCTAGAAAAATGTGGATTGGGTGGGACAAGGGTCAAAAAGCTGCTTGTGTTTACAGATTGTGCTTACAAAGTCGTACTGAAATCGTGTCTATATTATTCAGTTACAATTTGCATGCTACTTGAGGGTTTAACATTGAGGTCTATGGACATCAACTCACATGGAAGTTGGACCAAAGAAGTGCAGGGACTGCTTTGAAGTCGGCACGACTTAAAGTCGTGCCAATATGAATGGAAGTCTATGAAAATCATGGAGAATGACTTGTCATGCGATTTTGCAGTCCAAAATCATGGGACAAGTCGTAAAAGTGTGAAAGGGGACTTAGGGGGGGTCAATCAATATTACAGGTACCATAAAGACCAAAACTGCCCATAGACTTACATGTTGTGTCACCTAAAGCCAATTTCTGAGCAAGTTTTTTTTGTTTCTTCCTAAACCTCCTACCAACCCCTCTAGAGAACCCACCATTTATTGTTGTACTTCTCTTGCTACTCCAAGGAAAAATTATTCTTCAAAGTGGGAGTGCCTATTTTAGATGATTGAAAAATTAAAGGGGTTGTAAACCCTCGTATTTTTTCACCTTAAGGCATCCCATACCTTAAGGTGAAAAAAACCCTTGCAGTGTCCGGCCCCCCAGCCCTCCATTTTACTTACCTGAGCCCCAAATTTCCATGGGCGTGATCCCGCGTCGCTCTCTCCACGGGTTCTCGGCTCTTCATTGGATAGATTGATAGCAGCGCAGGGATTGGCTCCCGCTGCTGTCAATCAAATCCAATGACGCGGGCACCGGGGGGCAGAGCCAAGTCATACACTCGGCGTCTATGGATGCCGAGTGTATGTGAGAGGAGCGCGCCCGCAAGGTAACCCCCTCAGGAGAAAGCTTCCCAGAGGGGGTTATCTAATGCGGGGGAAGAGCCGCCGTGGGACCCCAGAACAGGAGGATTGGGGCCACTCTGTGCAAAACGAACTGCACAGTGGAGGTAAGTATGACATGTTTTTTATTTAAAAATAAAAAAACCTGAACCTATAGTATCACTTTAACAAACACTGCAGCCTTGCAGTTGGCTAAGCAATTAGAATTCTGGGGTGCATGAATAGAGGGATCACCAGCAGGAGGGAGGTCCTGTTTCTCTTATGTTTATCTGTGGTTATCACTACAGGGATCACCAGTAGGAGGGAGAAGGGCCTGGTGTCTCTACAGAGATCTTTAGTTATCACTACTGGTAGAAGGATCACCAGCGGGAGAAAGGAGATCCTGAATCTTCTATATGGATCTTTAGTTAGAACAAGAGGGTCACCAGCAGGACGACGGAGGTCCTGATTCCCTAAAGCCAGCCATAGATGGTTCGAATCTTGGCTAGTTCAGCAGGAACCAGCTGAGATTCGAAACATGTATGAGCAGGCTGATTGTACCCCAGATGATTAATCAATCAACTTGGGTACAAATATATATATATATATATATATATATATATATATATATATATATACATACATACATACATATACACACACAGTATCTCAGAAAACTGAGTACACCCCTCACATTTTTGTAAATATTTTATTATATCTTTTCATGTGACAACACTGAAGAAATTAAACTTTGCTACAATGTAAAGTAGTGAGTGTACAGCTTGTATACCAGTGTAAATTTGCTGTCCCCTCAAAATAACTCAACACACAGCCATTAATTTCTAAACCGCTGGCAACAAAAGTGAGTAAAGTGAAAATGTCCAAATTGGGCCCAATTAGTCATTTTCCCTCCCCGATGTCATGTGACTCGTTAGTGTTACAAGGTCTATCGGTGCCACCTATAAGTGCGGAATATCAGTGTCTCCTCATCAGTGCCACCTCATTAGTGCCCATAAGTGCAGCTTCATCAGCGCACATCAATGAAGGAGAAAATGTATTTATTTTCAGAATTTACTGAAAGAAGCTAAGATTTTTTATTTTTTTCAACATTTTCGTTTGTTTTTTTGTAAAAAAACAAAACAAAAACCCAGCAGTGATTAAATACCACCAAATGAAAGCAATATTTGTGTGAGAAAAATGATAACAATTTCATTTGGGTACAGTGTAGCATGACAGCGCAATTGTCATTCAAAGTGTATCAATGCTGAAAGCTGAAAAACGGCCTGGGCAGGAAGGGGGTGAAAGTGCACAGTATTGAGGTGGTTAAACACTAGCTGTACAGCCGTGGCCAAAAGTTTTGAGAATGACACAAATATTAACTTTCACAAATTCTGCTGCCTCAGTTTTTATGATGGCAATTTGCATATACTCCAGAATGTTATGAAGAGTGATCAGATGAATTGCAAATAATTGCAAAGTCCCTTTTTGCCATGAAAATAAACTTAATCCAATAAAAAACATTTCCACTGCATTTGTGAAGAAGGCTTCAGGGAGCCCAAGAAAGTCCAGCAAGTGCCAGGACCGTCTCCTACAGTTGATTCAGCTGCGGGATCGGGGCACCACCAGTGCAGAGCTTGCTCAGGAATGGCAGCAGGCAGGTGTGAGGCATTAGGACACACAGTGAGGTGAAGACTTTTGGAGGATGGCCTGGTGTCAAGATGGGCAGCAAAGAAGCCACATCAGGGACAGACTGAGGACTGGGGTAAAGTCTTTTTTTTTAATTAAAACCCTTTCGGATTGTTTGGGGCATCCGAAAAAAAAGTTGTCCGAAGAAGAAAAATAGGATTTTTATAACAGCTTACCTGTAAAATCCTTTTCTTGGAGTACACCACGGGACACAGAGCTAGTCATTACATAATGGGTTAAGGGTCACCAGCGGTGATTGGACACTGGCACAACCAATGGAAGACAGTTCCCCTCCATATAACCCCTCCCATCAGGGAAGTACCTCAGTTTTGTAGCAAAGCAGTAAGGTTCCCATAAGAAGGGTGGGACCTCTGTGTCCCGTGGTGTACTCCAAGAAAAGGATTTTACAGGTAAGCTGTTATAAAAATCCTATTTTCTTTATCGTACACCACGGGACACAGAGCTAGTCATTACATAATGGGACGTCCCAGAGCAATGCTCATATGAAGGGGGGGAGACACAGATCAAACCGACCGCTTGCGGACCAGAAGCCCTATACTGCTGCCTGCAGCACACTTCGCCCGAAGGCGGAATCCTCATGTCCTTTCACATCTATTTGATAGAATTTGGAAAATGTATGGACTGAGGACCAAGTTGCAGCCTTACAGATCTGAGCCATCGAAGCCTGGTGGTGCACTGCCCATGAAGCACTTATCGCCCTGGTAGAGTGCGCCTTAACAGGAAAAGGAGGAGTCCTGTTCTTTAAACCATAAGCTTGAACAATTACTTGTCTAATCCACCTGGAAATGGTGGATTTTGATACCGCTTGGCCCTTCTTGGGACCATCTGGTAAAATAAACAAAACATCTGTTTTACGTATCTGAGCGGTTGCTTGCAGATACACCCTTACCGCTCTCACTAGATCTAGAGAGTGTAATAATTTTTCCCCCGCCGTCCGCGGGTTTGGAAAAAAGGAAGGCAGAACAATGTCTTGATTCAAGTGAAAAGCCGACACCACCTTAGGCAGAAAAGCCGGATGGGGTCGTAGTACGATCTTGTCCTTGTGACAAATTAGATAAGGCTCTTTACAAGAAAGAGCTGCTAGCTCTGATACTCTCCTAGCAGAAGCTATAGCAATCAGAAAGGCCAATTTCCTACTTAATATAATTAAAGGAATATGGCGAATAGGTTCAAAAGGTTGCTTTTGCAACACTGACAATACCAAATTCAAATCCCATGGACACAAGGGAGACCTGACTGGAGGATTTATCCTCAGTACCCCCTGAATGAATGTCCGAACTAGGGAGTGAGATGCCAATGGTCTCTGAAAGAAGACTGATAGAGCCGATATTTGCCCTTTGATGGTGCTAAGGGCTAATTTCATATCCACTCCTAACTGGCAAAAAGCAAGAATCCTACTTATTTCATATTTCAGAGGATTCCAACTTCTGGATTCACACCAGGAAACGTATGCTTTCCAGACTCTATGATAGATGAGTCTGGAGGCTGGCTTTCTAGCATTAATGAGCGTAGAAAGAACCAGGCCAGAGACCCCTCTCTTTTTCAAAATGTGGGTCTCAGCAGCCAGGCCGTCAAATTTAGCCTTTGTAAGGAAGGGTGGAATACTGGACCCTGTGACAACAGGTCGTGTCGAAGTGGAAGCTTCCAGGGCCTTCCTATCGCCATTTTTACGATCTCGGCATACCAATGCCTCCTGGGCCAGTTTGGGGCCACTAGGATTACTGGTATTCCCTCCTCCTTGATCCTGCGAAGCAGTCTTTGTAGAAGAGGGATCGGAGGGAATGCATAGATCAGTGAGAACTGATTCCATGGAGTTATTAGAGCGTCTGTCCCGTAGGCTAGAGGATCTCTCGTTCTGGACACAAAGTTGTCCAATTTCTTGTTGAACCTGGAAGCTAGCAGGTCTACATCTGGGTTTCCCCATCTCAGACATATGGCCTGAAAGATCTCTGGGTGAAGAGACCACTCTCCTGGTAGCAGCTGCTGACGACTCAGGTAGTCTGCTTGCCAGTTTTCTATCCCTGGAATGAAGATTGCAGAGATGCAAGGTACATGCTCTTCTGCCCATGCCAAGATCCGGTTCACCTCTCTTTGGGCTGCCCGACTGTGGGTGCCTCCTTGGTGATTGATGTAAGCTACTGCCGTAGCATTGTCGGATTGAACCCGAACTGGGTAGCCCTGTAACCTGTATGTCCAGGTTTTGAGGGCTAGATATACCGCCCGGATCTCTAGCACATTGATGGGCAGGATCCCCTGAGTCTTGGCCCAGGTTCCCTGGGTAGAAGCCTCCTCGAATACTGCACCCCAGCCCGATAGGCTGGCATCCGTAGATACCACCTTCCAGGCCACTGGGAGGAAGGACTTTCCCTTCCGTAAATTCCTGGCTTCTAGCCACCAATTGAAGCTGTGGCGTACTTGTGAGGACAGGCGCATGGGTATATCCAGAGCTTGGCTCTTCCTGTTCCAGGAGGCTAAAATATTGCCTTGAAGTAGTCTCGAATGAAACTGGGCGTAAGGGACCGCCTCGAAGGAGGCTACCATCTTTCCCAATAGTCTCATGCAAAGGCGAATAGACGGCCTCTTGTTTGCTTTGACCTTGTGGATCAGGTCTTTCAGAGACTGTATCTTTGGCTCTGGCAGGTATACCCTGTTTTGGGCTGTATCTATGATCATGCCCAGGTACACTATCCTTCTTTGGGCCTGGAGAGAGGATTTTTGTAAGTTTATAATCCATCCTAAATGCTCCAGGTATCCTACTGTAGTGTCTACAGCGTGATCCAATCCCTCCTTTGACTGATCTATTAATAGTAGATCGTCTAGATAGGCTGTTACCGCAATGCCCCGTGTTCTTAGGTTTGCTAACAGAGGAGCTAGCACCTTTGTGAATACTCTGGGCGCGGTGGCTACACCAAATGGCAGGGCCACAAATTGAAAGTGGCGATCTTCTACCGCAAACCTTAGGAATCTTTGGTGAGCGGGGAGGATTGGTATGTGTAGATATGCGTCTTTGATATCTATGGACGCAATGAATTCTCCGCCTTTTAAAGTAGCGACCACGGATCGAATCGTTTCCATTCGAAAATGGCGAACGTTCAGAAACTGGTTTAGATTTTTTAGATCCAGGATGGGTCTGACTTCTCCGTTCGGTTTTGGAATCACAAAGAGGTTTGAGTAAAAACCTGAACCTTGCTCCTTTTGGGGTACCTCTGTAACCACACCTTGAGCTATTAAGTGATTCAAACCTTTGAAGAAGGATCCTCTTTTTTGTGGATCCTTGGAGAGTCTTGAACTTCGGAATTGAGAAGATGGGATCTCTCGAAATTCCAGTCTGTACCCTGAGGATATTGTGGATACCACCCATTTGTCCTGGGTTTCTGTCCGCCAAGTCGCTGAGAACTGACGAAGCCTTCCCCCCACTCGGCCGAGCGGGGGCGCGCCTTCAATGAGAGCTTTTGGGGGCTTGCTTATTAGCTCTTGAACCCCACGGCTTCTTGTTCTTCTGAGCCTGTTCTTTGGCTTTTTTGGGCGGCTGAAAAGGCCGTCGCCACTGGCTGGAGTCAGATTTCCCGGGAGCTGGGGAGAGAGTGTGTTTAAAACAAGGTCTCTTGTTTTTCTTTCTCTCAGGTAGAAGTGTCGTTTTACCACTTGATATCTTTTGGATATATCTTTCTAAATCTTCCCCAAAAAGGCGTTCGCCATGGAACGGGAAACTTGCCAACAACTTTTTGCATGGGGCTTCCGCTGACCAATGCTTAAGCCAAAGTACTCTGCGCATCTGTACCAGCTGGAGTGTAAGGCGTGATGCCTGTATGATAGAATCTCTCATGGCATCCACTGTGAAGCATAAGGCTTTAGGCAAATTCTCCCAATTTTTAGCCTGCTCTGAAGGCAGCTCCTTCAGCCCCTGCTTTACCTGTTGGCTGACGACCTGACACATACCGACTGCTGCTACTGCAGGTTGGATAATTGAGCCGGCCAAAAGGAAGGAGGATTTCAGTAAGGATTCCAACTTCTTCTCAGAAGGATCTTTAAACACTTGTACATTATCCACTGGACATGTCAGGTTTTTATTTACACAAGAAATAGCCGCATCTACCGTAGGCAGGCTCCATTTCTTTAAAAAATTTTCCTCCATAGGATAAAGAATGTTAAACTTTTTTGGAGGTGAAAAACGCTTATCTGGATGTTGCCAGTCTGCGTACAATAGATCCTCTAGTAACGGATGAACCGGGAAGGAGCATGCACCTTGCAGGGATCTTAATGATCCTAGGGAGGAGACAGGTGATTCTGTTACCTCCAAAGAGGGTAACCTAAATGCAGCTCGCACGGCTCCTGCATAGCATTGCACCTGTGACTTTAAAATCTGGGATACCGAAAAAGGCTCATCCGATATCCCTGATCCGTCTGACTCCTCATCCTCTGCTGATGTAGCCTCCTCCTCATCCTCCTCCTCCTCAGGTACTTCTGAAGGGAGGTCCAATACTGGAGGAGATCTGCTTCGCTTATTGTCCTTTTTAGAGGATTTAGCGATTAAAGTAGCAATTTTCTCCTCCAGATTATTTAGGGCAGCTGATAAAGTGTCCTCAGTGACATATGCAGGCCCAGGCTTCACTGGGGAAGCCGCCATACCTGACAGAGGTAATGGCTCATCCTGTACAGGTGCTTTTGGCAACACAGGAGAGGAAGGTACCGAGTCAGCACAGCTAGAGCCCCCTGTCTCAGGCGGCGGTGCTCTTTTATCTCTTTTTGTCCGCATTACTTCCCCTGGAAGACTTACTGTTTAGACAAAATACAAGGTACCTAAATGCATATACTACCGTGTTCAGTTTAGCAAATACATTAAGTATGCAACTTTTAACACATAACTATGCATAACATGGATGTCTTCTAGGAAGTACCCAATCCAACCACATGGAGTCTTACGTCCCTGTATAGCTGCTGTGTTTCTCTGCCAGGAACAAGAGAACTAACGAGCTTGCTTGCTGCTGCAGTGCTTTTTACACTGACAGTCTTTTAAATTTGGCGCCGTTTCTGTGCCTGCGCGCGCCACGTGCCCGCGCACAGCCTCGGCCCCCCCCCCCCCCTCCGATAAAGCGCGCTCCCGCGCGCGCGCGGCCTTTAGCGCTATGGTGGTGGCCATAGTGAGAGAGGACTCTCATCAGCCCCTGTCCCCACTTACCTGCATCTGCAGGTGTCTGTATCGGCCACCGGAAGGAGGAGCGGGGTGCTCAAGCAAGCTCAGCAGCGGAGGTGACGAGCAGTGTACTTCGCCGAAGCCGACACTGAACAGAGTGAGGTGAGTATATTCAGCTCTTTACTCCCCCCAGTGGTGGAAAAAAAGAAGACATCCACTTTTTGAAAAAGGTCCCAACCTAGTTATGGACCTTCTAATCTCACCTTATCCACGCCGCAGGCTTTTTCTGCTGAAAGTTTTCAGACAGATACCAAACTTCACCCTTCACGGTGGGCTATGTGTGCCAACCTTCAGGGATATGGGTTCCTATTTAAAGGATACCTCTCCCCTGGGCCTTGTACAAGACTCTTACCAGGACTTTATAGCGAAATAGCGAAAGTGCTGGATCTTAGAGCCCAGTCCTCCGAAGAGAGACATTACAGGCGACGCCTCATGGATGAGGCCCGGATCCCATCCAGATTCAGCTCATTTGTAGGCGTCTTGGATGGATCCGAAAGCATAGCTCTTTTACCCCCAGAGGGTCTCTTTGGTAGAGCTTTCCTTTAGCACCTCCTAACGCGTCCAACACCTTTCGACACTGGCGAAAAAAAAAAAAAAACTGAGGTACTTCCCTGATGGGAGGGGTTATATGGAGGGGAACTGTCTTCCATTGGTTGTGCCAGTGTCCAATCACCGCTGGTGACCCTTAACCCATTATGTAATGACTAGCTCTGTGTCCCGTGGTGTACGATAAAGAAAGGTGAGCGCTACCATCAGTCCTGTGTCATGCCAACAGTAAAGCATTCTGGGACCATTCATGTGTGGGGTTTCTTTTCAGCCAAGGGAGGGGGCTTACTCACAATTTTGCCTAAGAACAGACCCATGAATAAAGAATGATACAAAAACATCCTCCGAGAGCAACTTCTCCCAACTATCCAAAAACAGTTTGGTGAGGAACAATGGCTTTTCCAGCATGATGGAGCATCTTACCATAGGGCAAAAGTAATAACTAAGTGGCTTGGGGAACAAAACATAAACATTTTGGGTCCATGGCCAGTAAACGCCCCAGATCCAAATCCCATTGAGAGCCTGTGGTCAATCCTCAAGAGGCGGGTGAACAAAAAACTCCATAAATTCTGACAAACTCCAAGCATTGATTATGCAAGAATGGGCTGCCATCAATTAAGATGTGGCCCAGAAGTTAATTGACAACATGCCAGGGTGAATTGCAGAAGTCTTGAAAAAGAAGGGTCAACATTGCAAATACAGTATTGACTTTTTGCATAAACTTGATGTTATTGTCAATAAAAAGCCTTTGCCACTTATGAAATGCTTGTAATTATTCTTCAGCATACCATAGCAACATCTGACAAAAAGATCTAAAAACACTCAGGCAGCAGACTTTGTAAAAATTCATATTTGTGCCATTCTCAAAACTTTTGGCCACTGCTGTTTATAGTATCAGACTATTTACCACATTTTCAGGCTTAAAGTGGAGGTCCACACAAAAATGGAACCTCCGCTGTCCGGATTCCTCCCCCCCCCCCCCCCCCCCCTCCGGTGTCACAATTGGCACCTTTCAGGGGGAGGGGGGAGCAGATACCTGTCTAAGACAGGTATTTGCACCCACTTCCGGGCATAGACCCCCGCATTATCTGCCAGAGTCTACGCCACGTCTGCCCCCCCCCCTGTCTTCTGGGAGACATTGTGTGCATCGTGTGCCGACATCGTGTGTGCGCTGGACAGGTAAGTGTCCTTATTTTAAAAGTCAGCAGCTGCAGTATTTGTAGCTGCTGACTTTTAAAAAAAAAATTAAATTTGGCGGACCTCCGCTTTAACAAAGGAGTATGCAAACATATTCTAAATGATCATATTAAAAAAAAAAGTGACACCTTTACCCAGGAGTCATTTAATTTTTACTGTAGGCCAGAAAGCAGGCTAGAGTTGACATACCTGCGCTACATTACACCCATGTGCGTGATATCGTGAATGATGCTTTTTCATGATGCTCATTGGAGCATTTCAGTGTGTTGACATTCATTCTAAATGGCTTCCAAACACATAAATATAAAGCATATACTAATGCACCCTTCCCTTATCTCAAAACTATGCACAGATGCGAGTATGCTCTGCATTACGGTGGGCTGCATTGCTCAAATAGTGCAAGTTACTTTTTTTCATGTATTGAAGCCCAAGTGGCCATTTATTGTGAACAGGCTGCACTGATGCAATGAGAGTTGACACATACAAAAAAAACTCAATAAAACACATAGGGGTGAAGGAGCTCTAAAAGAAGGTACTCTGCTTTAGAACTATAGGCAAAACTTGTTTTTCTTCACTTTGAATACAGTAAGGGAGAGTTAAATCCCGTGTCAGGTTTTTTTTTGTCCTCTGTGTCCCATTGGGGAGAATACCCTTCACTTCCTCTCCCAATGACAAAACAGGAAGTGAGAGGAAATCCTTCCAAAATAAGGGAATGCCTTGGGGCCCCCTAGGTCACCAGAACTAGTGTCCCCATTGGAAGATTTCCCCTCCCTTTTGGGTTCAACCCAAAATTTGGGATTTTTTCTTTTACTTTCACTTTCCATAATAATGGTAAACAGAACAAATAGAGCGTAAGGATGTGGGCTCAGGCGTGTTCGCAACTCCACATGCCCGTGCCCGCCAGGAAGCTGACACTCCACTGCGCTAATCACAGGCAGTGAGACATTTCCGGATCCACAGCAGCACAGATCCGGAAATGTCTCACTACCTGTGATTAGCGCTGTGGAGTGTCAGCTTCCTAGCGGGCACGTGGAGTCGTGAACATGCCTGAGCCCCTCCCTAACGGGGGCACAGACAGCAATAAAAACCTAATCGATTTTCCCGACTACTCTCTGCCTATCATAATCTATCGGGAGCATGGCTTGAACATACTCAATTGTCACACTTTCTAGACTGAATAGGTCTCACTAATTAAGAGATTGCTCTAGAACTTGCCAAAAATTATAATATCCATTTTGGGTGGTCTGAATCTGTCAAAATCAATTTGTTTTAATGGTCAAGTGCAAAATAGATGTAACAGCACCAAGTTCCCATGTAAATAGCAATCTATTTAACTTGAAAGCAAATATTCAGTCTTATGAATCCTTACCAAGTTTTTTAGTAGTTTTAGCCAAACCTCAGGATAACTCCCCAGGAGAATCTGAACTTGTTTCTGTTAAGATGCCTTCTGTCCGAAATCAATGCATAATTCTAGATGTGGATTTCAGGTGCTAGACTAAGCGAATAAAAGTTTACTTCCAAACTTATGCATGGTGCCGAAAGTAATCATGGTAACATTTGCTGAGAACAGAGTTGAGCCTCAGCTCAATTATTGTGCTAATAGTCTCTGCTGCCCCTTTGTTTCTAAAAACACTGGGAGAAGTCCAGAGTACTTGGCCTTAATTACCGCTCTATAGGGAGGTGAGAAAGAAAAAAAAAGCAAAAGCAGACTAATCACATGGATGATAAAGGCCATTTGTCGACCCGGGCCTGGCCATCACTCAGACTTTAGTTGCTGGCACACAATAAAATAAAAGTGCACACTTGTGGGAACAGATTCCTAAAGCCCAAAAACTTACATTAACTTGCCAAACAAAAATGTCTGTAAAAATATCGCTGCGCATTAATTTTTTGACCGAGTTTCACTTGCAACAATTAAGGCCCGTACAAACGATCCAATTTTATGCCCATAATTGTCTGATGGTCGTGTTGTGTTGGATAATCCGACCGTGTGTATGCTCCATCAGACAATTGGGTGAATTAACAACAACAAATGTTCAAGCTCACCAACTGTCTGGCAATAAATCTGTTATGTCGGATTATCCGATCGTGTGTGCGCAAGTCCGTCCAACTAAAATCCAAAGTACAAACACGCATGCTCGGAACCAATGCTAAACATCAGACAACAATAGCAGAAGTTGCCCAAAGGCTGGCGGTAAAGAGCTGAAAAACTACATGTTTTGGTGAATATTGGCTGAAAATGTTGTGCTGTGTGTATGCAGAACAAGTTCACAGTCAACGCCCTTCAGACCAAAATCCACGGAAAAGTCAGATGGAAGTCCAGTCGTGTGTATGAGGCTTCAGGCTGATTAGAGTTGACGTAACCAACTATTCTGGTCATCAGAAGCAAATGTTACTACACCAAGGGCTTTTTTCAACACAATGGAAAATCTCATTGCAATTTATGACTAAAAATCTCTTTGCAAATTATGACTAAAAGGGTTTCCTTTTCTACAGAACATTGATGTGAAGAGAATAAAGCTTCCAGTGCATGAGACACATTTGTTGGTTGCTTGAATCAGAGAATGGGATTTTATTGGGTCCTAATGGCACCAAAAATTTGAAGGGTGCCCTTGTGTTTCCCCACAACTCGTTCACGGTTAGACATCTGCACATCTCCGACTAGGCACAGATGAAGCTAAGAGGTTATGAAACAATTGCTGCATGATCGTGTTCTTTTATCAGTCCACGATTGAGTTCTTTGAAAAGAAACAAATTTTTGCGAAGGAGCCCAGACAGGCTTTGCATGATTCTGCACCACACTAAAGCTTTATGGCTTGATCAATTTCCATATTGTGTCCTTCATAACTTTGTGTATGAAATGGAACTGGGAGGTTTGGGCACGCTAGTGGACATTATTGAAATGTTAGCAGGCTGAGATGAGGGTATGACACAAAAGTGGTGAACTGCTTCTTCCTTAGGTTGGCCATAGGTGGATAGAATTTCGAACAAAAATTCTTAGGAAAATTTGTATGAAAATTCTAATGCCGTGTACAGACGATCGGAAATTCCGACAACAAAACCGTGGATTTTTTTCCGACGGATGTTGGCTCAAACTTTTCTTGCATACACACGTTCGCACAAATGTTGTCGGAAATTCCGAACGCCAAGAATGCGGTGACGTACAACGGCACTATTAAAGGGAAGTTCAATACCAGTCATGTTAGTAGAAGTTTGGTGAGAGACGATTCGCGCTTTTCAGCCTCATGCTTTTCAGTCCGTTACAGCGTGACGAATGTGCCATCTCCAGTACGAACGCTAGTTTTGCCAGACCGAGCGCTTTCGTCTCGTACTTGATTCAGAGCATGCGTGGACTTTGTTGTCGGAAAATTTGAGAACCAGCTCTCAAATTTTTGTTGTCGGAAATTCCGACAGCAAATGTCCGATGGAGCCTACACACAGTCGGAATTTCCGACAAAAAGAACGAATTTCCGACAAAAAGAACGAATTTCTAACAGTGTATGTGGTTTTCGTTTAGTTAAGTCCATTTATTTCAAAATCAAATACCGTATTTATCGGCGTATAACACGCACAGGCGTATAACACGCACCCCAAGTTTAGGAGGGAATTTTAAGGAAAAAAACTTTTAGGAGGGAAATTCAAGGAAAAAAAACTTACATTTAAATGCAGCATGCAGCCTTGCCCAGTGTCCATCTGCAGCCTTGCCCAGTGTCCATCTGTCCATCTGCAGCCTTGCCCCGTGTCCATCTGTCCATCTGCAGCCTTGCCCAGCGTCCATCTGCAGCCTTGCCCCGTGTCCATCTGTCCATCTGCAGCCTTGCCCAGTGTCCATCTGTCCATCTGCAGCCTTGCCCAGCGTCCATCTGTCCATCTGCAGCCTTGCCCAGCGTCCATCTGTCCATCTGCAGCCTTGCCCAGCGTCCATCTGTCCATCTGCAGCCTTGCCCAGCGTCCATCTGTCCATCTGCAGCCGTGCCCAGTGTCCATCTGTCCATCTGCAGCCTTGCCCAGTGTCCATCTGTCCATCTGCAGCCGTGCCCAGTGTCCATCTGTCCATCTGTCCATCTGCAGCCGTGCCCAGTGCCTTTGCGATCGTGTCAGTCCCGGCGTTTTTTAAAATTTGGCGCCGATTTCTGTGGAGAGGAGCGAGCGGGGCCGAGTGTACTTCGGCTAGACTCGGCTCCTCTCGCAGTCCCGCCCATCTCCACTGACTGCGCCGCTGACGGAGAAAGCCGAGTGCACTTCGGCTAGACTCGGCTCTGCTCACAGTCACAGGCAGGACTGCGAGAGGAGCCGAGACTAGCCGAAGTACACTCGGCTTTCTCTATGTCAGCGGCGCAGTCAGAGATGGGCGGGACTGCGAGAGGAGCCGAGTAAAGCCGATTGTACTTCGGCTTCGGCTCCGCTCGCTCCTCTCGCTCGTTTTCAGCAGGGGAATTCGACGGAGTATCGGCGTATAACACGCACCCACGATTTTCCCCTGATTTTAAGGGGAAAAAAGTGCGTGTTATACGCCGATAAATACGGTACATTTTGTTGAACAGCACACAAATGTTCTAAGAACGCTCTAATGCTGCGTACACGCGGTCAGAATTTCCGACAACAAATGTTCGATGGGAGCTTTTTGTCGGAAATTCCGACTGTGTGTAGGCTCCATCGGACATTTGTTGTCGGAAATTCTGACCGCATGTACGCAGCATTAGAGCGTTCTTAGAACATTTGTGTGCTGTTCAAAAAAATGTATTTGCTTTTAACATTTGATTTTGAAATAAATGGACTTAACTAAACGAAAACCACATACACTGTTAGAAATTCGTTCAATCCATAATAAAGTTCCATCCTGCTCCTTATTAATTTTCACATCACTGCAGTCGGAAATTAACGTCCGTTAGCCTACTAATGATTAGAAAAACAAAACAATTAAACTTTCTTGGAACATTCCTTTCCTAAGAATTTTTGTTAAAAATTCTACCCATCTATGGCCAGCTTTACACTCTATAGAAAAAGCAATTATACAGTCTTAAAAAATGACACAACATCAATTGCCTCGAAAAGGGCTAGTTATTGTCCCCAAGAAGTCAGAAAAAGCCAATAAAAGATGACTGACATAGGTCTGACAGGGCAAATTATGACTGACCCAAATACTGAGGTCTGTCTTTCTGGGGCTGCACTGTAAAACCCCTAACTCTTCATATATAAAACTACCAAATTATATTTTCACTTGTAGATAAGAATGAGCAAATTATCAAGTTGTAGCCATTTTGGATATTCCTAACTTGTCTAACCCAAGAGCAATTTCAGAGAATTCATGAACAAAATACTTATTAGCAAAATTCATTATCTCAAATCAACATGATTCAAGTATTGCGTGAATTTATTAAGCAGACTAAAGTTTAAAGTATCACTGAAATGAGCAGAATATAGGCAGGTATATGCTTGGTTTGCTGTGAATTGGTTTATCTATACCAAAACTTTTGCCATACTACACAGCCCTATATAATGTTTACACTGGTCCCTGGGAAGCTTATAGATTTATGGTTTTACGAGTTACGAGCTATCATGTTTTTGGTTATGGAAGGAAACAGGAGCCAACCAATACAAAATTGGGGGGGGGGGGCAAAATCTCTTCTGGCATGATTTTGCGGATATCATTAAGGCCCCTTTCACACTAGTCCGACTTCAAAGTCGCGCGATTTTACCGCAATTTCGCGGCCATGATTTCAGGGAAAGTGGCATCAAAATCAGAGTAGTGTAGGGACTACTTTGAAATCTGAACGACTTGAAGTCGTACTAATATGAATGGTTGTCATTGGAAATCATGGGAATCAACTTGTCATGCTACTTTGCCATCTCAAATCGTGAGACAAGTCGTAGAAGTGTGAAAGGGGCCTAAACAACAGTAGACGTGCAGAACAATCCAGCTGCCTGCCGCTTGCATCAATCGGGGAAGCCCATTTCAAAGTATAAATCATCTTTGACTATTAAATGTGGCATAGGCCTGTACACCGCTTTAGTGGAAACAAACTTGCCTGCCTACAAAATCTCTGTGGTTCACCAGGGTAAACCAAATATGAGACATGGAAGATCTCAATTCCATCCTACATGACATGGAGGAAGCTTTCAGGTTAACTTGGAAACCCTGGCAATATTTTGTCTATATTAATCCTTACCTGAATGTATTTACACAATATGGGTGACCATTCCGGTCTCTCCCCCCCCCCCCCCCAGGGAGAACTAATATGCCTTTCTCTGTTTCTTTCTGTTTTCGGCCTCCTACTCCCCCCCCCCCCCCCTCCCCTTCCCAGTCTCGCACCTGATAACACCAGTCCAAAGCCTTAATGTGGAAATGTGACACCCTACATCTGGTTTTTGAAGTGTTCCTTCTATCCGGCAATCAATTCAGAATCATACAGAATCATGCCGCGTACACACGATCTGAATTTCCGACAACAAAACCGTGGATTTTTTTAGCAAATGTTCGATGGAGCCTACGCATGGTCGGAATATCCGACCAAAAACTCACACCGAACATTTGTTGTCGGAAATTCCGATCGTGTGTACGTGGCATTAGAGCGTAGTTCTGGTTTTCTAGCTACCTAATAAGGATATAAGGTCTAACCTGCCTTTCCTTTTTTTTCCATGGTTAATGGTTTTGTAGAACTTTCTTGTACTGTCCTTATAAAGTTACAGTGGCCTACAACTTCTATATATATTCCTTTTTGATGGATAAGGTTTCAATATCTCCTTGTGTGTTGTTGAAACTTGCATATCTTTGCAATGCGACTCAACTTTATAAATAAAAGAATTAAGAAAAAAAAACTGAAACACCCAGGTTTTAGGGTAAAGCCTCGTACACACGACCGGTTTTCTCGGCAAGAAAACAGCTGGGAGGGCTTTTTGCCGAGAAAACCGTTCGTGTGTATGGTTTCTTGGCAGTAAAACTGCCGGGAATCTCAATGAGAAAAATAGAGAACTTGCTCTCTATTTTTCTCGTCTGGATTCTCGGCAGAGTGTTTCCTGCCGAGAAACCCGGTCGTCTGTATGCTTACCTGTCCAGGGAAACCCGCGCATGCGCGGTAGCATACAAGGGTAGTGTAGGGTGTAGCAAGATGGCGGCGACGGCATCGAATGTGATGAGCGCCGACTCGTCGTAGTCGAAGACGTCACCGTGTTCTTGCCATTCAAAAGAACGGCGGTTCTTTTGAATGGCGCGTGTGTACACAGGGCTTGGCAAGACAAGCTTGCCAGGAATCCGGTCGAGAAAATTGACGTTTTTTTTCTGACGTCAACTAAACAATACCTGTGATTTTGGAAATGCTAAATGACAACTGAATAACTTTAGGGCACATATATTTGGGTGGTTATTATCAAAAGCAATACTGGCTGTATTTGAAACATTCAACCAATTGCTTTTTGTTATACTATAGTCTGCAGAGATGAACACCATTGCAGGTCTTTACCTGTAACATACACATGGAAGCTTATAAGATTTAAGAATATTTGTAGGTGCAAACGTCAGCTGGAAGAAAGATCATTTGGTAGTCCTATAGTATCCGAAAATATCTACTATTAAGTCTCAAAACTAACAAATTTATGCTACATATTCTTCTAACTGATTGAATGGAAATGGAAAAGTAAAACTGAAGACAAAACTATTTTTTCATTTAAGATAAAATAAAAAAGTTTTTTTCCATCTGTGTCCCATTGGGGAGATCACCCTTCACTTTCTATACCAAAGTCAAAAGGGGTAGTGAGAGGAAATGCCTTGTAAGTGAAGGAAAGTGAAGGAAGTGTAAGTGAAGTCAAGTAAAATGAAGAAAGGTAGTCACCAGAACTAGTGTCCCCATTGGAAGATTTCCCCTCTATTCCTGTTCTGCAGCCATTTTCTAGATCAGGGGTCTCCAAACTTTCTAAACAAAGGGCCAGTTTACAGTCCTTCAAACTTAAACTGGATGTAAACCCCATTCATGAAATCCGACCTGGGCACATATATCTGTAGTGTTTAACTATCGCTTTCCAAAGCCCTAAT
Organism: Rana muscosa; assembly: GCA_029206835.1. Lineage (NCBI taxonomy): Eukaryota > Metazoa > Chordata > Amphibia > Anura > Ranidae > Rana > Rana muscosa. The sequence goes on along the minus strand of CM055117.1, from coordinate 56,373,033 downwards.
TCCTGTGCCTTTCTGCTGCTCCGTTCCTCTGATATCAGTATGCTAACTTCTGACAAGCTCACCAACACGGGAGATAAAAGCAGCTTAAAATGTGTGTCGGGTTGGAACTTAGAGACAGATAAGCAGAGAGCTTGTCTATTCACAGCACAGCTCTGCAAGTTTCTTCATTCCTCTGCCTAAGTTGGGGGGGGGGGGTTTCCTCCAATCAGCTCACACACAGTGTATGCCTAGACTCCACTCCCACAGCTGAAACTAGGAGAAACATTTGTAACACCATGTGCACGTTCTAAAGAATATAGAAAGGGAAAGACAGCAGATGTACATGTAAAACTTATGTAGGGAGATTTGTTTCATCTCTGTGTATCATCCAAGGCTATTCACTTCACTGAATATATGTGAGGGTTTACTTTCACTTTAAGGGGGGCCAGACTCTGGCCATTGGTAGTAGAAGAGCCCCAACGTCAGTGGGAATAAACAATGCCCCATCTTTGGTGTCAGTGGGAGGAATTGGGCCCTATCATTTATGTCATTTGGCCCCATTGTTGGTGCCATTGGGAGGGATTCTGCCCCTGTTTTGGTGTCAGTGGGGGTAACTATGCCCCATTGTTATCAGTGGATGAAAATTGTGCCCCAAGGGCTGGATAAAAGCAACCCGGGCCGTAGTTTGGAGACCAGTGTTCTAGACTGTAAGCATATCAAAATGTTCACTCTCCTGCGCTGTGTGGTAAGTCCCAACGTGTTATCAGACTCTTATCTTGACATGTTAGTATATGTGGACAATGCACACCTCGCTGCCTTCCAGACTGGGGGAATCCAAATGGACTGAAAGCATAGAAGAACACAGAGGGCGCATAGGCCTAGTGTCATAGCATTATCATAAAATCACCCGCTTAAATCCATATGCAAAAATCCACAACACTTTAAGTCACATCGGCTGACGGACCAAGGAACAAGAAAGCTATATACAGCAGCACTAAACAGAGAAGCACTGATCCTGACTGAAAAGTTCCCTGTCAACACTATAAGACATCTGAACAAGGCTTTGAAGAAGAGGTAAACCTTGAAACGCGTCAGCCGATGTGACAACAAGTGTTGTGGATTTTTTCATACGGATTTAGGTGGATGATTTTATGATAATGCTATGACACAAGTACAGGGGGTCCCCGTCTTACGAACGCTCGACTTACGAACCCCTCCTACTCACGAACTGGGCGCTGCGGGGACCCTCTGCCGTTCTGCGCGGTCCATCTGCTGTTCTGCGCATGCGTGGCCAGTCGGAGCCTCGGAAAATGTCGGAAATGTACGTAATTGACCACACATGCGCAGAACGGCATTCGATGGAACATCGGAAATTCCCGTGATTGTTGTTCTGCGCATGCGCGGCCAACTTACGAACATTTCCGAATTACAAACAGGAGGAAAGTCCCTCCCTCTTTGTTCTTCTATGCTTCTAGATTGTAAGCTCTGCAGGACCCTCTGATTCCTCCTGTATTGAATTTTATTGTAACTGTACTGTCTGTCCTCATGTTGTAAAGCGCTGTGAAAACTGTTGGCGCTATATAAATCCTGTATAATAATAATAATGCAGCTGTGCTCCTACCTGGTGATAGGAAAAACATGCTTTTGGCAGCCTCTAAGAAATCAAGCTTAGCACAACTTGCCTATACACTGAATCCCCCCCCCCCCCAGATATTTGGCAATAGTGGGCATAAAATACTTATTCCCAGTAGGGCAATGACACATAGGCAGCAACCATGGACTAATGTTAAAGAGGAAGTAAACCCTGATGAGTTTTACTTCCTCTTTTGTTCCCTGCAAAGTAAAAGCATAATGGGCTACTATGCATTGCAAACTAGCCCATTATGTGCCACTTACCTGCAAACGAAGCCTGCGATGTCCCCGCTGGTGGCAGCATCCATCTTCACCCCTCTTCCTTCCGGGGGCCGTGGACTCAGGCTCTGTGACTGGCCGGAGTCGCGGGAGCCGCTGGTCACGGGCCCTTTAGAAACGGCACGAACGTGCCCTTTTTTCACTGCGCATTTTCCGATGACGTTGGCCCAAGCGTATATGGTAAATATCTCCTAAACCGTGCAGGTTTAGGAGATATTTCCAGTACCTACAGGCAAGCCTTATTATAGGCTTACCTGTAGGTAAAAGTGGTGTAACTTGGTTTACAACCACTTTAATGCCGCATACACACGATCGGAATTTCCAACAACAAATGTTCGATGTGAGCTTGTTGTCGGAAAATCCGACCGTGTGTATGCTCCATTGGACATTTGCTGTCGGAATTTCCGACAACAAATGTTTGAGAGCTGGTTCTCAATTTTTACGACAACAAAAGTTGTTCTCGGAAATTCCGATCGTGTGTAGCCAATTCCAACGCACAAAAATTCTATGCATGCTCGGAATCAATTTGACGCATGCTCAGAATCATTGTACTTAATTTTTCTTGGCTCGTCGATGTGTTGTACGTCACCGCGTTCTTGACGTTCGGAATTTCCAAGCAACATTTGTGTGACCGTGTGTATGCAAGACAAGTTTGAGCCAACATCCGTTTGAAAAAAATCCACGGTTTTGTTGTCGGAATGTCCGATCGTGTGTACGTGTCAGAAGACATTTTTCTTGGACTCATCGACTACACTACAGCCTAACGTGAACAAACATTCTTTCGCCACCTTCCCTAAGGAATGTTACAGCAAACGGTTCACAAAGCCCTTATTTAAATAAGTATTTTGCATTTCTTTTACCATTTGTATACTAGTCACATGCACCAGTTTTGGCAAAAAATGCTGCTTGTATAAATTCCATCAAAGCTGCAATCAGAATAACAACTGAAAAAACAATAATTTTTGATGATGTTTCTGTCCATTTAATTTTTTTGCACAATCTAAAAAAAAAAAAATCTGCGTAGTTACATGCTAAAACCACATTGCAATGTAAGAAACATTTTCCAATCTGCCATTCCTCCTTGATTGGACTTCAAATGCTTTGATTATTTATAGATATTATCAAAATTTTGAAATTACAACTGAAAGTACAATCACTCTTTGTTAAGCTGTCCATTAGATTTCATTCAAGATCTAAAAGAACAAATTGTTCAGTTACACCACACACTATAACCGTATTAAAAATCAAACAAGATGGTCTGTTGGGAATACCGCTTCACTAAAAATATATATCTTTATTGTATATGTAATCAATACCCTGATGATTGTATGATATGATGACTAATGTGTGTTTTTTCTTTTGATTTATAGTTTGACATATATGTATATATGTACAAAAATAAGCTCCTGAAGATGCGATAAATCTTCCTGCGAAACATGTTGAGCGAACAGTTTTTACATGGTATAATCATCCCAGTGTGAAATCATTTGTGACCTTATAGAGCCTTTTGTTTTGTCTTTTCCTTTTTAAATACAATGTATTTTTGAATTGTGATTGTAAAATTTAAAACTTTTTATACCAATTCTGTTATCCCAAAGCTTTTGTACGTTACCATTAACCACTGCACATATACGGCTGGGTGGGTTCTTCCTCCTTCTGAGTGGACATTCAGGAACGTCCCTCAGAAGAAGGGGGATCGCGCGTGCAGCGGTTCTTTTGAATGTGCCGTGTGTACACTCGGCGAGCAAGGAAAGCTTGCCAGGAATCTCGTCGGGAAAACCAACGTTTTTTTTCCCCAACGAGATTCCCGCCCGTGTGTACAGGGCTTTGGGCAGTGAAACTGATCAAGTCACCTGTGCAAAATGATGGAAAGCCTGAAAACATGACCTGTTGGGGCGCCTTGAGGACTGGCGTTGGGAAACACTTCTCTACTTTACCAACACTTTGGGGGGGATTTACTAAAAGTGGATTTCGTGTGGACCAGTTTTAGTCAATCTCCCACTTTATGTTTGAAGGTATGGGGAGAAAAGGTAAACAGTACCAATAAGGCCTTGTTTACAGAGTGCGTACTTTAGCATACAAAGGAAAAACAAGCAAAAATTCTCAGCGCTACCCTAAATTGTAAAATTGCAAATGTCCAGAATTATTTTTTAAGAGTAATGCCCCATACACACGATCGTTTTTCATGCCGTTAAAAATGCCATTAAAAAAAATGGCCATTAAAAATGATCGTGTGTAGGCTCCAGAGCATTTTTAACGACGTGAAAAACGGCCATTAAAAATTTCGAACATGCTCTCTTTTTTCACGTCGTTTTTCATGTCGTTTTTTTTAACGACGTGAAAAACGATAGTGTGTATGCTTTAACGACGTGAAAAAAAACGCGCATGCTCAGAATCAAGTATGAGACAGGAGCGCTCGTTCTGGTAAAACTAGCGTTCGTAATGGAGATAGCACATTCGTCACGCAGTCACGGACTGAAAAGCACGAGACTGAAAAGAGCGAATCGTCGCTCAACAAACTTTACTAACATGAAGGGTGGCGCCATTCGAACGGAACTTCCCCTTTATAGTGCCGTCGTACGTGTTGTACGTCACTGCGCTTTGCTTGATCGTTTTTTAAAATGATCGTGTGTACGCAAGACAGGCTTGAGAGGAAACATGAAAAAAAACGACGTGAAAAACGGCAAGAAAAAAAATGGCAAGAAAAACGATCGTGTGTATGGGGCATAAGGTGTTGAGTAAGGATAAACTCAGGCGTTTTCGCAAGTCCATGTGCCCACGCCTGCCAGGAAGCGGACACTCCGCAGCCCTAAGCACAGCCAGTGAGACGTTTCCCAATCCACGGCTGCACAGATCGGGAAATGTTTCACTGCCTGTGATTAGCGCTGTGGAGTGTCCGCTTCCTGGCGGGTGCGGGCACGTGGAATTGCGAACACGCCTGAGCCCATCCTTAGTGCTCAGTCCCAATACATAGTAAGGGTGTCAAGATAAATAAAGTCAATAACAATGACGAGGCTGACTGTGGTCTTCAGTGGGAGCGAGGCTGCCTGTCCTAGGGTCTGGGAACCCGTGCTGAAAAAGAAAAGGGAAGGGAGAGAGAGGTCGCCAGATGACCACTGGTGTAACATAGTTCATTGGAAACAAATTAAAAACCAGTAACAAGTTCCACTCACAGAGGGTGTCAAGTGTGGGGGTCTGGAACCGCAGGAAGCTCAGAAGATGATCCTGCCCAGGATCGAGTAGACAGTCCTTGCCGCGACTCTGGTGGATGGATGGATGGGAGAGGACACTGATGAGCGAGCTGTTACGAGCCAGTAACCACTGGTCAACCCAAGAAATGGAACAGCCAATCGGAACACGTTTTGGCGGCTAGCCACGCCTCCTTCCTTACTCATCAGTGTCCTCTCCCATCCATCAGAGCCGCTGCTGTCGCAGCAAGGACTGCCTACCCGATTCCAGAGGGATCATCTTCTGTGCTTTCTCCGGTCCCAGATCTCCACACTTGACATTCGCTGTGAGTGGAACTTGTTACTGGTTTTTAACCGCTGGACCATTTTTTTTTTCTTTTTTGGTACCTGCAAGGTAAGGGAATCATGTGCTAGTATGCATTGCATATTAGCACATTATGTTAAGCTTACCTTATAACGAAGCTCTTCCAGTGCCGAGAATTCAGCGCTGCAGACGCTCCTATCTTCACCCGTCTTGCTTCCGGGTTTGCGGACTCCGGCTCTGGCCGGAGCCGCGATGACGTCAGTCCCGCGCATGAGCAGGAGCCGCCGTTCATGGCACGGGGCTCTAAAGGAACGGCACGTGTGGCCGTCCCTTCAGAGCGCAATTCGCCAATGATGTCACTTGCTGCATGTAAACAAAATATCTAAACGGTGCAACATTTAGGAAATATTTACACTACCTATAGGTAAGCCTTATTATAGGGTTACCTATAAATAAAAGCAAAAGATGGAAGTTTACTTCCACTTTAATTTGTTTCCAATAAACTGTGCTACACCAGTGGTCGCCTGGCACCTCTCTCTCCCTTCCATACTTTAGCATACACCCATGCAGGGCCACGTTTACCCGCACAGGTGTTCCTGTGCATCCCTATGCAAGCAGTCCCATTGATGTCAACTGAGATGCTCCAAACTGAGCATGTGCAGCCTGACTCCAAGGGCTCTTTTTTATCCAGACTTGTCCAGGGGGACAGTGCAGGGAGGGGAGGATCTGTGCATACAAGATCAAGCAGGTTTTTTACACAATGCGGCGGATTAACCCTTTAGGTTCCACAGGGAGTATAACAAGCATGCTTTACTGCCTATACAGACTAATTTTAACAGTAAAGAATTTATAGAACAGAACGTATTCACTCTATACCTCTTCCCTGGGCCAGTTGATAACCTCCCATGGCTTCCAATACCACCTCTATCCCGATGACACCCAGATCTATCTCTCCACTCCTCAACTCACCCCCTCGATCTCCTCACGGATCTCAAACTTATTGAATGACATATCGGTATGAATGTCACACCACTTCCTCAAACTCAATCTTTCTAAAACTGAGCTTGTTATATTTCTTCCTTCCTGGTCCCCCCCCCCCCCCCCATGACTTTACCATTAAGATCAACAACACAACCATTGCTCCCTTCACACATGCCAGGGTGCTGGGTGTAATCCTTGACTTCAGCCCCCACATCCAATCACTGGCTAAATACTGCTGCCTTAACCTCCGCAATATCTCCAGAATTCGACCCTTCCGGACTAATGACACCACAAAGCAACTTATTCACTCCTTGATTATTTCCCGCCTTGACTACTGCAACTCTCTCCTTAATGGCCTACCCTTACGCAGGCTATTCCCCCTTCAGTCTATTATGAATTCTGCTACTAGACTAATACACCTCACTAACCGATCTGTAACTGCTGCTCCTCTCTTCCAATCCTTTCACTGGCTTCTCCTACTCCACCATATAAAATTCAAAATGCCAACCATAACATACAAGGCCATTCACAACATCGCCCCCATCTACATCACCAACCTCATCTGCAGATATCGCCCAAATCGTCCCCTCCGCTCCTCCCAGGACCTCCTGCTCTCTAGCTCCCTTGTTACCTCCTCCCATGCTCGCCTTCAGGACTTCTCCAGAGCCTCTCCCATCCTCTGGAACTCCCTGCCCCAGTATGTCCGATTAGCCCCTAACCTCTCCACCTTTAGGAGATCCCTAAAAACGTATTTATTCAGGGAAGCCTATCCCACACCCACCTAACAACTGACCCCGAGCCACCCCCATCAAATTCTCTGCAGCTATTACCTTTTGTACCACCCCCCCCTTTAGAATGTAAGCTCTATGAGCAGGGCCCTCCTGTATTGAACTGTACTGTAATTGTGCTGTCCCCCCCCTACATTGTAAAGCGCTGCGTAAACTGTTGGCACTACATAAATCATGTATAATAATAATAATATTCACGTGTCTCATTCCATCACATATCCCAAACATAAGAGGATTATTCTTCATTTCAGGGTAGCTGGTGGAGCCATACAAATCATTTCTTTATGCCCTATAAGCCACCTAGAACCGATGGAGTATAGTGCAAATATAGCCTATTATATAATAATAATTGATTCCAGAGTGCTTACGGCTGTTTCAGACTATTTGACCATCATCAGTGCAGTGTAGAGAAATCATGGGTTCTATGGATTAGGGCTTGGAACCCAAGAAGACAGGATAACCATACAGGTTATGATAAGAAAGGACAAAAGTGAGATTTGATGCTGCTCACAGTTCTCCTTGCTGGAGGCTCTGACATGAGGTAGCAAAGCTCTGCCTCTACCAAGAAGGCCGCCTCTACAAAGTGAAGAAAATGATATCCAATTGTAAGAAGAGAAGGGGGAAGAAGCAGGCCAATATGACCCTTAATTTAGGGCGGTGGTTCTCAACCTTACAAGTGCCGTGACCCCTTGATAACATTTCCCAAGTGGTGGGGACCCCTAACAGTAAAATTATTTTCGTAGCGTGGGTTGTCAGCACCCAAGGCAGGACAAGTAATTTGCGCCCCTAACCTACGGACATTTAGCGCTCCCCGAGTCCCTTCCACTCATGCAGTATTAAAACCCCTTATGGTACATTTTGGGATGTACCACTCTCTCTTTGTTCTCCTTTCTTTCCCTTTTATTTCCCTCTATCCTCACTTCTTTTTTTCCACATCCCTCTCTCTAGCTGTCTTTATTGTTCTTTCTCTTATTCTTTCTCTCCCCTTTTCTTTATTTTTATCCCTGGTGGGGGGGGGGGAATGGGATGAGTGGCAGTGCTGGCGAGAAGTTGGGATGAGTGGTAGTGCTGGCGGGAAGTTGGGATGAGTAGCAGTGCTGGTGGTTGGTGGGATCAGAGGCAGTGCTGGGCTGAGTTCTGATCAGCCAACTTAGGTGCTCTTGATCAAGGTCATCTGCTGATCTGAGAACTGTAGTGGGGACCTTTAATGGCAACTCTAATCACAGGTAGTGTTACTCACTGTGTCTCCAGCTTTACTGTGTCCCAAGCTCTGTGGTGTCTCCCAGCAGTGACACCTATGCCGAAATCAGGAGATAGGGTCTCCTCCAGCCCCTCCCACTTCACATTACTCACCAGTCAGCTGACCTCCGGTCTCTGCCCCCCACCCATGCCATGAACTGAATGGGCGGCTGCGAAAAGGCTGAGTGGGCAGCCACGGGCTCCAGGGACAGCCCTGCTGTGCTTCCGCAAAAAGGCTGGGAGAGCGGTGCAGGCTTCAGGAACAGTCCAGGATTCGGTGACCCCTGGCAAATTGCCATTCGACCACTGGTTTAGGATAAAGGTCCACTTTAAGTTGGAACAGAAGGCAAAAAAATTAAAATTATGAACAGATAGGCTCTTTATGCAACGTCTCTTCTACAGTAAAATACATCTACCAGCCTGTTTGCATTCACCTGCAGAATGTTCACCGAGTTTACATTCCGGCACACTGGCAGTGTGCCTAGATGACTGCATTCCCATACATGCGCTGGAGTAGCATCACCTTGCACTGGCCAATCAAAACGGCTGAAGATCGGCACCCAGAAGATGCCAGCGAGTGACCTCATGGGAGTTGGACCATAGGTGAGTATTTGTGCCTTCAGTTCCGCTTTAAGTTGATCAGTCATCAGATTCACCTGCAGTGAATGTTTGCTTAATAAATAAAATAAATACGCCCCTTTAGGTTTCCTTACCTTCAAAAGTGCCAGATTACACCAGCCAGTGTGGCGGCAAGATTACAGCGGTGCCGATGCGTCAATTTTGGTGCAACGCACAATTTACTTTTCTCATTTAAACTTTAGTGAGATGTCACAAAGTGATATTTCATTAAAGTGGAACTTCAGTATGCTCCGCACAGGCTCCGCCCTCAGCACTGCTATTCATTTGCATGCGCAGATGCGCCCATTGGGCTCTGCCTGGCCTTCGGGTCCCCCACACACACACACACAAAGACAAGGAAGGTTTCAGACTACCCTGTTGCCAGTCTTTGCGCATGAGTTGAAAACCACACATGCGCAGAAGACCAGGGGAACTAGCGCATGCGCCGATGTGCCACAGGGCTCTCTCAGGACCCAAGCTCTGCAGAACATCTGCGCAGGGGGGCAGGGAGAATATCTCATCTTGGCGAGAAGAAGTGGAAGTGGAAATAAAGTATGTTGTAAAGAGAAAAAAAATTCTCATTGTAAGATGGGGGGGTATGGCACCTCAAGATGTTATTGAGGTTGAAGGCCCGCTTTAATGGGCATTAAGATAAAAATCCTGTGTGTAGCAGCCCCCCAGCACCCCCTAACACTTACCTGAGCCACTTCTCTGTCCAGTGATGTCCACAAATCCCTTGGCCGTCCAGGACTCTCCCTCCTGATTGGCTGAGAGACAGCAGTGGCACAATTGGCTGCCACGGCTGTCAATCAAAGTCAGTTAGCCAATCAGGGGAGAGAAGGGGCAAGGCTGAACGGCAGCTCCGTGTCTGAATAGACACACGGAGCTGCAGCTCAGCTCAGGTGCCCCCATAGCAAGCTGCTTACTGTGGGGGCACTCGACAAGAGGGAGGGGCCAAGAGCAGCAAAGAGAGAAGAGGAGGAACCAGGGTGCTCTGTGCAAAACCACTACACATAGGAGGTAGGTATAACATGTATGTTATTTTATTTTTTTAACTGAGACTTTACAATCACTTTAAGTTCTCTTGACCACAGTGTGGTGCAATGTGGTGGAAGTAAGAACAAGAAAAAGTCCTCTATGCTGCACATCGCTGCAAGACCCTATGAAACTGTGAATGATAGCCTCAGCCTGGGCACCAGCCAAGCTACGCCCACCAAAGCATTTCGCTCTGCCCTGCAGATTAATCATGGTGTTCCCCATAATGAAGCTTTGGGGGCAGAGCGAAACACATTGGGGGCATGGCACGGCATGGCTAGAGCCTGGGCCGAGGCAGGGTCTTGCAGTGATATGTGGAACATAGGACTTGTTTTTGTTCTTACTTGCGTTACTGGAGCTGGGGTGAGCTCTGTCCTTGCCAGCACTCCCAGCGGTATAGCACAGAAGAGGACCCGGCTGGAGCCTGGAGCGGCACGCGTCATTTGGTTTTTGGTCAGAGCGCAATATAGTGGATTATGTTGCACCGTGCTGCCCCTTTAAGTTTGCTCAACTCCAACTACTTTATGTTCATAGCAATCAATCCTTGACCCGAATAGTAATTATACAAGTAGAAACCATTAAAATGAAAAAAACTTTCATATAAAATTACCATAGGTTTTAAGTTTATCAGTCATCTTGTTGATTTGACGCTCCAGCCTGGCGTATCTTGCAAACTCATCCATCATGCTAATACTGGAGAGCTCCTGTCTCATACTTTGAATGTCAGACCTCATGAGAGACTCCTGCTCAGCATCCTTCTGCAGTAACCTGGATACCTGAACAGAAGAAGACAGTCTGAGAGAGAGCATGCAAAAAAAAAAAAAAAAATCCAACCACTTCCAACCTGGAGTTTGTGAACAAATGTCTGCAAACAACAAATCACACTCCACGTTGGTTGCAATGTATAACTGTGTGCAAGCTGTGATTCCGAATGAGCTGTCTGTGTGCCACGGTGGTGCCAGGGCTGTCTTCCGTTGTCCTTGGGAGAAGAGCACCCTCCATATTTGTAGAAGAAAAAAAATAAAAGAAAATGGCACTTTGCTATCACAGGCTTAGGGAGTGAGTGATGCTGGGTGGACTTAGTCTGACCTCCCCTGCAGATGGTCAGTATAGAAGGATTGAGGATTAATATTATTATATGTCACTCATATGATCAGATGATTTTTTATAATATTTTTTTTTAACAGGTCATCCCAATAAGAATTTATTATCTGTAGATTAGAAAAGGTTAACTAAGGTTACAAACAAGGAGAATGGAGCAGTGATGACAGTGATCAGGACGTGAAACTGCCTCCACTAGAGAGTAGAGAGACATAATCAGCTTAGGTTCATCTGCATTACATGTAGTGCTAGACATGCCCCATTTATACATACAGATTTTGTTTTTTGTTTTTTTGGATTTCCAAGGCTGTATCTTTTGATCAACCTCTTACTTTTACAAATATGACCATATATATATATATATATATATTATTCTTTTTTATTTCCATGGCCGCATCTGTTCTAATTGATCTCCTATTTTTATCATTAATCCCATATATATATATATATATTTGGGAGGATTTTCAGGGCTGCATCTCTTTCTAATTGATCTCTTATTTTAGAAATATGCTATAAATATATATATATATATATATATATATATATATATATGATTATAATTATTTCTAGGGCTACATTGTTTCTAATTGATCTCTTATTTCTATCATTATATATGTATGTATATATATATATATATATATATATATATATATATATATATAATTATTTATTTATTTTTTGAAGAGGATTTCCAGAGTTGCATCTTTCTAATTGACCTCTTATTTTAGAAATATATATATACCTATCTACACACATATATACCTATATATATATATATAGAGAGAGAGAGAGAGATAGATAGATAAAAAAATGGGGGGGGGGGGATTTCCAGGGCTGCATCTCCTATTTTAGAAATATGTTATAAATATCTATTTATTTTTTATTATTATTTCTAGTGCTGCATCGTCTCTAAGCAATCTATTTTTAGAAATGTGCCCCATTTATATCTATATAAACATCGATTTTTTTTTCAGGATTTCCATGGCTGCATCTCTTTCTCATTGATGTCTTTATTAGAAATATGCTGTATATGATTTGTTTTCTTTTATTGTGTCTAGTGCTGCATCATTTCTAATTGATTTTATTTTTAGAAATGTGCCTATATATATATATATATAATTATTTCTTTTTAATTCTTAGGGTTGGCTTTTTCTCTAATTGATCTCCCTTTTTTTTTAAAATATACCCTATAGATATATATAGACACACACACATTTTTTTTTTTAAGGTATTTCCAGGGTTGCACCTTTTTCTACTCGATCTCTTATTTTTAGAACCCCCCCCCCCCGTTTTTATTTATTCCCAGGGCTACCTTATTTTTATATGATTATTTTGTATAATCCTAGGGGTGGGTGATGGGGGGGAAGGGGGACGATTGGTTTATTTCTCCGGATTACTTACAATGGAGGAGAAGGCACCAAGCTGGCTTTTAAGGAGGTTGCACACAAACACGGTGCTGAGCACCAGCAGACACGCACAGCTCTCCGCCATGTTTTTTTTTTTTTTTTTCTCCCCCTCTCTCAGCCTGCGATCATCCACAACACAATAGCAATCATCCAAACCCCGCCCCTCGGGAACCAGGAAGGAGGCGGAGAGGTGGGGGGGGGGTGATAGACGGGACGAGGTGAACGAACGGACGGTGCGATCCCCCCAATGAGGGGTAACAATCCTCCTCTCCTCTCCCGGTTCCGTAGAATGGAGCGCACAGGAAGCGCACGCGCGCGGCGGATACATTTCGGATACATTTTTTAGAAACATTGTATTAGCGAAGCCCCGCCCACTTCAGAACGTTGAGTGCAAAAAGATAGGCAGCCTCTCCGCTCGCGCTCAGGGGGCCCCTCCCACTTCTTTTTTCTTTTTTTTTTTATCAATGTTACAACGTCGAAGCTGTATAGCTCAGAGCGGAGGTGGGCGGGGAAGCCTGACCAATCAGAGCGCGCCCTTCTATTTACCACCAGTGATTCAAACAAGAACGTAAAAGGAGAGAGGAGGAGGAGGAGGAGAGAAAAAAAAAAACTTCGCAATGGAGGGAAAAAAAAATAATCATAGCTAAAGCCGATTTAGTGAGGAGGGAGGCGGGGCTTGTAAGGAGGAGGCGGGGCTTGTAAGGAGGGAGGGGGAGGAGGAGTTTTGAGTGACAGGCGGCTCACCCAGACAGGTGCCGGTGTTATGGTTTGAAAGGCGCTCTTTAGCCGCGCTCGGCCAATAGGGAAGCGTCGGGGGCGTGGTTGAGGGGGTTCGCCCCGCCCACTCAGGTTGGAGCGGTGAGTAGATAAAAGAGGGCGGAGGGATCCTATCCGGTTTGAACTAGTTCTCTCTCTGGCATATTAACCGCTTGCAAGCGCCGAGCAGTGAGCTCAGTCTTTGTGAGTGACTCCATCTGCAGGAGGGGAAGGGATTCCTCCGCTCTCCGAGGCGCCCTTATCATTGGCTTTTTCCCGCTTCTATTCCTCACGTTTCAGGATTTTATTTGTTTTATTATTTTATTTTTAACTCTTCACAAGCACAACGTCCGCCATGCCGAAGAGAAAGGTAAGCAGACTGCGCGCGGTGCCGTACCGATCGGTATCTCCCGGGGGGGCGCGAGTTTTATTATTCCGTCACCCCCTCGGGACTCTCCGGGCGGGAAGACACCCGTACACACCGCTCCGGTATTTTGATTTTTTTTTCTGTATGATAACGTTCGTTATGGCGGTGCAGTGGTGGGGGGAGGGGCTGCAAGTAATGGCGCGCAGAGCGGATCAGTTCTTCTTCTCCCCTCCTCCTTCTCCTTCATCGCTCGGCGGCGGGCTCTCCTCACAGCGTCCCCCGCGCCACCACGTTCTAGAACGTTCGGGAGAAAGGAGGGGGGAGATTTGCGTCTCCGGCCAATGGGAGACAGCGCGCGCGGGAGCGCTGAGCTTTGTGACGTCACGTGTTCGGTGAGAATCACCCTGGTTGGGGGAGAGAAAAGGCGCTCGTGCCGCCATAGAGAGGGAGTGGGCGGGGCCCCGAGGGCAGCTTCTCATTTGCTTATAAGGCCGATTACATTGTTACAGCGCGCGCACACCCCCTCCGACTCTCCCGCCTTTTCCTCTTCTCCCTCCCTCCTGTCTGTGCTTATGGCGACGCGGCCTGTCTCTTACTCTAGCGCCCTCTGGTGTCCGCTGGGGTTTTGGAGGACTGAACTGTTATAGTGGAGTAGATTAGGTAACTTCTTCAAGGTCAGCCCTGTGATTGTCTCATCTCCTTCCATAAGCTCTCTTCTAAGCACATAATTTTTATTTTTTTTTCTGTTTTTCAGGTGAACGCTGCTGAGGCTGGAGATGCCAAGGATGAGGTATGGAGAACACTGATACTACGTGTGCTGCTTTATGACATCTATTATACTAAATATATATTTTTAAGTATGTTATATTAAATCTATATTGTATTCAATGTGTCTCTAATATGACCCAGTAAAATTAGATATAGAGCTAAATCTGTGTGTGTGTGTAGAGATAGATCTATCTCTATCTATCTCCAGTTCACACCACATGCAGTCCAGTGTTTGTTTTTTCCCTGCATCAAAAACACGTGGAAAGTTGGTTATATGCATTTGGTGTGAATGCACTGGACCCCTGTACAATGGGGAAAAGAAGCACCTGGAATGAATCCGGAAACACAACAAACGTACCGCAACGTGCATGAAGAATGCATCTGGAGTGTGTTTGTGGTGTAAAGCAGCCCATATATCTAATATGTTCTGTATAATTAAAATCTTTTTTATATTTTATCTAATAGATCTTTTCCTCTTGTATCTAATATGGCTTCTCTTGTATATCTAATATGGCTTCTCTTCTCTCCTTGTATATCTAATAGTGTCTTCTTCTTGGCTATCTAATGGGGCTACTCTTCTTGTATATCGAATGGGGCTTCTTCTCTTAGTCAAAGCAAAAGAACAAGTTCTTCTGGACTGCAACACTCCGAATAAAATGTCTTTATTTGTAAAATCCAAAAAAAACACACTGCAGGTCACAGCACACTGGTCAAGCTGACGCGTTTCACGCTGTACTCATGTTTTATCAGTGCGAAACGCACCAGCTTGAACAGTGTGCTGTGACCTGCAGTGTGTTTTTTTTTCTTTTTGGATTTTGCAAATATGTTTTATTCAGAGTGCTGCAGTCCAGAAGAATTTGTTCTTTGCTTTCCCTGATTGTGCATTGCTTGCACCCGTGGTGTTTGGGAAGAAGTGATCACTTGGAAGACATTCACACCTGAGCGTCTCGTTCCCAGGGCTTCTTCTTCTCTCCTTGTATATCTAATAGGGCGTCTCCTTCTATATCTAATAGGGCTTCTTCTTCCTCTCCTTGTATATCTAATAGGGCTTCTTCTTCTTCCTCTCCTTCTTGTATATCTAATAGGGCTTCTTCTTCTTCTTCCTCTCCTTGTATATCTAATAGGGCTTCTTCTTCCTCTCCTTCTTGTATATCTAATAGGGCTTCTTCTTCCTCTCCTTCTTGTATATCTAATAGGGCTTCTTCTTCCTCTCCTTCTTGTATATCTAGGGCTTCTTCTTCTTGTATATGACATAAATATGTTGGGTTTTTAAAGTAACATTTTGTGCATAGTTCAGTGTTTTAACTTTTATTCTTTTTCTAAAGTGCATGGTCTGATCTTGTACATTTTTATCTTGCAGCCCAAGAGGAGGTCGGCACGGTTGTCAGCTGTAAGTATTTACAGTAGGCCTGAAATGGAGACGATAGGCTTCAAATGTGTCTCTAGAATACTTATTTAGTTTTGCACAGCAGGGAGGAGGGTTGTACCCTCTGTAGGGTTTTTATTGCTGACGAACATTATCAAATCACGTGCAAGTGTTCACAAAACCTTTTTTTTTTTTTTTTAGGTTTTCTTGTATGTGATTGGGTGGTGTTTGCAAAGAATTTGCACCACATTCATTCACAAATTGCCACAGCCTTTTTACTTAGTTGAATCCACCCCACAGTCTAAGAGGGCCTCCCCATCCCTTGGGCACTGGGGGGGTCCAGTTTTTTCTCTAGGGCTTAAAGCGGAAGTCAAGTCAAACACTAATTATACTTCCCACTTTAATTTACATAGTGCATTTAGGCCAGCTTGACCCAAACCATGTCCCTCGCAAACATGAGGCCGCTGGATGTACAGTATAAACTATGTAGCTGCAGGCACATAAAGCATACTGCAATGTGTTCCAGGTGTGAGCCGTCACTTCCCGCCTCATACCCGGAACAGAGTTTACCACGGCGGTGCTCAGAGCAAGCAGTGTTTTCTATAAATACAAAGCTTCCTCTGGCTGAGTCAGAGGCGTGCACTAAGAGGAAGTTTTGTATTAATTGCTAGAATACATTGCTTGCTCTGAGCGATGCTGCGGTAAACTCTTCTGTGTTCTGGGTGTGCACCCGCTAAGTGTCGGTTTGCACCTGGAACATAGTGCTTTATGCAGCCGCAGCTACGTATGTACATCCAGCAGCCTCACAGGTTACTGAGGGGCATAATTTGTTTGTGCCAAGCATGTATTCGATCTACCCTGTAAAGGAAAGATTTTTTATACTTGTGCTGAGAACCATCTGGTCACTTGATCGTGTGCCAGCTTCAGTCTAGAGGGGGGAACACAAACAACGGCTGCAGAGCTTAGGTGATGCCATCGCCCATAGGCATCTGTTGGCTGTCCCTCTACACTGAAGCTGATCTTGTGACCAGACCGGAGCACCCTTTGAATAGGGAAATATAGACCTTTTCTTCACGTAGGGTAGAAAGAAGGCTTGGAGTGATAGAAGATTTAGTTTATTCCTTGACTGAATTTCTGTTTTCAGCAGCAGAGGAAAAACTGGAAACCTCCCAGAGTAAGCGGGAACCCCTTAGACCAGGGGTAGGCAACCTCGGCCTTCCAGCTGTTTTGAAAGTGCAATGAGACATTGCAAGACCCTGACAGTCGCAGGCACGAGGGGGATATGTAGTTTCACCACAGCTGGAGCGCCGAGGTTGCCTACCCCTGTCTTAGACTGTGGGGTTGATTCTACTTAAAAAAACAATAGGCTGAGGAAGTTTGCAAGTGAATGCAGTGTTTTTAATTTGAAAAAAATACTCAACAATGTGCATGAAACATTAAAGGAAGACTTTATTTTTTAGCTTGCACATGATTTGCTAATGGTAGTTGGCCGCCCCCAGTGTGGACAAAGGCAGCAATAAAACCCCACATGTTTGGATAATGGTAGTCAGCAGAGCTTTAACTCATTCGTTAAGCTTATTTTCAGCCAAGGAAGCTGCCATCTTGGCTGCCGTTTGATCTTCAGCTGCACATGTGATCAGTACCAGCCATTTGAAGGTTTGACAGTTTGGTAAAAGCACAAGCAAATGTAATGGGTATGGTCCGGGTACATGCTGAGGCTAACTTTTTTTAAATTTATGGATTTAGTTTCTGTTAAGTTTCCCAAAAAGTTGGTTCGAGGCATACGAATAACGGTCAGAGCGTCTTGTGCTGTAAACTGGCAAGTCATGAACTGTTGGTGAAGTAACAGACCATGTGTAGCGCCATGCCAATTGCAGGTCAGAGGTTAAGATGGTTCCTTCCCTGGCTGTAAAGCGGGGGTAGGCAACCGCTGCCCTCCAGCTGTGGTGAGACTACAAATCCCATCATGCCTCTGCCTCTAGGAGTCATGCCTGTGATTTGTCAGGGTCTTGTAGTTTCAAAACGGCTGGAGGGCCAAAGCTGTCTACCTCTGCTGTAAAGGATAGAAGGGTTTAGTTCTGCTTTGTTATACTATGTGAACATGTATAAAGTTGATGTTTTTATCCTCATTTGGCTGCAAAAGTGGACATCTTCCCCAGTGGTGCACAAACTGCAAAAAGTAAGAGAACGCTTTTCACTGCTCTTCAGGGTTTGTCCACAAATTGCAAGTTAGCCTCTTAAAACTGACTATCTATGACCTAGCGGATACGTTTTGCATTTAAATATTGAATTATACAGATCTTCACAGCACTGTTCTATAATCATTACTGTGGGGAACTGCACTTTCCTGTCAGTGAACCAGCTTCTTCCTGGGCTTTACTAAAGGAGTGGTGAATCTTCACAAAGTTGGGTGAATAACGTCAGTTATCCAACTGTGAGGAGCGAGTTCCTGTTCCCTTTGAATGCCCAGTCGCAATGTTTTCCGCAGGATTGAATAACAAAATGTAAAGATCTCCACTTGTTTAATAAATTAGAATGACTAAGATGAGGCTGGTTTCGAAAAGTGTAGCAACCCAGAGTAATGATACTAGTACAGGTCCGTGTAATTCAATCTTTAAAAGTGAGACTTTATAAGCGCGGTTGTCCAGAGAAGGGTAATGTGTGGTAATAGTAAATTTAGCCGCCTTAAATTAGCTTTTAACTAAAACTAGAGTGCAGTACAGTTGTTTGGGCTAGGTTAATATTTTGTGCTTTGTGGGAATGCATGCAAAATTGCATGATTTTTCAGCAATGCATAAAAACCATGCATCCCTTTGTAGATGCACAGTGGTGGCATTAATTCATAATGGCTCCTGTATGCATCTTGCCATACAAAAGCATTGGTAACGTCTATAAGCCTAGGGCAACACATTGAAAGAAATGGGCTTCCCTAAATGCAGTGCCTGAAAATCTTCAAAAACATTCTCTGCCACACCTGCCGGTGTGAAGAGTCCCAATCGGAGATCAGAAAAATTGTTGCAATAGATAAATGGCTGTTTATAATCTTACTCTTAGTAAAAACTGGAGGTTGCAGTCATGTTCTCAACTCCAGGTGTGACTGTAGAGTTGGCCTTTTCTATTGTCAATAATAAGTGTGGTGCAATACAAAAACACTTTTGCTTCACTCCTTAAAGCGGAGTTCCACCCTTTTTTTATGTTTATTAAAAGTCAGCAGCTACAAAAAGTGTAGCTGCTGGCTTTTAATAAACATACACTTACCTGCTCCACTGTCCAGCGACGCTCCTCTCCCCCTTCCTCTGCCGGCGCGTCCATTCACAGTATGGGCACCTGGCCGGGCACTCACTGCGCATGCGCGAATGGCGCAGCGCTCTGAGTGGACAGGCGATCGCCTGGGACCTGTCACGTCCCAGGTGATCGCCTACAGGGAGGAGCCGCCACAAGGCGATATGATGTATCGCCTAGGCGGCTCCAGGGCGGAAGGACAGGAAGTCCCACTCCTACTGAAGCCCCCACTCCCCCCCAAAAAAATTACATGCCAAATGTGGCATGTAAGGGGGTGAGGAGTGGAAGAAAATAAAATTGGGTGGAACTCCACTTTAACTAATTGGTGTTGGGAATCAAAGATTAGGGTTGGTTTTGGGAGCAGAACAATTTGTGCATTGAGAAAGTGTATAAAGGGAACGCCCCAGAGGCAATCCATTGCGATCAGCTTTTAGAACTTGCACATCTGTGAGGATGCTGATGCAACCCGTTGAAGAGGGCCTTTAGTGTTTGTGAGATAGTTTAAAAAAAAAAAGCACTGCTGTTTAGCAATAATCTTTTTGGATATTATAAGGAAGAACTTCATTAGAACCTCTAATTGCCATTGACTTAAAGAGGAGTTCTGGTCAGCAGCTACAAAAACTGTAGCTGCTGACTTTCACAAAAAGCAGCCACTTACCTGTCCCATGATCCAGCGGTGTGGTCACCCCAGTCAGTCTTCCCCCCGCTGTCTAAGGTCCCCGGCATCTTTACTACTTCACAGCCGTGTGCCTGCTGCACATTGTGAATGGTGGATGCATTCTTCTGGGATCTGTCGGTGTCCCAGAAGACCAAGGGTCAAAATCGGGTACATGCTATACCCCCACCCCCTGCGCTCCTCAAAAGTGGCAATTGTTCAAGAGGAATAATGTAATTTTCGCAGTCCAGATTGCATTAAAAATTACAATGAACTTTTTTTTTTTTTTTTTCCTATTATAGAAACCCGCTCCTCCAAAGGCTGAACCAAAGCCAAAAAAGGAAAAGGCTGCAGTAAAGGTAAATAAAAATAACTGGCTTCCCAACGAACACATTTTTTTTTACATTAGGATTGTATTGGCCTAGTGGTGGAACTCTGTAGCTGCCATATACTGTTCAAACGTTTTGAAAGGCTTAGGCAAAATTATCTGATTTCTGGTGGGAAGATTGGAGTTGAGATGGTCTGATCTACAGTTTAGGGTATATCATGTGACTACTTAAATATATTGGTAAGAGTAAATGTCACTTTGAGCAGACAACTCACTAATCCCCTCTGCCTATGGTTCTTTGCAGTGTAACAGAGCTGATCTGATTGGTTACCAAGAGCATGGCTTCTTGTAAGAAGGAATCAAACAAAATAATGTATAGCCAAAACTGTCCCAACATAAATGGATGTCAAAGAGAAAAGAGCTTTCTTGTAAATGATTAAGCGTTGGTGACCAATAGGAGATGCTGTTTAACTAGCCAATAGGGTTTTGGGTTAAGTAATTTTTTTTGGGGGGGGGAGTGGTTGTTTGGGGAATCATTTGATTCCTTTTGACATGAAGCCATGCAGGCCACTGCTCTTTCAGACCAGTTGAATCTGAGACTATGAATAGGGCACAACCAAGGCTGAACACTGTCAGAAACGATTTGAAAACTTAAAAAACTTTTTATGAAAACGGTTATTAGGACACACTAGACTGCAAACTAACACAGGCTATATGTAGCAATTAAAGATGTCCTGGTGGTGCTACATAATTTGGAGTAGAAAAAATCATTTTGAGATTGCTTGAATTTATCCAGATCTAATTGGGGAGAGGCAGAACAAATGCCCCAATCTAATACAGAAAGGTGTGTTTTTTTTTTTTTTTTAATCACTCTTCCATACCAGTGGTGTAAAGGAGAACTTTTGCAGGTAAAAAAATATGCATTTTGTTTTGGAAGCCTGTAAAGCATTGCACCAGTGATCAGCAGATAGCTGTTGCCATGCAGATCTGCCCGTATAGCTGCTTGCTTGTACCGCATACGAGAAAGCCGATACGTAGAATCAATGAACTACTACAGAGCTGTGGTAGTTGAGAACTACAAGCCAGCAGCTACTAACGAAGACTGTCGGGACTTGTAGTTTTCCATGCAGGGGGTGCATTATTTTTTTTTAAATTGTGACAACTAGCAAGGGGAGAAGATCCCTCCTGTTAGCTGTCAAAGTTGGCAAGCTGGGTCTGGCCCTTTTCATAACGGGCTACACCCTGAAAATGGGTGTAGCCTGTTATGAAAGGTGAACTTACCCTTTAACTTTTACTATATTAATGCTGGATTGACAGCAAAAATACCAGGGCATAAAAAGTGTAAAACTGCTTATAAAAGCGATGAAACCAGATCTTTATCAGTGTGTATCATCATTGCTGTTTGAATAGAATAACTTATTGCTTCCAATTGCAAAATTTCTACATTTTCCACAAGTGTCCAGTTCCTGTGACTATTGTACTCCCTACATTGAGGATTGCTTATTCTCATTGCATCTTCTGAGCTTCGGAAAAACTGCAGTTATATTTCCCCTTGGTTGTATAACCGTTTGTAGTTCATTATTGAATATTTTTAGCTGCTGTAGAACTTGGGTCTGCTTACAGGGGTTGATTTACTAAAAGTGGAGAGTGCAAAATCTGGTGCAGCTGTGCATGGTAGCCAATCAGCTTCTAACGTCAGCTTGTTCAATTAAGCTTTGCTGATAAACCTGGAAACTGATTAGTTTCTATGCAGGGCTGCACCACATTTTACACTCCAGTTTTTGTAAATCAACCCAACTGTCACTAGTAGTTCTCTGGCTGTTGCTGATGTACGACACACAGGGAATGCACGCTCAGCTCAAGTGAGAGCAGGGGCCTCTAGTTTCTAATGTAGAACACGTGTTTATGTTGATGCTTTCTTTTCAGGAGAAGTCTGAAGACAAAAAGGTTCCAGCAAAGGGAAAGAAGGGTGCTAAAGGCAAACAGACTGAAGAGGCTAACAAAGACGAGACTAACGAGGACGTGCCATCTGAAAACGGAGATGCAAAGGACGATGAGGTGGGTTTTCTCTTTGACACTGACATGTTTTAAAGAAAATACCATTACAACACAAGATCCGCATGTAAATCCTGACTGTTCTGTATGGTTAACAGAACTAATGGTGTTTTGAAGTTGTGCTACTTCAGTGCGATTTCATTGCAGCTTGCGACTTCATTTTAAGTCAATGCAAGGCGCAGTGAAATGACAGAAACCTTTTCAACTTGAGTTGCAACAATTCAAACTGTTCCATTGCCACAAATAAGGTGCAACTTGTCATGTGATTTGACAGTTCAAAATTGCATGACAAGTCGCACTGGTGTGAACCAGGGCTAATGGTGTTGGTATAACTCACTGACTTGTAAGGATTCCTAATCTATTTGTCAACATAGCCCAGCATGAGCTTTAGCCCATGTTCACACTGAGCTGCGGAGTTCAGCTGAACTCGCACAATGTAACTCCCGCTTGTTGGTTCTGTTTTCGGCTGCGATTTCGGAGACATCTGTGCAGGTTTCTGCACAGATGTCAATGTAAATTGCAGCCTGAAATTGCAAAAAGTAGTACAGAAACTACTTTTTGAAATCGGCGCCGCAGATGCGGCGTTGCACCGGTTAGGACGTTGCCATTGTCTGTGAATTCTGCCGATTTGACATGTCAAATCCTACCAGGGTTAAGTGGTGACACTGTCAAAAGGTGAGTGAGCAATTGCCAAGAACACTTCTGTGGGGAAGCTTGAAGTGGTATTCTCACTTATGTCCAAACCGCCATCAACTGATGGCGCCACTCTGAATTTTAGCATGGCAGGAGTGTGAGGAGGCGAGACTAAAGAATTATAAATGCTTTGAATGGATGTTAGATGTTGTCTTTGAATGCAAGTTTTCAAGAGCATCTCTGACCCTTGGTCGAGCAATAATTCTGGACAAACCAAACCACAAGCTAAATCTAAGAAAGAGTTTTGTCTAAAAAAAAATAGGGGGGCCTTTTTGCCTAAAGCTTTCTTGTAATTGCAACCTTGAGTATGCCTTCACAATCCAATGCCTGCATTGGTTTTAAACCAGTGTTTTAGGGAAGGCTTTCCTGAAATTTGGGTTACTTTACCTTATGAGTTATGTTCCAAGTGCCCCTGGATTTTCCTACCGTAAACCCTGCATATGTGCAGTTTATTAGCCTCTTAATGCTACAGCATATGTGCCCTGCCGGTCAAGTGTGCACATGCTCGGATAGGGAATGCTGCCACGTGCAGTCTTGTAACTGAGGTGGCATTTTCTTGACCCCCAGGTGAAAGTAACTGTCAGTGCATTGAAAGCACTTTGCAGACATGACAAGTGATGGGCAGATTACTGTAGACTGTGTAACTTTACAGGCTTTAGACACTTTTTTGTGCAGTGCCTAAAGTCACTAAATCCTATTTATATAATCTACCTATGGGATGTGGCACTCAGCAGGATCAGACTTGGATGGTTACTGTAGACCAGGGATCTCCAAACTGCAGCCCTCCAGCTGTTGCGGAACTACACATCCCATGAGGCATTGTAAAACTGACATGCACAGACCTGACTAGGCATGATGGGAATTGTAGTTCCTGAACTGGAGGGTGATCGTTTGGAGACCACTGCTGTAGACAAATGGGTGAGGATGAGAGAACGTTCGTGATGGGAGTTTCTCAGCAGACACAGTTCCACCTATTACGGAAGGGATTAGGAGGAGACCAAGTTTTAAACAATGGACGCCCGCAGCCTCTCAATATTTTTAGGTACACTGACTCCAGTAAAAGGCGAGGGGGGGCATTTTCAGCCCAAAAAAGGGCTGAAAATCTCATTTAACAGCAAATTGGAATCATTGAAAATTTGTACGACAAAGGCTTTTTTTTTTTTTCCTTGTATGAAAATGGTACACTAAGCGAAAATCATTTGTTCTGTTCCCGTATGAGAAAAATCTGCAGTTTGTGCCTTTGGGGATTTTCATACGGAAGTTGTGTACACACTATAGGAAAAATGGACGAAAATGTTCGCCAGATTTTCTTACGTTTGTGTATGAGCCTTTACACGTCTAAATCTGCAGGCATCCATGATCTATCTTATCTAGCCCTGTAAAGAAATTCTGTTGGCTCTGCAGAGGACACAGCCGACAACGGCTGTGAAATGGGGAAGTGAAGTTACCCATAGAGTTACTATGTCTGCTGCCTCCTCTGTGCCTGCCTCGACAGCTCAGTGTGGGACCGCACTGGCTTCAAAAAAAATTTAGTGTTAGGGCTCTTTCACACAGTCCGTGTGCGGGCTTGGCTTTGCTCATCGGATCGCTCCTTCGATCCCCGCTGAGCAGGCAGATGACAGGTTTGTCTCCGCACACTGCAGGGACCAACCTGTCAGCGCCCCTATGGGGGATCGGATGACGACGGACCGTAGTTTGTTGTCGTCCGATCCGCCAGACGGATGGAAAATAAGGTTTTCCTCCGTCGCACTTTGGCGGGTCAGATGTCAGCCGACATGTCAACGCTGACATCCGTGGCTCCATAGGGGTACATGGCGCATCCGTTCAGGTCCGCCTAAAAATCTGACAGGCGGACCTGAACAGTCCATCTGTGAAAGAGCCCTTAGGGTGGGTGGACTTCTACTTTTAGCTTTGACTAAAAAAATTGGAAGCTAGTTGGTTTCTGTGCAGAGCTGTGCCAGATTTTGCACACTCCAGTTTTAGTAAATCAACCCCATAGTGACGGTTGCAAGGTCTATCCTGGTTGTCTCAGGAAGTTTTTTTGTTTCTGTCTTTAATGTAGATTACTTTTGTGGTGACTTGAAATAAATGTTTTTTGTTTTTCAGGCTGCAGCATCCGACAAGGATGAAAAGGAATCTAAGTCTGAATAACCTACATCTTGTTCCAAGTCTTTTATCAGTGGTTCCTGTACCTCCCTTGTACAATTCAGAGGAATATTTTTATCAACTATTTTGTAAATGCAAGTTTTTTAGTAGTTTAATTCTAGAAAACACATTTTTAAAATAGGAGGGAATCCCACCATGTCTTTTTGTTCCAAAATTGTTTTCATTTTTTAATACACGCTTGGATGGAAAGCCCATTTTTTTAAAAAAAATGTTATCAAGTGTGAAGTATTTACTGTGGAGCACTTAAAGGTTAATTCCATGGCTGTGTTGTGATGGTTCAAAGTAATTTCACCTAATTTTGACCTATGCCCCATTGATCTTGCTTGCAGGCCAAGTCAGAAGGCAAAGCCTGGATTTTGGTCTGAGTCACAGGTTTTTTCAAAGGTTTTTTTTTTTATGTCTTAACAGTTAAATTGTTCTCTGTACCCATACTGTCTTGCGTACAATTTTTACATCTAATAAAAGTCCCCAGGTGATGGATTTCCCTCTGAAAAATTGTGTACTTATCTGTGATGTTACCATTTTTTTTCCTATTTTTTTTTTTTTTTTTGGGGTAGTGGTATTTTATTTTCAGTATCTGTGTAAAAGTGCTGTGAATCTTTTTGGAAAACTTCGAGTGTAGTGAGTGTGATGTACTGGGAAGCTTAAAAGAAAAGCGGTTAAAAAAATGTCAACCACTTCACTCCCAGGGCGGCTGCATTTAAAAAAAATTTGTTTGGTATCTATCCCATCATCTCATTTTTACGGAGAATGGGTTAAGCTAACGGCATCAGAGATACTGGTACGAGGGGTGCTTTGTGTTTTAAATATTTTTTTTACAAAAATGCCAACTTGTCCTTTAAACTTCAAGTTGGGGAAGCCGCTAGGGTTTGTTTGGTTTCTGACTTTAATTTTGACTACATGTTTTTATTCCTAGATTTCCAATCTACTAGAGTTTAAGGAAAAACAATGTACAGATTGTTCATAGTGTCTGTGTACTGATCACCAAACCAATAAAACCTGGTTGAAAAAAGTTAAAGTAAATTTTTGGGTTGTGAACTCTGATTTCTAAGTTTGTCTTAACAGGAGGTAATTGTATCGGACCATACCAGAACAGTGCTATGTAGATGTGACTGGTTTTTGGTTTTGCTTGTTTATAAACTGGCTTCCCTAAGTGCGCGCCACCATTCCTTGCACGGGTAAGGCCCCTTAAACATGGGGGAGGAATCGGTCTGCGGAGCAGGTGGATGATAGGTCAATGTTGGCTCTGCTCTGGCTGTTCTCTGAGGCGGTCAGATGGAAACGGGACTACCTGTCCCTTTCCATCCGACTGATCTGATCCGCTAGACCAGGAGTCTCCACACTTTTTAGGCAAAGGGCCAGGTTACCGTCATTAAGGCTTTAGGGGCCAGTGGGAGTAGAAAATGCCCTGGCATCGACGCCCCATTCATTTTGATGGATGGAAGGAATAGTGCCCCATTGATATAACAATGAGCAGTACCTCATTGATCGTGTCAGTAGGTGGAACAGTGCTCCATTGTTGGTGTCAGTGAAATAGCGCCCCAAGGGCCAAATAAAGGCAAGCAGAGGGCTGCAGTTTGGAGACCACTGCGCTAGACGGATGGGAAAAGAATCCCCATCCGTCTGTTTTTGGCGGCCCAGACATGTGTCCATTCACATCCACCTCCCCATAGAGAACAATGGGTTGTCTGATTAGGTCATCTGAAATAGGCATCCGTACCTGATTGGTCTGCTGGTGTGAAAGGGGCCTAAAATGCTCCTCTCCCTCAAAAATGGGTAATGTTAGAATAACTTTGCTCACTAATTGCTCCAATGCTCAGTTGTGAGGTAGCCCTTTGTGTACAGTGCATGGCTTAGTCCTGCATTGTACTTGAGGGCTGTGCAGCCTGGAACATTATAGAAGAGGCTGCCACACAAATTGGAGGGAGTGGAGGAGTAAGGCAACCTTTTCCCCGCAAGAATCTGTAGTTTCCTGTATCTGGAATGATGGGTGTGTGAAAAGCTGCAACTACTCAGTCCATGCAATGACAGGCTGACGACAACCATAGATATTGACTGTTTGCACAGTCAGATTACCTACGGTATTGTGGCTGTGATCACTGGCTTTGCAAACGGTCACGAAAAGCTGTGGCTGCAGTCAGCCTGTCATTGCATCGACTAAGCAGTCACAGCTATTCGCACACGTGTCATTGCAGATGCAGGTATCTGCAGTTTCATGCCATTAGAAATAGCAGGGCTTGTCCATTGCCCGTGTGAATGTAGCCCAAGGATAAATCTCCTGTAGAGTGACCATTTAACTCTGGTAGTTAGAGCTGCACAATTAATCGTTAAAAAATCGTGCTCTCGGTTCAACCCTCCTGACGGATCTCTATTGCAGTTTGACAATTTTTTTCATATAACACGTGGAGACACTTATCTGCTCTCAGCTGTCTATAGAAAAAATCCGGGCAGTCTGCCAAGTTAACATAAAACGTAACTAATGCCGGCCATACACGGTTCGAACTTCGAAATAATTTTCTTTTGAATATCGCAACAAAGAATTTTCGTACGAATTTTGCACTGTTGGTGGGCTGCAGCAACAGCCGATTTTCGTGCGGCAATCAAATTTGGGGAATTGGAAATGTTTTGAAAAACAAACTATTTTCTAATCAATGATGGGAGAATCGTGCGAGAAGTAATTAAAAATAAAATAAAAAATGCGTATGTGATAGAAAATTATTTTCTGTAGCAACATGATGGCTTGGTCGGCCGAATTTCAAAAATCAATGGTGGGATCACAAACTAACTTTCTGATTTTGAAAAGAAAATTTGTTCGTAATTCGAACCGTGTATGGCCTGCTTAACGCTTCCTTATAGATCAAAGGGATGAACTCTAAATGCAGGAAGTATAACCACTCTAAATCTTTTTCTGACACTTGTTTCTTAAAGGGGTTGTAAAGCTTTGTTTTTTCACCTTAATGCATCCTATGCATTAAGGTGAAAAAAACCTTGCTACTGCAAGAATTCACGACGTACGGAGCAATCTGCAACTTAAAAACAAATTTTGCCAAATCTGAAGCCATAGGAGTGGGGATACCACCACAACTGACCTACCTCCAGTCCAGTTTTAAACTAAAATGAATACGCACAGCCCTGAAATGCCTAGGCACACACATCCCCACCCTACAACCTTCTCAAAACTACGAACTCAACTTCCCACAACTACTGAAAACTATCAAGTCATTGCTTACCCAATGGCACATGGGCCTGCATTCCTGGCTAGGCAGCTGCAATATCCTGAAGATGACTATTCTCCTGAAACTCCTTTACCTCATGCAAGCCCTGCCCATCCACATACTGATGTCTTACTTCAAACAGGTGCAATCTTTATTCACAGAATTTGTCTAGGCTAAGAAAAGACCCTGGCTAGCACACAAACTGCTTGTCCTTCCAAAACTACAGGGTGGTCTTGCGCTACCGGATGTATGCGCCTATTCCCAGGCAATACGTCTGGGGAGACTTGTAGATTGGTGTCTCCACCAAGAAACCAAGCTCTGGACTCAAATAGAGCAGAGCGTGATTCTCTACGAGGGAGTTCATGGTGCTACTCTGCACTATCGGCCGAACTCAAACGTCGCCCATTGATGGGAACCACCTTACGAATCTGCTCCTGACTCCTTTCCCAGGCCTCCCCAAACTCCCCTTTGTACCTCATACTGGGGAACCCTAAATTCTCACCTGGTGTGCAGGCCTCCCTCTTTAGCTCTGGGGGGCGTTGGAAAACAATCTCAGCTTATGAACGCCTTGGGCCCGTTTCGTCTGGACTTCCTGAGAGCGTGACAACTAAGCCATTTTCTCAACTCTAAGCAACCTCCTGTAGACAGTAGCCTGCCACTTGCACTGCAATGGGAGTACAGGGCCATACGCTCTCCCTGACTTATGAACACAACACCTGCTGATTTTGTCCCTTCCAGGTCTACTGAAATGGGAAAGGGAGTTAGACTGTCGGTCCAACACAACCAAGAGACAACACATACTTCAATATACACACAAATCTTCCACATGTGCCAAAATCCAGGAAACTAATTACAAGCTACTATCCTGGTGGTACAGAACCCCAGTGCTTTTACACAAATTCTTCCGGATGGCGTCTGATCTTTGTTGGCGCTGCCTGGAAGACAGTTACCTTGGTACACATCTTCTGGGCCTGCCCTAGACTAACACACTTCTGCGCGAGTGGTCCGAGAGACCATACAGAAGTTTACAGACCGTACCATCCCAAACGACCCAGCATTGTTCCTCCTCCATGCGTCCTCCATACCTGATAGGGTATACAACAAATCCGTGATTCGACACTTGCTAGATGCAGCCAAAGCCTGCATCCCACTTCAATGGAAATCTCCACTCCCACCAACTGTCACCCTGTGGCTCCAGAAGGTGGAAAACATATGGAAGACCTTATCCTCACGGTGCAAAATAGGCAGGAGACGTTCTCCAAAAGCTGGCAACTGTGGAACATTTAAATTTTTTCTGTTGAGGGTCAGGCGATGCAGAATAACACCTTTTGTGCTCTACTGAACGTTGAGTGGTAATCCCTGATACCGCTCCATATGCGCAATCTCGGCACTCCATGCTTGTGGGTACACCTATTCTCAACCCCCTGCTCCCCCCTTTTTTTTTTTTCCCCCTTCTTACTTAATCTTTCTATTCAAGGTAGGCTCTGCCTGCACTGTTTTCTGACTCCCATGTTGGGGAGACCTGTGAAAAAAAACAATGGAAAAGACCGGACTGAACCCATGGGGCAGCAGTCTCATACCACACCACACTGGTAACACAAACTCGACCTCCCCTAGATGGGAGAACATCTAATGATCCTAACCGCATTACAGAGCAGTAGACCCAGGCCAGCTATAAGATACCTAAGAGTCACACTGTGAATGTGATATATTGTTTGTACATACCTGATATACTGTACTGTTAACTGCACTGTCTTTGTAATAGCAGTATATGACGAGTTATGATTCTGTTTACGTGCTAATATTTTCTGTTATGCATTGACTTGTATTGTTGCGGCCCATGTGGGTCTCTTTCCTGATATAAATAAATAATAATAAAAAAAAAAAAAACACCTTGCACTCTCGGGCCCCCTGTTTTACTAACCTGAGCCACGAAACTCCATGGGTACGATCCCGCGATGCTTTCCCCCAGCTTGAGGCGGCTCTTTATTGGAGATTGATAGCAGCGCAGCCATTAGCTCCCGCTGCTGTCAATCAAATTAATGACGCGGGGGGCGGGGTCGAGTGATACACTTGGCGGCTAAATCCCCCTGTGAGAGCGCTTCCCAGAACGGGGGTTAGCTCTTGCGGGAAGGAGCAGAGACAGCCGCCAAGGGACCCCAGAAGACCAGGATCGGGGCCACTCTGCAAAACGAACTGCACAGTGGAGGTAAGTATGGTATGTTTGTTTAAAAAAAAATTAACCCTTACAACCCCTTTAAGTTAAAATCAATATTTTTTACTAGAAAATTACTTGGAACCCCCAAACATTATATATATTTTAGCAGGGACCCTAGGGAATAAAATGGCAAATGCTGCAATATTTTATGTCACACTGTATTTGCCCAACGGTCTTTCAAACGCATTTTTTTGGGAAAAAATACACTTCAATGAATAAAAAAAACAAAACAGTAAAGTTAGCCCAATTTTTTTTGTTTAAATGTGAAAGATGATGTTACGCCGCGGGAATCGTGAGAGAATCGTGATCTATCTTCTAAGCGAAAAAAATTGTGATCCTCATTTTAGCCAAAATCGTGCAGCTCCACTGGTAGTACAGGGCTACTTCCAGGGTTGGACTTTTAAAGTGTGCCGATTTTCTAAGAAATCTGGAGGTTTGTAATTTCTGACCTTAAAATGCTAGTGATCAGGCCAGTGCTTTGCTTTTTAAAAAGTTAAGATTGCAGATCCGGAACAAGCAATGGGGGGGGGGGGGGTTTCGGTGGTTATACCAAGATGGCTGCAGGCATCACCCCCAGTACAGTTTAGAGCCAGCGGTTGGCTCTCTTGTGAAAGCAATCCTAATGGCTAACTAGCTGCTGGACTGCTTTTACAAGCAGCGGGAGGAGACGCCCCCCTCACGCCACCTTCTGCGGTTTGCTCAGGGATAGGGATGAGCTTCGAGTTCGAGTCGAACTCATGTTCGACTCGAACATTGCCTGTTCACCCGTTCGCCAAACAGCGAACAAATTGGGGTGTTCGCGGCAAATTCGAAAAGTCTATGGGAGAAATCTAAAGTGCTAATTATAAAGGCTTATATGCAAGTTATTGTCATAAAAAGTGTTTGGGGACCCGGGTTCTGCCCCAGGGGACATGTATCAATGCAAAAAAAAGTTTTAAAAACAGCCGTTTTTTCGGGAGCAGTGATTTTAATAATGCTTAAAGTGAAACAATAAAAGTGAAATATTCCTTTAAATTTCGTACCTGGGATGTGTGTATAGTATGCATGTAAAGTGGCGCATGTTTCCCGTGCTTAGAACTGTCCCTGCATAAAATGTCATTTTTGAAGGAAAAAAAGTCATTTAAAACTCACTCTATTGATGAATTGTCGGCTCCCGGCAATACATACAAAAAAGGGATTTTTATAACAGCTTACCTGTAAAATCCTTTTCTTGGAGTACATCACGGGACACAGAGCGACTTAGTCATTACTAATGGGTTATATAGATTACCTTCAGGTGTTGGCACTGGCCAATTCCAAACCGGAAGTACCCTCCCCTATATAAGCCCCTCCCATCCGGGAGCACCTCAGTTTTGTAGCCAAGCAATAAGTGTCCCAAAAAGAGGGGTGGGAGCTCTGTGTCCCGTGATGTACTCCAAGAAAAGGATTTTACAGGTAAGCTGTTATAAAAATCCCTTTTTCTTTTTTGTACATCACGGGACACAGAGCGACTTAGTCATTACTAATGGGACGTCCCAAAGCAATGCCAAATGAGGGGAGGGATACATAAGCTGGGCGCCATCAGGCATGAGGCTCTTTTGCGGCCTGCAACACACTGCGCCCAAAGGCGACATCCTCCTGACTTCTGACGTCTACCTGGTAGAATCTAGTAAACGTGTGTACTAAGGACCATGTTGTGGCCTTACAGACTTGAGCCAGGGAGGCTTGGTGATGCACTGCCCATGAAGTTCCAACTGCTCTTGTGGAGTGCGCCCTAACTTTGAACGGAGGCGGTCTCCTTTTCAAGCCATAGGCTTGTATTATGACCTGTCGAATCCACTTGGCTAAAGTAGATTTTTGATGCTGCCTGACCCTTTCTGGGGCCTCCGGCAGAACAAATAAAGTATCCGTTCTACGAATCTGAGCAGTGGCTTTAAGATAAGCTTTAACTGCTCTTACTACATCCAAAGAATGCAATAACTTTTCCTCTACCGAACTAGGTTTGGGGAAAAAGGAAGGAAGAACCACATCTTGGTTCAAATGGAACCTCGATACCACCTTAGGAAGAAGGCTGGATGAGGACGTAACACTACTCTGTCCTTATGGATAACCAGATATGGCTCCTTACAGGACAAGGCGGCTAATTCCGATACTCTTTTAGCTGAACAAATGGCTACTAAGAAAATCAATTTCCTGGTGAGAAGAACCAAGAAAATGTGCCGCAATGGTTCAAATGGTTGTTTCTGTAGAACCGACAGAACCAGGTTTAAGTCCTAGGGAATACTAACCGGAGGGCTAATACGCATCACTCCTTGTATGAAAGCTTTGACTAATGAATGCAAAGCCAAGGGCCTTTGAAAAAAATATTGACAAGGCCGTCTGACCCTTGATAGTACTCAAGGCAAGCTTCCTATGTACAGCCCACTGTAGGAAGTCCAGAATCCTACCTATTACGTACTTACGTGGATGCCATTTCCTGGCCTCACCCCACGTGATGTACGCCTTCTAGATCCTATAATAGATCTGCCTGGATACCGGCTTCCTGGCATTGATCATGGTAGATACCACAGGATTAGAGAGCCCTCTCTTTTTTAGAATGTGGGCTTCTATAGCCAGGCCGTCAAACCTAGGGCTGGTAAGGAAGGGTAGTATATCGGTCCTTGCGAAAGCAGGTCCGGACGATGTGGGAGGGTCCAAGGACTTCCCACTGACATTTTTACAATCTCCGCGTACCATGCCCTTCGGGGCCACGCTGGAGCCACCAGAATCACTGGTTTCTTTTCTACCCTGATTCTGCGGATTAATCGCGGTGGGAATGCATATATCAGCTTGAACTGATCCCAAGGGAACACTAGGGCATCCGAACCGCAAGCTAGGGGATCCTTTGTGCGAGACACAAATCTGTCCACCTTTGCGTTGAATCTGGATGCTAGCAGATCTACATCCGGTGTTCCCCACCGCTGGCATATTGCCTGGAAAACCTCGGGGCGAAGAGACCATTCCCCCGGGCATAATTGCTGGCGACTTAAAAAGTCCGCTCTCCAATTTTCCACTCCTGGGATGAAAACCGCGGATATGGCTGTGACATACCTTTCTGCCCATTCCAGGATGCAATTCGCTTCCCTCTGGGCTGCACGACTCCTGGTGCCACCCTGGAGATTGATATATGCCACTGCTGTGGCATTGCCTGATTGAATTCTGACAGGTGACCCTTGGAGTTTGGATGTCCATGCTACTAGGGCATACCGGGCTGCTCGTATCTCTAAGAGATTGGTGGGCAGGGCCTTCTCTGCTTCTGACCACTTGCCCTGGAGAGACCATTGCTCCAGTACTGCCCCCCAGCCTATAAGGCTGGCAACTGTAGTGACCACCTTCCAAGAAACCGGACTGAAGGGTTTCCCTTCCCAGATTCTGGGGCACCAACCACCAATGGAGGCTCTTGCGAACGGAAGGGGACAGGGACATTGGTAAGTCTAAAGCCTGAACTTTTTTGTTCCAGGCTGACAGTATGGCCCTCTGCAAGTTCCTTGAATGGAATTGACCGTAGGGTACCGCTTCGAATGAAGCCACCATTTTTCCCAGCAGCCTTATACACAGGCGTATGGATGGTTTTTCTTTTTTGTACCCACTAAGTGGGTCAAATCTTTCAAAGACGACACCTTCTCTGGAGGTAAGAAAATCTTTCTCTGATTTGAATCCAGTCTTAGCCCCCAAGTATTCCAGGCTTTTGACTGGTTTTAGGGCTGACTTGTCTCGGTTGATAATGCAACCGTGAGATTCCAGATACTTGATTATCTTGTGAACGACCACTTCTATTTTTTTTCACTGAGTGGTCTATCAGCAACAAGTCGTCTAGATATGCCATTATCGTTACACCTTGCGTTCCTAGTTTGGCCAATCGTAGGGCCAGAATTTTTGTGAACACTCGTGGTGCCGTGGCCAGACCGAAAGGTAAGGCTCTGAACTGAAAATGGCGCCCTTCTACTGCAAGGCGTAGAAATTTCTGGTGGGCCGGACAGATGGGAATATGCAAATAAGCATCCCTTATGTCGATCGAGGCTAACCATTCCTGCCCTTGTAGGGCGGTGGCCACCGATCGGATCGACTCCATCCGAAAAAGTCCTGATATGTAGGAACTTGTTTAGCCCTTTTATATTTAATATGGGCCTCATGTCCCCATTTGGTTTGGGGACTGTGACAAGGTTCGAGTAAAACCCGAACCCGCTTTCTTCCAAGGGAACCTTCATGATTACCCTTGGAGCAATAGTTGTTCTAGTGCCAGAAGGAGGGATCCTCTCTTCTGGGGATCGCTTGGCACGTTTGACCTCATAAAATGGGCAGGAGGAATGTCTTTTAACTCCAGCCTGTATCCCAGACTTACTGCGGAGATCACCCATCTCTGATGGTGTCCCGCCAGGTCTCTGTGAACCACTGAAGTCTTCCCCTCACCCGACTGAGTGGGGGCAACCCTTCATGACTTAGGGGGAGGTTTTGTACCTCTCTTGACCCAGGGTTTCTTGTTACCCTGTGATTGTCCCTGATTTCTGCCCCCTGGATTTGACCGCGGAGGCCGTCGGAACTGTTTCACAGCCGATGTGCCAGGGACTGGAGAAGTAGGCCTCTTAAAAGAAGGACTTCTACCCTTGTTCTTAACCGGTAAGAGTGAACTTTTACCGGCAGAAATTTTCTGGATATATTTGTCCAGATCTTCTCCAAATAAGCGTTCTCCATGAAATGGGAAGCTAACCAGCAGTTTTTTACAGGGAGCTTCAGCAGACCAGTTTTTGAGCCACAGAAGCCTACGCATATGTACTATAGACAGCGTAAAGCGGGAGGCCTGTTGGATTGTATCCTTTATGGCGTCCACCGCAAAACACAAGGCTCTAGGCAGGTCAGCTAGGGCAAGAGCCTGCTGATCTGGTAAGTCCCTTAAGACTTGTTTCAACTGATCTTTCACTGCTTGGCAGACTCCAATCGCTGCTACCGCAGGTTGTGTCACCATGCTTGCTGTAGAGAAAGCAGATTTTAGTAAAGACTCCAATTTTTTATCTATTGGGTCTTTGAACATTGGAACATTATCTACTGGACATGTCAGTGATTTGTTAACAGAAGAGATGGCTGCGTTCACTGTAGGGACCCTCCATTTTTTTATAAACTTATCCTCCATGGGATAGATCACCGGAAATCTCTTGGGGGGAGCAAATATTTTATCAGGATGCTCCCAATCCTGGTAAATAAGCCCTTCTAATAAAGGGTGGATTGGGAAGGAACAGACAGCCTGGGGAGCTTTTAGCGACCCCAGCGAGGAAACCGTAGTGGATGGTGGTTCCGCCAGAGGCATTTTAAATGCTGATCGGACCATATTAGTCAGAGACTGAACCCATAATCTTTCAGCCTGAGATGCTGAGAAAGGTTCTTCCACTGTTGATTCCTCCATAACTGAATCAACCTCATCCTGATCCCCTTCAGGTAGGTCGATCTCTGTGTGGGGCTGTTCCTCCACTAACAGGCACTCTGAAGGAGGAGACGGAGATCGGACGCGCTTTTCCTGTGACAGGGAAGCAGCGATCAATGCTGTTAATCTCTCTTCCAATCCTTCCAGAGTTGAGGATAAAACCTCCTCTGTTATATATACAGGAGCAGGTGGACTGGGGACAGCCGCAGCACCAGGCACCAGGCATTCCTGCGGGGTTTCTACGGCTACTGACCTCTGAATTCTCAGGGGAGATTGGTGCAGTACAAGCATGCCCAATATCCTCAGAGCCCGATGGAGACCCCTTTGGCTTCCTGGAAGACCTATTTCCGGAGCGTCTGGACGACATATCCTTTAAGCACAAAGCTGAGGTATTCCCGTCGTCATACACCAATTTTTGCTGGTAATAGTCTAACACAGTTGCTGCTATATACCAGCTGGTGTCCACTAAAGTGCCTTTCTATGGGGATGCCTGCATCAACCGCCTCTGTGTGCCACTGTTTGTTGCTAGCTCTGTTTGCATCCAGCTGACACTTGTACTGTGTCTTTTAACCATGCTGGGACGCCTGCACATGCGCAGAAGCGCCGCGGCGCGCATCGAGCGTCATCCACCCGCCCCGCCCCTTTTTTTTCATAGGAGGCCCGTGCGCCATTGGCGCCCTTTTCGAAATCAAACAGGGACTAGGAGCCAGGGCCCTTTTTGCCGGAGGGCCTGTGCGGTGGATGAGCGCAGCAACAGGGCAGAGGAAGTGGATTCCCACAGAGAAACTTACCAACTGCCTGGATCTTTTGACTTAAAAAAGCCAAAGATCCACATGACAAGAAAAATGGACTACAGCGGCCTCTAGTGGTTTAACACAGGTACCGCGGTCCCCTTTTTTTTTTTTTTTTCTTGACTACTATTAAAATTTTACATTTTCAGTAGTTACAGGCATACACAGATATTAGCGGGAATACCGTTAGGTAACAGACAGAAAGACAAATTAGGCTTGGGGGTCCCCCAATAGAACCAAGTTCCTGGGGGCCCCCACTTACCTGATCCCCGCCGCAGGACTTTGTTTGGTCCACAGAAGTCCAAACTTCACCTATCACGGCAGGCATTGTAATTAAACCTTCAGGGACCGGGTTCCCAAGGATTCCACTCCCCTGGACCTGTATAGCACCCTGCACAGACAACATCTTGGTCGTGGGTATGACCAGAGCTCTGGATCCCAGGGTCCAGCCCTCCTAAGAGAGGCATTACAGGCAAAACCTTGCTCTTCTGCTGCAAGGCCCGGGTACTGACCGTTTAGCTATGAAGCTTTTTTGGTGGGATCCGGAACAGCTTACTAAGGCCCAAAAGAACCTGTACGCAAGCCCAGTGAAAACACATGTTACTCTTTGGCCAACACCTTAGACACTGGCAAAAAACTGAGGTGCTCCCGGATGGGAGGGGCTTATATAGGGGAGGGTACTTCCGGTTTGGAATTGGCCAGTGCCAACACCTGAAGGTAATCTATATAACCCATTAGTAATGACTAAGTCGCTCTGTGTCCCGTGATGTACGAAAAAGAAAGTCATTGATAAAAAAAAAAAAAAAAAGCGTGGGGGTCCCCCAGAATTCAATTACCAGGCCCTTCAGGTCTGGTATAGATATTAGGGGGAACCCCGCCACAAATTTAAAAAAAATGCGTGCGGTTCCCCCAAATATCCATACCAGGCCCTTCAGATCTGGCATGGATTTTAAGGGGAACTCCACCCCAAATTAAAAAAGAAATGGCGTGGAGTCCCCCCAAAAATCCATACCAGACCCTTATCCGAGCACGCAACCTGGCCGGCCGCAGGAAAAGAGGGGGGGACGAGAGAGCGCCCCCCCCCCTCCTGGACCTTACCAGGCCACATGCCCTCAACATGGGGAGGATGTCCCCATGTTGATGGGGACAAGGGCCTCATCCCCACAACCCTTGCCCGGTGGTTGTGGGGGTCTGTGGGTGGGGGACTTATCGGAATCTGGAAGACCCCTTTAACAAAGGGGACCCCCAGATCCTGCCCCCCCTATGTGAATTGGTAAGGGGTACAATGTACCCCTAACATTTCACGAAGAAAGTGTCAAAAAATGTAAAAAAAAAACACACAAACACCTTGGAAAAGTCCTTTATTAAA
This sequence comes from Rana muscosa, assembly GCA_029206835.1. NCBI lineage: Eukaryota > Metazoa > Chordata > Amphibia > Anura > Ranidae > Rana > Rana muscosa. The sequence goes on along the minus strand of CM055117.1, from coordinate 56,335,020 downwards.
AAATAAAAAATAAATAAAAAAAAAAAACATTCCAGCGGTGAAATCCAGTGTCCCGCGGCGATCCGATGTTCAACGCTATCCGTCATTGGCTGAGCCTGAGTGGACCTGATGGGGAACTTCCTCCGCAGTCTATTACATGTATAGACCCGCCCCTGCGGAACATGAGAAGGGGCGGGTCTATACATGTATTACACAGTGAGGGAAGTTCCCCATCAGGTCCGCCCCCTCGGTATGTCAGACCCCGCCTACGTCATTGGCTTGAGCGGGGAACTTCCTTCACTGTGTAATTTAAATTTACACAGTGAAGGAAGTTCCCCATCAGGTCCGCTCAGGCCAATGACGTAGGCGGGGTCTGACATACCAACTTAATAGACCCCTGAAATCTCCCCTTTGAGACAGAGAAAGGGACTAAGGACAGAGATTCCCCAGTCCCTTTCTCTGTAGCCTCAACTGCACTGCAGATGAATGGAAATGAGACAGAGGCAGTGTCAGTCCAGTGCAGTCAGTACAGTGTCAGTCCTCCTCCATACACTGTCAGTGTGCACAGTGTCAGTCCAGTGCGGTGCATGCAGTAGACAGAGGTGACACCCCCGTCCATGTGTTCCTCTCCCGGTGTACACAGCCCCCTCACCTGCCGAACCTCTTCATCCCCTTGGTGGTGTCGCCGTCCATCCCCTTGGTCCCCGGTATCCTCAGGTTCTTCAGGCGGCACACCGTAGCTGTCATGTTCCCGAGCCCCAGACTCGGCTCTCTTTCTCATCCCTGGGCAGTGTGAGGCGGGCGGGCAGAGTGCGGAGGGTCTATGAAAGCCGGGCTGTGCTCGTAAGTGAGTGAAGGGGGAGTGGACACTTTGCTCTGCACACCAGCGGCGGGTCAATTAGAGCTGGGCTGTGTTTGTGAGTGAAGGGGGAGCGGACACATTGCTCTGCACACCAGCGGCGGGTCTATGAGAGCCGGGCTGTGCTTGTGAGTGAAGAGGGAGCGGACACACTGCTCTGTACACCGTACTCACGCAAACGCTTTTTTTTTCTCTTTGGCGCCTGACTCGAGTATAAGCCGAGGGGGGCATTTTCAGCACAAAAAAATGTGCTGAAAAACTCGGCTAATACTCGAGTATATACTATATATATATATATATATATATATATATATATATATATATATATTGGGTTTTAATTTTTTTATTTTTTTAAACCAAGGTTTTTGTCCTAGAGAATAAATTGTGGAGTTTTGCAATTTTTAATGTCCCTATTTGCGCAATTTTTAGGGAAAACGCATTTTTTTTTCTTTTTTTTTTTTTTAATGCAAAAAAACTCAATACATAACCCAAATTTTCTTGTAAAATATAAAAGATGTTACACCAAGTAAATATACCAAACATGTCACGCTTTAACATTGCGCACGCCCGTGCAGCAGTGTAAAGTTTACTATTCATAGGCAGTGATTTAAAAAGCCTTACAGGTTACCACTTTTGATTTACATAGGGGGCCTGGTGTTAGAATTACTACCCGCAATGATTTTTTTTTTTATACAGTTTTTTTAATCATTTTTATTGCTGTCACAAGTAATGTAAACAACCTTGTGACAGCAACAGGCATGTGACAGATACTCTTTATGCCGATATCTGGGGTCAATAAGACCCCAAATCCCTCCTCTGCCCTTAAAAGCATTCAAAACCCCAAGATGTGTGTCTTTGAATACTTTAGATTTTTTGGAATATGGCTGCGATGACATCTGGGAAGTGATGTCATGTACCATTTGGGTGAAAATGCTGGTAGCTCAGGTCTGGTGAGACAGCAGAGCCTGAGCAAGCCGGGGAAGGACACGTCCCCTCCTGCTGCTTGTAATGGCAATCCGGCGGCTAGTTAGCTGCTCTGATTGCTATTGCAAGAGAGTCGCCAGTCGGCTCTAAAAAACAAACAAAAAAAAAAAAACAATCACCCTGGTACAACTACTTGAAATTCATTGACAGACCAGAGACGTGATTGTGCGGCAAGTGGTTATACTAGCTGCTAGCAGGCTTGGTACTTTTAAAGCCAGATAGCAGCTTTTTAAAGTGGCAATCAGCACTTTCCATTAGGACCTGTGTTCAAAATTTACAACTGGAGCTGAATGGTACTTGAAAAGCTTCATCAAAGCTTGCTGAAAGCTCTGAAAATGTTTTGTCCAAGCTTGCTGTAAGCTCTTTTATACAAGGTGAAGCCTATGTGGATGCAGGAGTCGTCCCTGTTGTGTTACACTATGTGATTATTCTTGCTCTGTGTCTTTAAGATCTGTCCCCTTCTTTCTAGCTGAACTCTCTCTCTCACCGTAGTTCTTTATATATCTCCTCCACTTCCTGATTCTGGTTATTACCCTTGTATATCTTCCATGCTAAACATCTTACATGTGGCTTACAACTGCAACGTTTTTCTACCTATGAATATCCATCATTAAACGGAACATTCGAAAGGATTCATCGTCTGTCGTCCTAACTGTGAGTTTATTCATTGAGTTAAACTGCCTGTATCGATGCAAGGGATGAATATCAAACCAGCTTGAGTAAGGCCTACATCAACCTGGAGATGAACTTTATCGCTTTGTAGTTGAGACAGAACAGTAGAAAAACTGAGTTTCACAGCCTAATTACAAGATTTCTGCATGTCAGTACTGAAACAGACAAGATTTACTGCCCTCATAGCAAGACAGAAGGGACAGAGCAGCACATGGCAGCCTTATAGCCTGAGACAATCTGCACAGTGTCATATTTCAGCACACAGATCCTGCCTGCTTTCACAGTCAGTCTGCTATCATGAGTGACCAAGCTTCTGCATGTGAACTCACATCTACCTCCCCACAAGTTCCTGAAGAAACTGAGTTACCCAAACACTCAGTTAAACCCACTTGGAAAGTAATGGAGAATTATGAAGCTTCAAGGACTGAATTGTCAAATAGCTTGGAATTAGTCCGGGAGAAAATCCTTGCTGAAGCCAATACAGTGTCTGTTGAACGTGAACTACTGACACTAGAGGGCGCCATTAAACAACTTTCTGCCTCATATGAGCTTTATCAGCTTACCAGCATCAAATTCACTAATGTCTTACAAAACATGAAGTCAGAAAATGCGATGAGGCAGTTAAAGCAGGTCAACATTCTTAATCTTGAAAGAGACAGTTTTATCCAGCAAACCAGATTAAAGGCAGAAGCAAAAATAAAGCTATTACAGGACACTGCATCTCACAGATCTGTTTCCACCAGACGTTCTAAAAACTCGTTAAGATCCCATAGTTCAAGATACTCAACACTCAGTGAGCGACTTATTAATGCCCGCGCTGAAGTGGAAGCCAGCAAAGTGCAGGTGGCATATGCAGAAAAAAGAGCAGAGTTGGAAGCGCTGTCAGCACGTCAAAGAGCAGAGTCGGAAGCGCAGTCAGCACGTCAAAGAGCAGAGTCGGAAGCTCAGTCAGCCCGTCAAAGAGCAACAATGGAAACCTTAAATGAACAGTGTAAACATGACGCAGCTATGGCAAAGCTAAGGGTCCTACAGCAAGCTATCAGTGCAGACGAAGGTGCAAGTGAGAAAGACAGCATTAACCTAAACATAGCAGATATGGAAGACCCCCTCAAACGCACTAAAGACTATGTCCTAAGCCACTGCAGTGCACACTCCATTGTCTCCAATGCTCCCGACTACATAGAGACTCCTTCACAGCTTCAAGTTAAAGAGGTTCCAGCAACTTCCTGCACTCAAAATCACTCCACTGCATTTCCTACCTGCCTACCTTGCCTGCCTTCATACGTCACAGAGCATCAGCGCAAGCTTCAAGCAAGTCATCAATCTCCAGTCATCGGTACAGCCTTGAATCAACGTACCATTGGAACAACTGACTTCAAGCAAGCAACTCACCTGGATGCATCTGCTGCACCATATTTCCCTGTGTCCTTTAACAACAATGTCAAAGATAACGCAATCAGCACCATACAGCCAACAGCATCTCACATAAAGGTGGAGACAACTGAGACAGAAGAGTTTGTGAGGTACATGCTTCGCAGAGCGCTCACAAAGACTGGTCTTACAAGCTTTGATGACCAACCTGAGAACTACAGAAGTTGGAAATGTGCCTTCAGAACTACAATCAGCAATATTGGCATTACAGCTGATCAAGAATTGAATCTGCTGATCAAATGGCTTGGTCCTCTATCTGCTGCACGTGTTAAGCCATTAAGATCGGTTTTCATGGACAATCCTACTGCAGGCCTCACAGCTGCATGGGAGCGACTAGAGCAAAGTTATGGCAGTCCAGAAGCTATAGAAAATGCTTTGTTCATGCGTCTGGAAACTTTCCCAAAGATATCCGGTAAGGACAACAAGGAGTTCCAGAGACTGAGTGACCTTCTCCTTGAGCTTCAGCTAGCCAAGACAGACCCAAAACTACCTGGACTCAGTTACCTTGACACTCCAAGAGGGGTAAACCCAATTGTCTCCAAGTTCCCGTATGGTTTGCAAGAGAAATGGACTGCACTAGGGTCATCATACAAAAGAGAGAACAAGGTTTCCTTCCCTCCATTCTCTTTCTTCTGTGAATTCATCAGGAAAATTGCAGAGACCAAGAACGATCCAAGTTTTTCCTACGGTGAGTACAGCCTCTCCTTTCCTAAGAGTACCAGTCTTCAGGGCAACTATAGAAACCATAGCGGCCCAGTGTCCGTGAAAAAGACTGACATCCTTCCCACTCCTACCACAGTTCTAGCCACGAACAAACAGAGTAGGAAGATTAAAAACCCTAACAGAGAGTGTCCCATACACAAGAAGCCACACCCCCTCAATAAATGTATCGGCTTTAGGAAAAAGCCTCTGGAAGAGCGCAAGGAGCTTTTAAAGACATTTAGGGTATGTTTCAGGTGCTGTGCTTCTACAGAACATTTTGCAAGGGACTGTAATGTGTCCATCAAGTGCATAGAGTGTGGCTCTGAAGAACATGTGCAAGCCCTCCATCCTCTTGAGCCCAGCTCTGCACAACCTGCCAACACTCCTCCCAGGTTAACGCATGGCGGGGAGAATACAGACCAAGTGCCTAATTCTACCATCATTTCTTCATCCTGCACCGAAGTTTGTGGAGAAGACTGCTGTGGTAAGTCCTGTACTAAGATATGCTTGGTGAACATATACCACAAGGATCAACCAGAAAAGTCTCTAAAGGCATATGCTATCTTAGACGATCAGAGCAATCGATCACTTGCAAAATCGGAATTGTTCAATCTATTTGAAATAAAAGGCGAAGCTCATCCTTACACCTTGGGTACCTGTAGTGGAACTATAGAGGTTTCTGGAAGAAGGGCTCATGGACTCATGGTATCTTCTCTCAAAGGTAACTTGCAATTACCCTTACCTACACTTGTTGAGTGCAATCAGATACCTGCTAACAGGGAAGAAATCCCTACTCCAGCTGCTGCTTTCCATCACCCTCACCTCAAGGTAATAGCAAATGAGATACCGCCACTTGACAAAGATGCTCAAATCCTTCTTCTGTTAGGAAGAGACATTCTAAGAGTTCACAAGGTACACAGACAAGTCAGTGGACCCCCAGATACCCCATTTGCCCAGCGCACGGATCTAGGGTGGGTCATCATAGGCAATGTCTGCATAGGCAAAATGAAAAGACCTACCAACATTTAGTCATTCAAGACAAATGTTCTGCCAAATGGACGAAACACTTACTTTGAGCCATGCCCACATCACTACTGGGTGAAAGAGAAGATAGCCAGCCACGGATGGCAACATGGTATCTCAGGTGACACAAGCCCTTTCTCCTGCCATGATGGCGACTTCGGCTCTACAGTGTTTAATGCAACCAGTGAAGATGACATACTGGCTCCTTCAATGGAAGACAAAGAATTCATCAAGGTAATGGACAATGAGTTCTTTCAAGATGACTCCAATAACTGGGTAGCACCCCTACCCTTTCATCTTCCAAGAGAGAGATTGCCCAACAACTTACAGCAGGCCATCAGTAGATTCTCCTCCTTAAAGCGAAACTTAAGCAGGAAACCAGAGATGCAAAAGCACTTTGTGGACTTTATGCAAAATGTATTTGACAGAGATCATGCAGAGCCTGCTCCCCCACTAAAGGAGGGAGAAGAATGCTGGTACCTTCCATCCTTTGGCGTGTATCACCCACGCAAACCAGACCAAATCAGAGTTGTCTTTGATTCCAGTGCTCAGCACGAAGGTGTTTCCCTTAACAACATGCTCCTTACGGGACCCAACTTGAACAACAGTCTAATAGGAGTCTTGATTCGTTTCAGACAAGAGCCTGTAGCAGTAATGGCCGACATTCAACAGATGTTTCACTGCTTCATCGTCAGAGAAGACAACAGAAACTACCTCAGGTTTCTATGGCACAAGGACAATGACCTCAACAAGGAAGTTATAGATTATCGCATGAAGGTACATGTCTTCGGTAACAGTCCTTCCCCAGCAGTGGCAACTTATGGGCTAAGGAGAACAGCTCAGACTGGAGAAGTTGAATATGGATCTGATGCCCGTCAATTTGTTGAAAGAAACTTCTACGTTGACGACGCACTTAAGTCCTTTCCAACTGCTAAAGAAGCAATTGATCTTCTCACCAGAACAAAGGAGATGCTGTCTGTAGCAAACCTCATGCCCCATACACACGATCGTTTTTCATGCCGTTAAAAATGCCATTAAAAAAAATGGCCATTAAAAATGATCGTGTGTAGGCTCCAGAGCATTTTTAACGACGTGAAAAACGGCCATTAAAAATTTCGAACATGCTCTCTTTTTTCACGTCGTTTTTCATGTTGTTTTTTTTAACGACGTGAAAAACGATAGTGTGTATGCTTTAACGACGTGAAAAAAAACACGCATGCTCAGAATCAAGTATGAGACAGGAGCGCTCGTTCTGGTAAAACTAGCGTTCGTAATGGAGATAGCACATTCGTCACGCAGTCACGGACTGAAAAGCACGAGACTGAAAAGAGCGAATCGTCGCTCAACAAACTTTACTAACATGAAGGGTGGCGCCATTCGAACGGAACTTCCCCTTTATAGTGCCGTCGTACGTGTTGTACGTCACTGCGCTTTGCTTGATCGGTTTTTTAAATGATCGTGTGTACGCAAGACAGGCTTGAGAGGAAACATGAAAAAAAACGACGTGAAAAACGGCAAGAAAAAAAATGGCAAGAAAAACGATCGTGTGTATGGGGCATCAGACTGCACAAGATTATATCCAACAGCCAGGAACTTATGAATGCCTTTCACTCTGAGGACTATGCCACTAGTCTAAAAAACCTTGACTTAGGTACAGATGTGCCTCCTGTACAGCGAAGTCTGGGTTTGTTGTGGATCATCAAGCAAGACAAATTCACCTTCCAAGTGTCAACTTGTGACAAACCCTTCACTAAGAGAGGAGTCCTGTCCGTGGTGAATAGCATCTATGACCCACTGGGTTTCCTTGCTCCAGTTACCATTCAAGGTAAGATTTTACTAAGACAGTTGTCTACTGAGAACATAGACTGGGATACTCCCTTGCCTAGTGAGAATCAACACAAGTGGGAAAGGTGGAGATATTCTTTGAAGTCACTAGAAAAACTTCAGATTCCCCGTTGCTATGTTCCGGGTTCCATTTCAACTGCTAACCGGAGAGAGATTCATATTTTCTCTGATGCATCAGTTGAAGCTATTGCTGCAGTAGCCTATTTGAAGACCTCTGAACTGAATGGAGAATCACACTGTAGTTTTGTCCTAGGCAGGGCAAAACTCACACCCAAGCCTGCACATACCATACCAAGACTTGAACTTTGTGCAGCCGTGCTAGCAGTAGAAATTGCTGAGGTCATACGAAGTGAAATGGACACTAGAATTGATTCTTTCACCTTCTATACAGACAGTAAGGTAGTACTTGGTTACATAAACAACCAAACAAAACAATTTTATGTGTACGTCAGCAACAGGGTTGAACGTATCAAGAGATTCTCTCTACCAAGTCAATGGCATCACGTTCCCACTGAACTCAACCCAGCTGACTGTGGGACCAGAGCCGTGTCACCTGCCGCTCTTCAGGACAGCTTATGGCTGTCACCTCCAAGGTTTCTGTGTGATTACTCTTACTTACTCCCTATTGACACCACCTATGGGCTAGTAAACCCTGAAGATGATAAGGAAATAAGAACTGTGAACACCTCACTCCACACTTGTGTAAGTACAAAACAGAAGCTGCGGTCACACCATTACAGGCATCGATTGAAGCAGGTGCAGCATCTAGCCAATGTGTTCTGGCATCGCTGGAAGAAAAAGTATCTTCACCACCTTCAAGGTCGTTACAAATGGCAAGCATCTAAGCCAAATCTTAAGGTTGGAGACCTCATCCTTCTAAAAGACAAGGAAGTTTGTCGGAATGAGTGGCCTATGGGTCTTATTACTAAAGTTATGCCCAGCGACGATAACAAAGTCCGGAAGGTAGAAGTCAAGGTAACCAAGGGAGGATCGACACAAACCTTTAGTCGACCAATTACAGAGTTAATACTCCTTTTGCCAGGTGAGTGACTTGTGCAAGGACTAGCCATGCTGTTGGCACGGCGGGGAGTACATTGCTGCCATCTACAGGTTCTACTCAGAACTTTGGAATTATTTGAAGACATCATACTGTGACTTTATGTTCTTCATCCTGTTGAACTTACGTTTATTATTTGCTTGTTGCATGTTTTTCATTACAGGTTCCAGGACATTCGTCAGTATTGGACTTTTTGAAAATATATATTTTAGTTTAAGGTTATGAAATCTAAAGATTTCAGACGGGGAGTGTTGTGTTACACTATGTGATTATTCTTGCTCTGTGTCTTTAAGATCTGTCCCCTTCTTTCTAGCTGAACTCTCTCTCTCACCGTAGTTCTTTATATATCTCCTCCACTTCCTGATTCTGGTCATTACTCCTGTATATCTTCCATGCTAAACATCTTACATGTGGCTTACAACTGCAACATTTTTCTACCTATGAATATCCATCATTAAACGGAACATTCAAAAGGATTCATCGTCTGTCGTCCTAACTGTGAGTTTATTCATTGAGTTAAACTGCCTGTATCGATGCAAGGGATGAATATCAAACCAGCTTGAGTAAGGCCTACTTAAACCTGGAGATGAACTTTATCGCTTTGTAGTTGAGACAGAACAGTCCCTGCTGGGTAGTTTATTCTGACAGCTGCTGCTCCTGTGGCTATCAAAGTACTTGAACAGGGGTGTTTACATTAAAGCAACTAGAGAGGTTGTTAGGAATATGTAAATAGTTCAATGTCCATAATTGGGGCCTTATGGTAAAAAAAATAGGCTGTTCTGTTTACACCCCATTCACATTTGTGCGACTTGTCATGTGACTTTGGCCATCAAAGTTACATGACACGTCATACCCCATGTTTTCCAATGATAGCCATTCCTATACTGTATGTGTGACTTAAAGTAGTTCATGCACTACTCTGGCCCTGCTTTAATGCAACTTGGGGGACATACATGTTAACCCTCAAAAGTTGCTTGAAGTCATACCCCTGAATGTTTTTTACATGCAACAGACTTTTCAGAGAGACAAGTCACACCCATCCAAAGTTCCACAAGTGTAAACGGAGCCTCATTAATGGTGTTGCAGAAAATGCGCATACATTGGTGGCATGTGCCCTTTGATTGCCCTTGCTCAAGCTGTCATAAACACAGATCATGAACAAAATGTGCAGTGCCAATCAGAGTGACTGTGCCCTGTGAGGCCAATCACAGCAATAAAATGTTAACACTACCTTTGTTTACATTTGAGAGCCTTCACAATGGAGAAAGGGCTTATGCCGCGTACACACGACCGCTTTTAATGTCATTGAAAAAAACAAAGTTTTTCTCGATGTGATTCTTCTCTAGCCTGCCTTGCCTACACACGATCATGAAAAAAAAATGCTAGAGCAAAGCGCGGTGACGTACGAAATGTACAACGGCACTATAAAGGGGAAGTTCCATTCGGATGGCGCCACCCTTTGGGCTGCTTTTGCTGATCCTCATGTTAGTAAAGTTTGGTGAGAGACGATTTGCACTTTTCAGCCTCGTGCTCTTCAGTCCGTTACAGCGTGACGAATGTGCCATCTCCATTACGAACGCTAGTTTTACCAGAACGAGCGCTCCCATCTCATCACTTGCTTCTGAGCATGCACGTTTTTTTTCACGTCGTTAAAGCCTACACACGGCCGTTTTTCATGACGAGAAAAACGACGACGTGAAAAACGACGAGAAAAATTAGAGAATGTTCCAAATTTTTAATGGCCATTTTTCACGTCGTGAAAAATGCTCTGGAGCCCACACACGATCGTTTTTAATGACCAAATTAAAAAATGAAATTTTTCTCGTCATGAAAAACGGTCGTGTGTATGCGGTATTAGGCTACGATCACATACTGTATATGCCGGTGTAAATCGCATACATTTCTGCAGCCACACACAAAACCTGCAGGAGGACCATTAACTCCGAATGGCAAGCCCAAGCACTGAAAAACACGTTTTGGTTTCCCTGCGGCTGCATTTGAACAAAAGGTACACAGACCTTTTCTCTGCAGGCATAGCATCCCATTCAAATGATGATATGTGACACGCAGAGAGTATGAAATGTGCAGTGCCTTGAAAAAGTATTCATACCCCTTGAAATTTTCCACATTTTGTCATGTTACAACCAAAAACGTAAATGTATTTTATGTGATAGGCCAACACAAAGTGGCACATAATTGCTAAGTGGAAGGAGAATGATAAATAGTTTTCAAAAAAAGTGTGGTGTACATTTGTATTCAGCCCCCCTGAGTCAATACTTTGTAGAACCCCCTTTCACGGCAATTACAGCTGCAAGTCTTTTTGGGGATGTCTCTACCAGCTTTGCCCATCTAGAGAGTGACATTTTTGTCCATTCTTCTTTTTAAAATAGCTCAAGCTCTGTCAGATTGGATGGAGAGTGTCTGTGAACAGCAATTTTTAAGTCTTGCCACAGATTCTCAATTGGATTTAGGTCTGGACTTTGACTGGGCCATTCTAACACATGAATATGCTTTGAACCATTCCATTGTAGCTCTGGCTGTATGTTTAGGGTCCTTGTCCTGCTGGAAGGTGAACCTCTGCCAGTCTCAAGTCTTTTGCACTCTAACAGGTTTTCTTCTAAGATTGTCCTGTATAATGACTGACTTTAACCAAGGTTTCACAAAGCTCAGGTAAAATGGACCTCTCTGGACATCTCCCTGGTAGACGAGGACTGGTCAGAATTTAATGATACGTATAAAACCTCTGTTATTGCTTCCCGGGACCACATCATACAGGTCAAAATTTTTCATGAAACCCACCTCACACCGGCTAGGTTACACAAGATGGGTCTCCTGCCCTCGGCTGCCTGTTTCCGCGGCTGTAGCCAAGAGGCCGTTTTCTTACACTGCTTCTGGTCATGCCCGGTAGTCCGGGACTTCTGGGAAGAAGTGGGTGCTTTCATCTCATCGGCGCTAGGCCTCCCAAACATAATCCACCCCAAGAACTGCCTATTAGGCATTTTTGGCAACTTACACCTATCATCACATGCCAAGAGACTGTTCTGTATACTCTTCTTCTATGTTTAAAAAGCTATTTTACTGTCCTGGAAGGGTGCACAGACCTCTCTGAAATAACTCTGGTTAAAACTTATTAATGACGCTATCCCACTGTATAAACTTACTTTTGAACTCCGGAAACGGAACAAAACCTTCCACAAAATTTGGGGTAGATGGTTGGCTAGTCCTCTAACCTTCTCCCAGCACTGATTGTACTACTCTTGCTTGACCATTGGTGGGCCGTGCTTCAGGGATCTCTAATGTCTGGACCTCCGCTTTTGCAATATCCCGGTATTATACCTGAGCCTTTTACCATTGTGCCTACTTTATATTTTGCACTGATGTTAGTTTATTTTTCTATGTTTGAGTGTATTGCCTAATGTTTATGACCAGGTTGTCTGGTGGTATTGTTGTTTTTTTTTTTTTTGTATGTTTCTTTCTGTTTGTTGGTTTGTCTTAAACCTAATAAAAATATCTTTAAAAAAAAAAAAAGATTGTCCTGTATTTGTCTCCATCCATCTTCCCATCAACTCTGACCAGCTTTCCTGTCCCTGCTGAAGAAAAGCATCCCCACAATGCTGCCACCACCATGTTTCACGGTGGGGATGGTGTGTTCAGGGTGATGTGCAGTGTTAGTTTTCCGCCACACATAGCGTTTTGCTTTTAGCCCGAAAAGTTCAATTTTGGTCTCATCTGACCAGAGCACCTTCTTCCACATGTTTGCTGTGTCCCCCACATGGCTTCTAACAAACTGCAAACAAGACTTCTTATGGCTTTCTTTTAACAATGTCTTTCTTCTTGCCACTCTTCCACAAAGGCCAGATTTGTGGAATGCAGGACTAATAGTTGTCCTGTGGACAGATTCTCCCACCTGAGCTGTGGATCTCTGCAGCTCCTCCAGAGTTACCATGGGCCTCTTGGCTGCTTCTCTGATGAATGATCTCCTTGCCCGGCCTGTCAGTTTAGGTGGACGGCCAAGTCTTGGTAGGTTTGTGCCATACTCTTTCCATTGTCGGATGATGGATTGAACAGTGTTCCCCTCCCGACACCTCACCTGTAAATTAAAGCAGTTTAAACCCAAACATAATATATTGCAGCTTACCGGTCCTTGGATGTGGTGCCTGCATTTGTTTTATTTTTATTTTTTGTATAATCTTTATTTTATTTGAAAAATGTTAAGCCATACAAAACCGTGTACAGACAAAAGGGGAAAGGGAAGGCAAAATGCACCTCAAAGACAAATACTAATATCGGTAACGCCCTAATACATTACACCGTGAGTATAACTATTACTAGTACAAGCCCATCCCTGTCCTAGATTTTCAATCTAAGTGGACATTCCCCTCACACTTTGGGGGAAGGAGAGAGGGCTCGCTCAATAAATCAAAGTGGATACCTTACAGCATCTTAAGCCCCGTACACACGGTCTGACTTTTGCCCAACAAACTTCGTTTTCAGCAAGTTGGACCAACAATCCGACCGTGTGTACGCTCCATCGGACAAACTTCTTTAGTTTGGTTTTGGATTTCATCGGACAAAAGTTGGGTCTGCAAACGGACAAACTTTTGCCCAACAAAAGTCCGATGGAGCAAAGTCCGACCGTGTGTACAGAAAACCATCGGACTTTAGTCCGATGGACAAAACAACTAATGTTAAAATCAACCAACAATAGCAGAAGTTGACCAAAGGGTGGCAGTAAAGAGCAGAAAAGAGCAGAAAAAACACACAATGTTGTAAGAAGTTTTAAGAAAGTTTGCAGAAAAGGCCAAGCGTGTGTATGCTATGGGTGTTCCCAACCAACTCCGTTCAGACAAAAATCCACGGAAAAGTCCGATGGAAGTCCGACCGTGTGTACGAGGCTTTAGGCTCACATAAAGTAAAGTAGGAACATAGAAGACATGAAAAAAAATATATACAAAAGAAAATTATATACAAGTACCGCTAAGGCCTTTATAAATCGTCAAACACACCTGGTTCGTTGGCTGATGGGATATATCTACACTAGGAACGTGCATTTGTTTTATTTTTATATGGCTTTTTTTTTTTTTTTTTTCTTAACTGTTGATCTTGCTGTATGTGTGAGGAAGCCCTTGTATTCACTAGTAAAATATCATTGCTTCTCCTGAACTGCTGAGAATAATTTAGTCTAGGTTCACACTGAATGCGGCTTCATGCACAGATGTCTAAGCAAGTCACACTTTGAAATCGCCAAAAGTAGTGCAGGAACTACTTTTCAAATCGGTACGGCACCGCAAAGTCAGTGTCGCACTGATTTGAACGGTTCCATTTCAGACAAATCGCATGACAAGTCGCACCGGTGTGAATGGGGGCTCAGGCTGACTTGCTTTTTTTTCCTGGTTGCAGGTGAGAAGTCGCTAATACTGCTTCGAAACATGGCACCATATACTGTATGTAGCTAATGTTATTACAGCGTAAGTCTCCATAACTTAGTAATGGAACTAGTTTGGGCCACCTTGGCCCAAATAAACTCTTTATATGACAGGAAAGCTGGAACTAGGCTTCCACACTGACCGTGCGATGATAATCGTCAGTGTTTATGTAAAACCTTTATATTTTATGTAAAAGCATTAGCAAGCATTCAGCTTTAATTTGTTGGGCAAGTCTATCTATATCTGCTACCACATTGGTGTCCAAACTGCGGACCTTTGCTTGCTTTTATTCGGCCCTGGAAGCATTATTCCCACTGCTAACACTAACAATGGGGCACTTTTCCTTCCACTGACACCAAAAATTGGGGCACTTTTCCTTCCACTGACACCAACAATGGGGTACTTTTCCTTCCACTGACACCAACGATTGGGCACTATTCCTTCCACTGACACCAACAATGGGGCACTTTTCCTTCCACTGACACCAACAATGGGGCACTTTTCCTCCCACTAACACTAACAATGGGGCACTATTCCTTCCACTGACACCAACAACGGGGCACTTTTCCTTCCACTGACACTAACAACGGGGCACTATTCCTCCCGCTAACACTAACAATGGGGCACTATTCCTCCCGCTAACACTAACAATGGGGCACTATTCCTCCCGCTCAGTGGCGGCTGGTGCTCAAAATTTTTGGGGGGGCGCAAACAAACTGAAAAAAAATTAAAATCAATTGCCGCCACTGTGCCCATTAAACGCAGCCACTGTGCCCAAACGCCACCAGTTTGCCCCCTCAAATACAGCCAGTTTGTTTCCATATACAGCCAGTGTGCCCCCATATATATACAGCCAGTGTGCCCCATATACAACCAGTGTGCCCCCATATACAGCCAGTGTGCCCCCATATATATATATATATATATATAGCCAGTGTGCCCCCATACACAGCCAGTTTGTCCCCATATATATAGCCAGTGTGCCCCCATATACAGCCAGTGTGTCCCCATATATATAGCCAGTGTGCCCCCATATACAGCCAGTTTTTCCCCATATACAGTCAGTTGTCCCCATATACAGCCAGTTTGTCCCCCATATACAGCCAGTTCCACCCAAATGCAGCCAGTTTGTCCCCCATATACAGCCAGTTCCCCCCAAATGCAGCCAGCGTGTCCCCCATATACAGCCAGTTCCCCCCAAATGCAGCCAGTTTGTCCCCCATATACAGCCAGTTCCCCCCATATTCAGCCAGTTTGTCCCCCATATACAGCCAGTTCCCCCCATATTCAGCCAGTTTGTCCCCCATATACAGCCAGTTCCCCCCATATTCAGCCAGTTTGTCCCCCATATACAGCCAGTTCCCCCCATATTCAGCCAGTTTGTCCCCCATATTCAGCCAGTTCCCCCCATATTCAGCCAGTTTGTCCCCCATATTCAGCCAGTTCCCCCCATATTCAGCCAGTTTGTCCCCCATATTCAGCCAGTTCCCCCCATATTCAGCCAGTTTGTCCCCCATATTCAGCCAGTTCCCCCCATATTCAGCCAGTTTGTCCCCCATATTCAGCCAGTTCCCCCCATATTCAGCCAGTTTGTCCCCCATATTCAGCCAGTTCCCCCCATATTCAGCCAGTTTGTCCCCCATATTCAGCCAGTTCCCCCCATATTCAGCCAGTTCCCCCCATATTCAGCCAGTTTGTCCCACATATTCAGCCAGTTCCCCCCAAATGCAGCCAGTTTGTGCCCCATATTCAGCCAGTTTGTCCCCCATATTCAGCCAGTTTGTGCCCCATATTCAGCCAGTTTGTCTCCCAAATGCAGCCTGTCCCCCAAATGCAGCCTGTCCCCCCCCCCCAGCCCTGCACTTACCTTCCTCGGTCCACGCCGTCCTCGATGTGTTCTCCCGCCCTCGATGTCGCTTCAGCCAATCAGGTTACCGGTAACCAGATCCGGTGAACCTGATTGGCTGAAACCTCCACAGTCTTCTCCAAGGAACGCACCCCCGTGCGTACCTGGGAGGAGTTTTTGGAAGCCGAATACAGCGTGAGAGCTGTATTCGGAAAGCCTAGGCACTTCCATGTTACACCCACCGCCGGCCGCCGCTCTAATTCATATGGCCGGCACTCACCAGGAGGCCGGCCACATGTATAGTGGGCAGCGGTGACAATACACAGATTCATGCAATGCATGAATCTGTGTATTGTCTTTCAGTGGCGGTGCGGGAGCGAGAGGGGGTGGCGCTCCGGCGCCCTCTATGGACGCACCGCCACTGCTCCCGCTAACACTAACAATGGGGCACTATTCCTTCCACTGACACCAACAATGGGGCACTTTTCCTTCCACTGACACCAACGATGGAACACTATTCATAGTTACATAGTAGGTGAGGTTTAAAAAAGACACAAGTCCAACCTATGTGTGTGATTATATGTCAGTATTACCTTGTATATCCCTGTATGTTGTGGTCATCCTTGCCGCTCTTACAGTAAAGAACCCTCTACGTAGTTTAAGGTTAAACCTCTCTTCTTCTAATTTTAATGAGTGACCACGTGTCTTGTTAAACTCCCTTCCGCAAAAAAAGTTGTTTTTTTTTAAATATTTTTTTTTTTTAAATTATCCATTATACATAGGACAGTCGTTCCATTTGATCTGATACATCCAGTAATTAACACAACACAATTTTATACAAATTCAAATATATAGCATCAGTTCAAATTCATAAACTTATATACACTGTCCGACAGAACGACCCTTATCCTACACATATCAAAACATAGACTTTAAATAGAGCCGTCTATACTCTGGACTCCGACCCCTTACTATCCTAAATATACAAACAATCCACTTTTTACTTTAGTCACCTTCATAATCAAAAGTAAAAACAAAACGACAAAAAAAAAAAAAAAAAAAGGAAAGAGGAACAAAGGGGGAAAAAAAAAAAAAAAAAACACCAGTAGGAAAAGCGGAGGATCAGCACATCACCAGTATTAAGTCAATCTCGATACAAATAGGGTCTTTCCTTCCTCCGAAAATTTAAATATATTCCAAGAAGCCCAGGTTTGGGAGTAAATTTCATATCGATTTTGTCCCAAAAATACCAACTCTAATATCTTATTTACCTCTTCAATTCTTGTAAGCCATGAAGATATTGTAGGAAGTCTCACATCTCTCCATTGCCATGCAATACACGATCTAGCAGCATTAAAGAGATGACGTAAAATTGATTTATTATATACTTTCCCCGGTACACTAGAAACATGTAACAAAAAAAGGGCTGGGTCTTCAGGGAGGGTATAATCTGTAAATTTCTGCGAAATTCGATATACCTCCTTCCAGAAGTGTTCCAACTTCGGACATGCCCAAAAAATATGAAGTAAAGTCCCCCTCTCTATTTGGCATCTCCAACATTTATCCGAGATCAAGGGCGAATATTTATGAAGTAGCGAGGGTGTACGATACCATCTCGTCATAAGTTTAAAATTAGTTTCCTGTGCCCGGGTACATATTGATGATTTTAGAGCGTTGGGTTGTATATAATCTGCCTTTGTTGTAATACTGTTTCCCATTTCTTTAGAAAGGGGGGGACATACTCGTCTGGGGGAGCCACCAATAACGCATATATTTGTGAAAGTGTATGAGAACATGGACCCGTCTCCTCACATAATTTTTTTAAGGTAGTCATTGGTCGTTGAAATCTTTTCGGGGGTGCTAATGTTTTAAAAAAAAATGTCGTAACTGAACTCCACTCCAGAAGTCCAGACCAAAACGGTCATTTACTGAGGTCAGGGCAGCGAGTGAAGGCCACGTCGCAGATTGTGCAAAATGAGAAGCCTGATAGCATTGTGACTAAAAGGTCCATCTTGTAGTCCCGGTGGAAAGCAAGGGTTCCCCACTATAGGGTAAAGAGGGGAATATGCGGGTGATAAGAGTATTCGTGCATATCCAGGAGCATATCCACAAGGTAGGCCCCAAGGTTGGGTGTTTGAGAGCCACCTCAAGATCTCTAAAACACCAAACCGCCCGTCGCAATGGGACCCTACATTGTGATTGCTCAATCTTAGGCCATAGTTTAAACTCTGTATGCCTGCACCAATCTATTACTCTCCCCATATGAGCCGCCCGATAATATTTCTGCATATCCGGTACTGCTAAACCGCCGTGTTGCTTGGGCATGGTCATTAATCTTCGTTGTAATCTAGGCCTCTTATAATTCCAGATAAATTTGGTTATCAGCGCATTAATCTGTTTGAAAAATTCTAAGAGAATATGAATCGGTAATGTTTGAAAAAGATAGGTGAATTTGGGCAAAATTGACATTTTGATTATATTGCATCTCCCAAACCAAGAAAAAAGACCATGTTGCCACTTATCAAATAAGCTCTTTACTCTACTAAGTAAAGGTGGGAAGTTCCTCTCATACACTTGATTTAATTTGGGAGGAATATGAGTACCCAGATATTTAAGGGCCGTGGGGGTCCATCTGAAATTAAAGTTTGTTTTTAAGATATTTATCTGCAGCACCGACATGGATACCCCCATTGCCTCTGATTTGGCCTTTTCGGCATCCATACCCAGAAACACAGACGGGGTATTAGAAGAGTCAGCCATGTGAATAAGATTCAATACTTTAATAGTATTATCTCGCACTTCACGAGTTGGTATAAAACCAACCTGGTCGAGATGTATTAATGCTGTCATATGTGGTTGGATACGTGTAGCTAGAATTTTTGTAAATAGTTTAAGATCCACATTTAATAAAGAAATAGGCCGATAACTACCACAAGCTGATGGATCCTTATCCTCCTTGGGTATAAGGGTAACATGTGCCTTCAGCATCTCCGAAGAGAAAACTGTGTCATATCCTAATGCATTGAATGTTTGGATCATCTGCTTGCCAAGTTGGGGAAAAAACACCTGATAATATTTGTGTGTAAAGCCGTCCGGGCCTGGTGATTTTCCAGGTTTTAGTGCCCTAACTGCCTCTTGCAGCTCCTCAAGAGTAATAGCAGCTTCCAGATCCTCTCGTATCTGGTCTGATAACTGGGGGATGCCTGATGATGATATATAATCTTCCATCTTATTTTGTGGCTGAGATCTATTGGATAAGTTATACAGGGATTGGTAGAACTCTCGAAAGGTCGATACAATCTTATTGGGGATATGCACCTTTCTACCCCCTAAGTCCACTAAATAAGGTATATAGGATTGGGCTCTCTGATCCTGTAGGGCTCTAGCTAATTGACGCCCACACTTATCTCCAGCTTCATAGTAATATTTCCAGCATGACTGTAATGCTGCCTTAGCTCTATAATGAAGGAGAGATGTCACCTGTAGTGATGAGCCGAACACCCCCGGGTTCGGTTCGCACCAGAACCCGCGAACGGACCGAAAGTTCGAACGAACATTAGAACCCTATTAAATACAATGGATGCGAACGTTCGAATTCTAAAGTGCTAATTATAACAACTATTATGCATGTTATTGTCCTAAAAAGGGTTTGGGAACCCGGGTTCTGCACCAGGGGACATGTATCACTGCAAAAAGAAGTTTTAAAAACGGTCGTTTTTCGGGAGCAGTCATTTTAATGATGCATAAAGTGAAAAAAAAAAAAGTCAAATATTCCTTTAAATATCGTACCTGGGGGGTGTCTAAAGTATGCCTGTGAAGTGCCACGTGTTTCCCGTGTTTAGAACTGTCCCTGCACAAAATGACACTTCTAAAGGAAAAAAAAGCCATTTAAAACTGCTTGCGGCTTTAATGTAATGTCTGGTCCCGGTAATATGGATGAAATTCTTTAAGAAAAATGGCATAGCTACCCCATGACCCCCCCCCCCTACCCCAGCCCATTACCAGCCCCTTTGGGTCTTGTATGGATATTAAGGGGAACCCCGCACATAAAATAAAAAAGGCCCTATATACTCTGAACAGCCCTATACAGGCGGTGCATACAAGACAGGGACTGTAGGTTTGTTCTTATGTAGAATCTGTTTGTAATTTTGAACAGGTACATTGTTGAAGTGTAGCTCCAGACCAAAAATCTATTTTTAAACTTTTTGGAAAACATAGGTAAGGGTTATCACCCCTGTAACATTTGTTTTGCTGTCTGTGCCCCTGTTCAGAACATTTCACCTCACTTTCCGTCCCAATGACAACTGTTTTTGAAATGTGGTGTTTTTCTTGAAACAAGGATTGCTGATAAAGCATCAGTACAGAGGAGACACCTTTCTCCCATATTTATTCTTACAGGAGAGAATTTTCCTTCCTAGTGGTAGATTTCCTCTCACTTCCTGTTGTCTTCTTGCGTTTGCAAGTAGGAGTCGTTTGTAAGTTGGATGTTTGAAAGTAGGGACCTGCCGTATATACTCTGCAGAAATAGGCCCCTTAGTTGTTGGTGTTGGCACAACACTGTAAGCACTCACAGTTACTCTTGGTTGGTGCTGGAACGCCCTGCTGTCAACTATTATATCAGGAATTTTAATTACATATAATTGTTGAACAGTGGTAGTAAAAATTGGGCCTTTGATGGTGGTGCTGGTGCCACAACACTGTAAGCCCTGACAGTTACTCTTGGTGGGTGCAGCAATGGGCCCTGCTGTGAATTATTAGATCAAGAATTGTAATTACATGCCCCTGTTGAACAGGGGCTGAAAAATTGGGCCTTAGGCACTGGTGGCACAACACTGCAACCCCTCACAGATACTGTACTTGGAGCACAGCAATGAGCCCTGTTGCAAAGTATTGCTTCAAAAATTGTAATTACACGCCCCTGTTAAACAGGGGCTGAAAAATTGGGCGTTAGGCACTGGTGGCGGCACCCATAAACAAAAATGATCTTCCAAGCTATCATCATCAATCGTATCATTGAGGACTCGGAGGAGGAGGATAGCCAGTCAACATAACAGCACAGGCACTCAGCATCAGCATCAGTCTTGAAGGGATGTGACATGTTAAAATCAATTAGTCTGTTATATCAGCATCAGGTGTGTGGTAGCTGGTGGTGATCCAAGACTGGTTCATCTTGATGAAAGTCAGTCGATCAACCGAGTCGGTGGACAGGCGCACCCTGTGATCCGTGACAAATCCTCCAGCAGCACTGAATGTGCGTTCCGAAAGAACGCTGGATGCAGGACAGGCCAGTAGCTCAATTGCATACTGTGCAAGCTCTGGCCAGTGATCCATCCTCAAGACCCAGTAAGCCAGAGGATTTTCGGTGGGGAAGGTGTCCAAGTCTGACCTTGCCCCTAGATATTCCTGCACCATGTTTATCAGACGCTGGCGATGGTTGCTGGAACCGATCATACTTTGGGGCTGCGGACTAAAGAATTGTCTGAACGCATCGGTCAGACGGCCACCTTCCCCACCGCTCCTTCTTTGACTGGCCGAAGCCTCAGCAACTCGTTGTCCAGGACCAGGAGTTTGCAACCTCCCAGTCTCTGGGAACGCGTTGCACAGACCTTTCTGCAAGGCCTCCCGGAGTTGTCTCATCCTCTGCTCCCTCTGCGACGGTAACATAAGGTCCGCAACCTTACCCTTGTACCGTGGATCAAGGAGAGTGGCCAGCCAGTAATGGTCCCTCTCCTTGATCCGAAGAATACGAGGATCCTTCCGCAGACTTTGCAGGATCAGGGAGGCCATGCAGCGTAGGTTTGCTGAGGCATTCGCTCCGGAGTCCTCTGGGTCACTAAGGACGACATGATCCGCAGCCACCTCCTCCCAGCCACGTACAAGTCCACTGGTTTCTTGGGACTGTAAATTATCCCTAAAAGACTGCTGCTGATGATGCTGAGTGCCAGCCTCCACCTCCATGCTGACACAATCCTCCTCCTCCTCCTCCTCCTCCTCTTCCTGTGCGATGGGTGGGACAGAAGGAACACTGTCTGGGTAAAGGGGGCCTTGAGAGGCAAGGAAGTCCTCCTCTTCCTGCCTCTGTTCTGCCTCAAGTGCCCTGTCCATTATTCCACGCAGCGTGTGCTCCAACAGGTGGACAAGAGGTACAGTGTCACTGATGCATGCACTGTCACTGCTCACCATCCTCGTGGCCTCCTCAAATGGTGCCAGGACAGTGCATGCATCCCTGATCATGCCCCACTGGCGTGGAGAAAAAAAACCAAGCTCCCCTGACCCTGTCCTGGTGCCGTAGTCGCACAGGTACTCATTGATGGCCCTCTGCTGCGTGTGCAGCCGCTGCAGCATGGCCAACGTTGAGTTCCACCTGGTGGGCATGTCACATATAAGGCGGTTCTTGGGCAGGTTCAACTCCTTTTGCAGCTCAGCCAGGCGAGCACTGGCATTATAAGATCTGCGGAAATGCACACAGACTTTCCTGGCCTGCCTCAGGACATCCTGTAAGCCCGGGTACCTGCCCAAGAACCGCTGCACCACCAGGTTAAGGACGTGAGCCACACAGGGCACATGGGTCAGTTGTCCCTGTCGGAGGGCGGAGAGGAGGTTGGTGCCATTGTCGCAAACCACCATTCCTGGCTTAAGCTGGCGTGGCGTCAACCACCTCTCGGCCTGGCCCTGCAGAGCAGACAGGACCTCTGCCCCAGTGTGGCTTCTGTCCCCCAAACACACCAGCGCAAGCACGGCATGGCATCTTTTTGCCTGCGTACTTGCGTAGCCCCGTGAACGGCTACGGAGCACCGCTGGTTCATAGGACAAACCACAGGAAGAGGCCATGGAGGAAGAAGAAGAGGAGGGGGTGGAGGAGAGAGGTGTGTCACAACCAGTAGTAGCATTTTGGAGGCGTGGCGGTGGGACAACCTCCAACACTACTGCACCTTGTCCTGAATCCTTCCCAGCTGCCAAAAGAGTGACCCAATGGGCCGTGAAAGAAAGGTAACGTCCCTGTCCATGCCTGCTGGACCATGAGTCAGCGGTAATATGCACCTTACCGCTGACCGCCCTGTCCAGCGAGGCCAAGACATTGCCTTCCACATGCCGGTAGAGAGCCGGAATAGCCTTCCGTGAGAAAAAGTGGCGTTTGGGAACCTGCCACTGAGGAACCGCACATTGCACAAACTCACGGAAGGGGGCCGAGTCTACCAACTGAAAAGGCAGCAGTTGAAGCGCTAGCAATTTAGCCAAGCTAGCATTCAACCGCTGGGCATGTGGATGGCTGGGAGTGAACTTCTTTCGACGGTCCAGCAGCTGGGGCAGGGAAATTTGCCTGCTAGAATCGGACGTCGGTGTACTGCTAGCAGAGTGGGCGCAAGTACTTGGCTGTGACACACCTAATTCTACACCTTCATTCCTCTCAGTGCATGTTTCAGAGAGGACTGAAGTTATAGTGGGGTTGGAGATCCCAGCTGATGCGGTGCAAGGAGAGGTCCGCTTTGTTCTTTGGTGTGGGTCTTTGAGGTAGGCTTGCCAACGAGCTGCATGGCAGGTCAACATATGTCTGGTCAGGCATGTGGTACCCAAGCGGCTGATGTTTTGGCCACGCGATATACGCTTGAGACATATGTTGCAAACAGCAGCTGTGCGATCTGATGCACTAGCCTCAAAAAAGGCCCACACCAAAGAACTTTTTGAATGACGGGCAGAGGCAGCGCCCTGCACAGGCGGAGCTCTGCGGTGTGATTCCGTCGGTGTACTGCCCTTACGCTGGCCACCAAAGGGCATCCTGCCTCGTTGGAGATGTGCCTCCTCCTCATCCTCCTCCTCCTCCTCTCTCCTATTAGGCACCCACGTGGAGTCAGTGACCTCATCATCCCCTCCCTCCTCATCACTGGAGCCAATCTGGCAGTATGCTGCAGCTGCTGGAACATGACTGCCAGATTGGTGTCCTTCTTGAGCATCCCCTCTGTCTGCTCTCACGCTACTGCCTTCCTCTAGCTGGGTTTCATCATCAGACCCTTCGAAACGCTGGGCATCCTCCTGGAGCATGTACCCAACACTGTGCTCAAACAGTTCGGGGGACTCCTCAGGAGGAGGACATGGTGGGTCTAGGGAAGGAGTGACTGATGATTTGTCTGACATTGATACCAGGGAAGACGACGCTTTGGCAGCTGCTTTTCCAGTACCCTGAGCCTGGGTGAGAGAGGATGAGGAGGAGGAGGAGGGCTTGGTCATCCACTCTACCAAGTCTTCGGCATGATGTGGCTCAACATGTCCAGCTGCCGAAAAGAAGGACAAGCGTGTCCCATGGCCATGTGCTGATGACAATGCACCGCGTCCACGACCAGCACTGTTGCCCCCAGACACAGAGCCTGCTTGCCCTCTTTTATTGCCTCCTGACTGTCTGCCTCTCCTTGTTTGCCTTCCAGACATTCTAATAGATGGCCTGCAGGGAGATGGGAAAAAAGCAATAAGGGCTACCTTCAGGTGTCCTTCTCTGTCCCTTGAAACAAGGACTTTCACAGTGAAAGAAACTGACACTCTCCCTACCTACAGTTTTCTGTCCCTAGAATAAATGTTTTTTTTAAGCACAATATAGCACAAGGACAATTCACTCACTGTCCTTACAGGTCCCTGGAAACAAGGACTTGCAGAGTGAAAGAAAAAAAACACTCTCCCTACCTACAGTTTTCTGTCCCTAGAAAAAATGTTTTTTTTAATCACAATATAGCACAAGAACAATTCACTCACTGTCCTTACAGGTCCCTGGAAACAAGGACTTGCAGAGTGAAATAAACTGACACTCTCCCTACCTACAGTTTTCTGTCCCTAGAATAAATGTTTTTTTTAAGCACAATATAGCACAAGGAGAATTCACTCACTGTCCTTCCAGGTCCCTGGAAACAAGGACTTGCAGAGTGAAAGAAAAAAAACACTCTCCCTACCTACAGTTTTCTGTCCCTAGAAAAAATGTTTTTTTTAATCACAATATAGCACAAGGACAATTCACTCACTGTCCTTACAGGTCCCTGGAAACAAGGACTTGCAGAGTGAAATAAACTGACACTCTCCCTACCTACAGTTTTCTGTCCCTAGAATAAATGTTTTTTTTAAGCACAATATAGCACAAGGACAATTCACTCACTGTCCTTACAGGTCCCTGGAAACAAGGACTTGCAGAGTGAAAGAAAAAAAACACTCTCCCTACCTACAGTTTTCTGTCCCTAGAAAAAATGTTTTTTTTAATCACAATATAGCACAAGGACAATTCACTCACTGTCCTTACAGGTCCCTGGAAACAAGGACTTGCAGAGTGAAAGAAAAAAAACACTCTCCCTACCTACAGTTTTCTGTCCCTAGAAAAAATGTTTTTTTTAAGCACAATATAGCACAAGGACAATTCACTCACTGTCCTTACAGGTCCCTGGAAACAAGGACTTGCAGAGTGAAAGAAAAAAAACACTCTCCCTACCTACAGTTTTCTGTCCCTAGAAAAAATGTTTTTTTTTAATCACAATATAGCACAAGGACAATTCACTCACTGTCCTTACAGGTCCCTGGAAACAAGGACTTGCAGAGTGAAAGAAAATAAACACTCTCCCTACCTACAGTTTTCTGTCCCTAGAATAAATGTTTTTTTTAAGCACAATATAGCACAAGGACAATTCACTCACTGTCCTTACAGGTCCCTGGAAACAAGGACTTGCAGAGTGAAATAAACTGACACTCTCCCTACCTACAGTTTTCTGTCCCTAGAATAAATGTTTTTTTTAAGAACAATATAGCACAAGGAGAATTCACTCACTGTCCTTCCAGGTCCCTGGAAACAAGGACTTGCAGAGTGAAAGAAAAAAAACACTCTCCCTACCTACAGTTTTCTGTCCCTAGAAAAAATGTTTTTTTTAATCACAATATAGCACAAGGACAAATCACTCACTGTCCTTACAGGTCCCTGGAAACAAGGACTTGCAGAGTGAAAGAAAAAAAACACTCTCCCTACCTACAGTTTTCTGTCCCTAGAAAAAATGTTTTTTTTAATCACAATATAGCACAAGGACAATTCACTCACTGTCCTTACAGGTCCCTGGAAACAAGGACTTGCAGAGTGAAATAAACTGACACTCTCCCTACCTACAGTTTTCTGTCCCTAGAATAAATGTTTTTTTTAAGCACAATATAGCACAAGGAGAATTCACTCACTGTCCTTCCAGGTCCCTGGAAACAAGGACTTGCAGAGTGAAAGAAAAAAAACACTCTCCCTACCTACAGTTTTCTGTCCCTAGAAAAAATGTTTTTTTTAATCACAATATAGCACAAGGACAATTCACTCACTGTCCTTACAGGTCCCTGGAAACAAGGACTTGCAGAGTGAAATAAACTGACACTCTCCCTACCTACAGTTTTCTGTCCCTAGAATAAATGTTTTTTTTAAGCACAATATAGCACAAGGACAATTCACTCACTGTCCTTACAGGTCCCTGGAAACAAGGACTTGCAGAGTGAAAGAAAAAAAACACTCTCCCTACCTACAGTTTTCTGTCCCTAGAAAAAATGTTTTTTTTTAATCACAATATAGCACAAGGACAATTCACTCACTGTCCTTACAGGTCCCTGGAAACAAGGACTTGCAGAGTGAAAGAAAATAAACACTCTCCCTACCTACAGTTTTCTGTCCCTAGAATAAATGTTTTTTTTAAGCACAATATAGCACAAGGACAATTCACTCACTGTCCTTACAGGTCCCTGGAAACAAGGACTTGCAGAGTGAAATAAACTGACACTCTCCCTACCTACAGTTTTCTGTCCCGAGAATAAATGTTTTTTTTAAGCACAATATAGCACAAGGAGAATTCACTCACTGTCCTTCCAGGTCCCTGGAAACAAGGACTTGCAGAGTGAAAGAAAAAAAACACTCTCCCTACCTACAGTTTTCTGTCCCTAGAAAAAATGTTTTTTTTAATCACAATATAGCACAAGGACAATTCACTCACTGTCCTTACAGGTCCCTGGAAACAAGGACTTGCAGAGTGAAATAAACTGACACTCTCCCTACCTACAGTTTTCTGTCCCTAGAATAAATGTTTTTTTTAAGCACAATATAGCACAAGGACAATTCACTCACTGTCCTTCCAGGTCCCTGGAAACAAGGACTTGCAGAGTGAAAGAAAAAAAACACTCTCCCTACCTACAGTTTTCTGTCCCTAGAAAAAATGTTTTTTTTAATCACAATATAGCACAAGGACAATTCACTCACTGTCCTTACAGGTCCCTGGAAACAAGGACTTGCAGAGTGAAATAAACTGACACTCTCCCTACCTACAGTTTTCTGTCCCTAGAATAAATGTTTTTTTTAAGCACAATATAGCACAAGGACAATTCACTCACTGTCCTTACAGGTCCCTGGAAACAAGGACTTGCAGAGTGAAATAAACTGACACTCTCCCTACCTACAGTTTTCTGTCCCTAGAATAAATGTTTTTTTTAAGCACAATATAGCACAAGGACAATTCACTCACTGTCCTTCCAGGTCCCTGGAAACAAGGACTTGCAGAGTGAAAGAAAAAAAACACTCTCCCTACCTACAGTTTTCTGTCCCTAGAAAAAATGTTTTTTTTAATCACAATATAGCACAAGGACAATTCACTCACTGTCCTTACAGGTCCCTGGAAACAAGGACTTGCAGAGTGAAAGAAAAAAAACACTCTCCCTACCTACAGTTTTCTGTCCCTAGAAAAAATGTTTTTTTTAATCACAATATAGCACAAGGACAATTCACTCACTGTCCTTACAGGTCCCTGGAAACAAGGACTTGCAGAGTGAAATAAACTGACACTCTCCCTACCTACAGTTTTCTGTCCCTAGAATAAATGTTTTTTTTAAGCACAATATAGCACAAGGACAATTCACTCACTGTCCTTACAGGTCCCTGGAAACAAGGACTTGCAGAGTGAAAAAAAAAAAACACTCTCCCTACCTACAGTTTTCTGTCCCTAGAAAAAATGTTTTTTTTTAAGCACAATATAGCACAAGGACAATTCACTCACTGTCCTTCCAGGTCCCTGGAAACAAGGACTTGCAGAGTGAAAGAAAAAAAACACTCTCCCTACCTACAGTTTTCTGTCCCTAGAAAAAATGTTTTTTTTAATCACAATATAGCACAAGGACAATTCACTCACTGTCCTTACAGGTCCCTGGAAACAAGGACTTGCAGAGTGAAAGAAACTGACACTCTCCCTACCTACAGTTTTCTGTCCCTAGAATAAATGTTTTTTTAAGCACAATATAGCACAAGGACAATTCACTCACTGTCCTTCCAGGTCCCTGGAAACAAGGACTTGCAGAGTGAAAGAAACTGACACTGTCCCTACCTACAGTTTTCTGTCCCTAGAATAAATGTTTTTTTTAAGCACACTATAGCACAAGCACAAAACACACTGACACTCTCCCTACCTATCCTTCTCTTTCCCTAAACTAAAGGAATCCAGGTTAAGCAAGAAAGAAATAACAGTCACTGTCCCTGCCTATGCTGCTCTATCCCTGCTCCGGAACACACTACACTAGGCCGCCGTGCTGGCGGCCTTTTATAGTGTGGGGCGTGTACTAAACACCCTCAGCAATAATTGGCCACAGGCATCCTGCCTGTGGCCAATCATTGCTCTCCTCGCTGCCGGCGCTGTGATTGGCCAAGCATGCGGGGTCACAGTGCATGCTTGGCCAATCACAGCGCCTGGATGACACTGCGATGGCGTAGTGCATTGTGGGCCGTTCGCGTCACTCGAATTTGGCGCGAACGGCCCAAATCGTTCGATCTTCATCGAACAGCCGATGTTCGAGTCGAACGTATGTTCGACTCGAACACGAAGCTCATCCCTAGTCACCTGTCTCCGTAGGTTAGAGAGTTCCGTCTCCACCGGAGATCCGGGGTTCTGTTTATGCTGGATCTCTAGTGCAGTGTTTCTCAACTCCAGTCCTCAAGGCGCCCCAACAGGTCATGTTTTCAGGTTTTCCATTATTTTGCACAGGTGATTTGATCAGTTTCACTGCCTTAGTATTTACCACAGCAGTTTCATCTGAGGGAAATCCTGAAAACATGACCTGTTGGGGCGCCTCGAGGACTGGAGTTGAGAAACACTGCTCTAGTGTATGTATATCCGTCAATAACTTAGTCAGTTCAGCTTCCCTTGCCTTTTTAATTCTAGATCCATGTTTAATAAGCACCCCCTTATTACCGCTTTGTGCGCCTCCCATATTATCCCTGCATCTACCTCTGGTGTATTGTTATCTTGAAAATAGTACTGTATTTCTTTGATAATATCTTCCACTACTGACTTATCCTCCAACAGACTCTCATTAAGACGCCACTGTCTGGTATTTGAAAGTATGTGTTCATTCATAGACAATGTTTATGTCACTGGAGCGTGGTCCGACCATGTGATATTCCCTATATCTATTGCTTTAACCATCATTAACATGTAATGGGGGACAATAAACAGGTCAATATGGGAATATACCTTGTGTGGAGACGAATAAAAGGTATAATCCCTTTCATCAGGATGGTACGATCTCCATACGTCGGTGAGTTGTTTATTATAAAAAGTATGTAAAACTTGTTTACGAAGACTTGTGGCGACTGATGAACTTCCGGCCGATGTATCTACCCTAGGATCCAGGAGAGGTTGAAATCTCCCCCCAGCAAAAGTTTCCCCTCCGCAAATTTCATAAGCTTATTTACCGTAGAGCAGATAAATTGGTCTCGATTACAATTAGGTACGTATTACGTTGCTAACGTCACTTTAATGGCGCCAACCATACCCTTAAGAGACAGAAACCTGCCCTCCGTGTCCATTCTGGAATCTATAAAGCTCCAAGGGACTCGCCTAGACACTAGGATGGATACCCCTCTAGATTTGGATACGCTATTAAATGCATGATATGCAAACGGATAAAGGTTACTCTTTAGGATTGGTATCTTGCCCTCTTTAAAATTAGTTTCTTGGATATAAGCCACATCAGTATGAGAACGTTTTAAGTCTTGGATAAGCATCCTCCGCTTTTCCGGTACATTAAGACCCTTTGCATTTAAAGTAGTTACCTTTAACACCTCCCATCTTTCCTACGTGGTGAGGAGAAAAAAAATAAAAAAAGAAAGAAAACAAAAAGAACAAAAGGGTTCTACTAACCCAAATGTATTAGCGGTGGATCCACGGGTCCTCTGCTTCTCCCTCTTACAGATAAAGAGGGATATAAGAAGCCAATTTAAATAGCGCTCACATATGGTTTACCACTTAAGTGAGCGCAAACCTAAGTGGAGGCGTGATCAAGAATCTACGGGAAGAAACCGCACCCCTCCCTCCCTTATATCTCCATTCTATCCATATTCAATGACCCATATATAAAATGTACCCCTTATTTCTTATACTAAATTCCGTGTAAATCCCCAAAAAGCGAGAACCAAAAAAAAAATAATAATAATAATATCCAGGTTATCCAACTTCACCCCATATTTATTTTAGATTCCCTGTGGGTTAATCTCATCTAGGCCACTATTTACACTAATTAGAGGGGCTCTCACCCCCCCAATTTCCCCCTATCCGTATAGGGATGTGGGGGCATTACATAGCTAATTCAATCCAGGGGCCTTAGTATAATACCGACCTAATACCAGATGTCTGGGAAGTAGGTGTTTTGTTTTTGTTCTTGTTTTTTTGTTTTTTGGGGGGTTTTTTTTCCTTTCTGTGAGATTCTAGGGGTAGGGGAAATAAGGGTATAGAGCATAGATGAAGGAATAGGATGTTTTTAATATGTGATGGTGTTTATTTATGTCTATATAATAATAATAAAATAAAAGGTGAATACAAAAAAAAAAACACAGCACATGTCGATCACTGGGTGCCGGACAATGGATTAGCGCTGGCACCCAGCGATCATAATAAATTTACACAGGACAGAGCCCTGCCTTTGTAAACAAGGCAGAGCCCTGTCCTGTCAGCGGGGAAGTAATGTATTTCTTCTCAATGACCAGGCCATTTTTTGCGATTCGGCACTGCGTCGCTTTAACTGACAACTGCGCGGTCGTGCGACGTTGTACCCAAACAAAATAGACGTCCTCTTTTTCTCACAAATTTCTTTTGATGGTTTTTGATCATCTCTGCGGTTTTTATTTTTTGGGCTTTAAACAAAAAAAGAGCGACAATTTTGAAAAAAACACAATATTTTATCATTTATAATAAATAGCCCCAATTTTTATTCTTCTACATAATTTTGTTAATAAAAATCCAAAAAAGCATATATTGATTGGTTTGCGCAAATGTTATAGCGTCTACAAAATAGGGGATAGATTTATGGCATTTTTATTATTATTATTTTTACTAGTAATGGCGGCGATCTGCGATTTTTTTCGGGACTGCGACATTATGGCAGACATATCGGACACCTTTGACACATTTTTGAGACCATTGACAATTATACAGCGAATAGTGCTATAAAAATGCACTGATTAATGTGTAAATGTCACTGGCAAGGAAGGGGTTAACACTAGGGGGCGATCAAGGGGTTGGTTAACTGTGTTCCCTAATGTGTGTTCTACCTGTGGGGGGAGGGGACTTACTATAGGAGATGACAGATCGTGGTTCCCAGCTCGTAGGAACTCACAATCTCTCTCTCCTCATAGAACTGGGATGTGTGTGTTTGTTTACACACACACACACACACACACACGTCCCTGTTTTGCCTCTCGTGCCCGCGATCGCGCGTGGCTGACGGTCATCGCGACTGTGCAGCGGGCGTACCTGCTATCCATCTTAAAGTAACCGACGTACAGCTATGACGGCTCGCGGGATCGTGCCGACCTGCCGCAGTATATTGATGGTCGGCAAGCGGTTAAACCAAGACTTAAAATGGAGCATCATTACATTCCCAGGTGCTAGCTGTGGTGGCATAAAAAATACAATTCTTTGTAGAGTTCAGTGATGTTACAAATACCAACGTATAAAATTCCTATTATTTTTCAACCCAAATAAAAGTCAGCAGGAGCCTCTCCTTTAGCTGACACCTTGTCCTTTCTCTCTCTGTCAGTATATCGGCTCATCCCTGTTAAAGGAAGGGCTCCAGGAGGAGAGTTTGAATTATAGAAGAGCAGATGCGGTTCCTTAAGGACGTCATCCTGAAATTTTGCCTCCAGGGAGTGAAGCTGTACAACACTGAAGGAGAGGATTGTAACGTCAAAGCTGTAGTGAAATGCTTTAAGACAGATCTGTATAACTGTGTTGGATTAATTCAAGAACCCAAAAAGCTGAAGGACGGCACCCGGGAGCTGTACACAAATATGTACAGAAGAGCGACGGACAACATCCGCCGGTGGCCATCGTACATCAGGGGTTTTATGGCTAAACATCGAGGAGGAGACGGCAAAAATAATTGAGACACAAAAAAATGGAGATCAAACGACTGCGAAATTCATTCCAATCACAGGTCGCACAGTGAGGATCTGACCTCCATCAGGGGCAGATTACCATTACTGACAGCCTCATGAGACCAATCACACATTCCCTGATTTTATTGTAATTAAACATTGCATTTAGCTCCCCACCTCTCTAGACCCCGTCTCTTTTCTCTTCCCAACCCCTCTCTTGACCTCTTCTCCTTTTTTGTTTTCTACCAATTTTTCCCTTATGTGCCACTTCTGATCTATCAGATTTAATTATCTTTTTGTATGACTGCTCCTTACTAGACACAGTACAGTAAGTAAGCATTGCCATATATGTTTGTAGCGCCCTGCTCCCAATGAGTGGGCGCTATGTGTTAAAATTATAGTTGTCTGAGCAATAGTTTGGCTCAGAAGGATTGTGTTTCAAAATTATACTCTGTTTCAGTTCAGCTGGCTGCATGATTTTCCTCCTGACAGTGGGTGTCGCTGTCACCACTGGTCAGGATTGGAAAGGCAACAGGCTGAATGCATTGGGTATCTCTTTCTCAGAAGCAGCTCAGGGGCGTGGTCAACCCGCTATGCATTCTGGGAGAGGGTACTTAAGAGACAGACACCATTTTGTGGGGTCGACGTTCGTTGGTGGTGGGCACCACCCGCCCGATCCCGACCTGAGGGCCCTCATGGCCTCAGGGAAGTGCTGGCAGATTCTGCCTCGGGGCCACGTTGGCCTGAGGCTCCGTTACTGAGATGTGGGCCCGGGAGTTACCGGGGGCCTACTGATCCAGGGATGATCCTGTGTCGCCTTGCCTGCGGGAAGGGACCGAACAATTGGGGACTCAATTGGAGGATGCATTCGGATCACAATCTACCTCACAGTGCTGCCGGAACGGCTGGAAGATCCTGGCACTGAGGGCTGTGTTCTTTTATTCAGAAGGTAACCAAAGTGAAGTGTTACACCAAGTCTGCGGCAGAGACTGTTCTATTTTCACCAAGTCTGCGGCAGAGACTGTTCTTTTTACACCAAGTCTGTGGCAGAGACTGTTCTATTTACACCAAGTCTGTGGCAGAGACTGTATGTGATCCAGCTGCGCACCGGTTGCTAGGCCAGTGAGAGTGGGCCTATCCGGTGGTTGCTGACTCCAGTGTGGAAACAGTTGTTCCTCTGGACCTAGGAAGATTCCTGTGATCCGCAGTTTAGGTACCTGAGTCCTCTCCATCCCTTCAACCCCCTCTGGAAACTTTATTCAATAAAACCCTTGAAAGAGACTTTGTGTTGGTGCAAACTTCTTCTGGACAACTCTTCAAGGAAAACCCCTGAGACGAGCATACGGAACAGTAAGGTAATGGCAGGCCCAAATTTAAGCCAGCAGCTCCTACGGGGGTAGTGCTACATGTTGAATTGCCTTTCTGTGTGACTCTGCTGGTCTATGTTTCGCAAGTATGGATTAGCTATCCCCCTTTTTCGTTTTCTGTATCCCATATCTTGAATAAAGAATTTGCACAAAAAAATAAAAAAATCATCAGGAGGCAACATATTGTTATATGTGGAGAGGAAG
Source organism: Rana muscosa (assembly GCA_029206835.1). Taxonomy (NCBI): domain Eukaryota; kingdom Metazoa; phylum Chordata; class Amphibia; order Anura; family Ranidae; genus Rana; species Rana muscosa. Next base: position 56,301,223 of record CM055117.1, on the reverse strand, counting down.
GGGTTAAAGAGGTAAGCTCCAGAGTATTAATTCATCTTACAACTGTTGAGACGGATTATATGTTATTTTTGGATTATACTTTATTTTTGGATAAGCATCATCGGACACTGATTTCTTTAAAAGCTGCTTTTCAAATTAATGAATTAAAAATGCTATCAAAGGAAGCATAAAGGTTTTCATAGTTACACAGATTTAAAAAATAAATAAAAAGCAAAACACGCCCCTTTCTAAACAATGACACCACAAAGCTCCTAATTCACTCCCTGCAACTCTGCAACTCCCTTCTCATTGGCTTACCTTCACATAGGCTATTCCCATCTTCAATACTTAATGAATGTTGCTGCCAGGCTCATTTAACTTACCTTTACTAAAGGCTAAGTGTCTGCTTCTCTCCTCTGCTAATCCCTCCATTGGCTCCTGTTCACCCAACGAATGAAATTCAAAATACTAACAAAAACTTTAAAAAACGCCTTCCACTACTCAGCCCCCAGCTACATCACTAACCTGGTCTCTAAATACAAATCTAATCATTCTCTTCGTTCCTCCCAAGACCTCCTGCTCTCTAGCTCCCTCATCACCTACTCCCATGCTCGCCTCCAGGACTTCTACCAAGCCTCTTCCATCCTATGGAACACCCTACCCCAATCTGTCCGATTACCTCCTACTCTGCTTTTAGATGATCCCTGAAAACCCTCCTCTTCAGAGAAGCCATTCTGCCCCCACCTAACAACTGTACTTTTATTTTCTCCATTAGCTCATTCCCCACAGTTACTACCCCAGTGCCCTCTGATTCCTCTTGTATTGAATTGTATTGTAACTGTATTGTCTGTCCCCATGTTGTAATGCGCTGCGCAAACTGATGGCACTATATAAATGCTGTATAATAATAATAATAATAATGATGCATTTACTGGATTGCGTCATTCCCTTGCCAGCAAGATGAGGAAGGCATTGTGCCATCATTGACAAAATGCTGCACAATGGAAGTAGCCAAGAAGAGAGCTGGCAAGAGAGCAATAAGGTGTCCTGCACAATGGTCCTGCCGTGGTTGCATACTTGCCAACATATTCCTCCGGTGGACCACACGTGATATGCCCACCTTCTGGGCAGTCCCACCCAGATCACGCCCCACTCTGTTGGAGGTCCTGCCCACATCCCAGCCCCACCTTGTTGCCCCAGTCCCCTTAGCTATTGCCTTTTCTTGAGTTACTGTGCATGCTCAGTAACTCAAATAAGGGTGATCAGGGCCACTAAAAAGGCAGTACAACTGGTCCTGTTGTACTAGGCCCAGGCCTCATCAGCTAAACAGAGGGGTCCAGGGGAAGCTTTATTGTTAATTTCTGCCTAAATTAATAATTGGATTTTATTAGACCACACTCTTACTCCTACTTGTATAACTCCTTGGCACCGAGCAAATATGCAGCCTCTCAGCGGCCGGGCCTTGGCGCAGAGTGGTGGCATATTTGCGTGCAATAGCGCCACTCCCGGCACAGTTGCCAACGGCTAACTGAAAGCTCACGTTTGCAGCTTGTGATCGGGAGCTTTCCGATCATGTGAAAGCCAATCACGGTGGTCACGTGACTGTAAGCCCCGCCTCCTGGCATACTAAACCCCTTAAAGGGCCGCTGGCTCTAAGGGGTTGAATTACATTTCCCCGGGCCCCATCAGGTCAACCGAGGGGCCAAAAGAAGTGGGAGCAGAGGAGGGAGTTTTTATTTTTATTTTGGGGGGTAGACGGGGAAAGTCAGTGTCGCTGTTCCACTGCACCCTGGGGGGGGGGTGTTTTTGGGGTTGGGGGAGCCTCTTCAGGAAGGCCATGATTTTTAACAGCAGCCTTGAGGGTGATGCTGTGATCCCGGGACACAGCCAATGACACAACATCATTGGGACAGAGGACAGAGATGCGGGACTGTCCCAGCGAATCCTGGACAGTTGGCACTATAGAGTAATGCACATATTCACCAGCAAACCATGGATCATCTGTGAATTGTATATATCCCAGGCAAAATGATTGGAAATCATCTAGAAAACCCATAAATCCTGTGCACTATAGAGAAGTCACCAGTGACAGGATTGCTAGTCTGATATGGCCTGGATTAATTCACAAAGGGACATCATACCTTTTGGTACATTTTCCAGCACGGGCAAAATGCACTAAAAAGAGAAAATCTGTTTCAATAAGACGGATTCACACCAATGAGTTGTGTTTCAGGGGTTTGGAAATGAAGTACTGCACGTTGCATTTTGGGTGTTTTGACCTGCATTTTGCTATTCAAATCAATGTAATCCTTTTAAACAATGTATCATGCCTAAAAAAAAAAAAAAAATAAAAAAAAAAAAAAAAACATACCGACACACATCAATACAACACATGTAAACGAATGCATTATGGTGTGAACGTGCCTGATTCAACAGAAGGCGAACCAAAATAACATTTTCATTATTTGCTTTCAAGAGAAAGTATTGTGAAATTTCAGTGAGCACTTTTTATTGTTGTTTTTGCAGATTGAGATGTGACTTTCACATTTTTACTGCAGGTTCTATATTGTTATTGCAGAGATTTATGGATTAGACGCTAGAGGCAAGGTAGATTAGTCATTATACTAACTCTGCCTAACAACTGCAGAGATAAGTCAGCCACACTGGGAAATTATTGCGTTGGTCGACTCACAGTTTACTTAGTTGATTTAGTAAAGGAGCTGAGATTGTTCTCATATAGAACTGATTTTAAAGGGGAATTCCACTTTTGCAAAAAATAAATAAAATATTATATATATATATATATATATATATATATATATATATATATACATATATATATATATATATATATATATATATATATATATATATATATATATATCCTACAAACTTGCCATACCAATGATTATGTAATTTAATGTTATACAAAAAAATTACCTTTCCATTTCAATCTGAAGCCGCTTTAATTTTCTAAAACTGTAAAAAAAAAAAATTAATGCAATATAGCAATCTGGAGGTGTTATTCGAAAATGTAATATACGTACGTGATCCTACATTCTCGGTTATCAGGCGCGCATTCATGCCACCGGGGGCTCCCGATCAGCGGGTCCGGTGGACCCAATGTCCGCCGGCACCCGGCGATCATTTATTATGCAGGCAGAACCAGCAGGCTGCCTATGTAAACAAGGCAGATTGCCGTTCTGTCAGTATGTAAGGCATTGATCCTGTTTTCTTGCAAAGCAGGAACATGGATCAGTGCCTTCCATTAGTAAAAGCACATCTTCCACAGTAATAAACCACAGGTCAGGCACACATTTAACCCTTTGATCGCCCCTGATGTTAACCCCCTCCCAGCCAGTGTCATTAGTACAGTGACCGTGCATATTTTTATCACTGATCACTTTATTCGTGTCACTGGTTCCCAAAAAAGTGTCAGTTAGGTGTCCGATTTGTCTGCCGTAATATTGCAGTCCTGCTAAAGGTCGCTGATTTCCACCATTACTAGTAAAAAATAAATAAAAACTCCATATATATCTCCCATAGTTTGCAGGCACTATAACTTTTGCGCAAACCAATCAATATACGCTTATTGGGATTTTTTATACCAAAAAATATGTAGCAGAATACATATTGGCCTAAATTGATGAAGAAATTCGATTTTTCTACATTTTTTTATTGGATTTGTTTTATAGCAGAAAGTAAAAATATATATTTTTTTCAAAACTATTGCCCTTTTTTCGTATATAACGCAAAAAAATACAAAAACTTCAGAGATGATCAAATGGCACCAAAAGAAATCTCTACTTGTGGGGAAAAGAAGGACATACATTTTATTTGGGTACAGCATCGCATGCCCGAGCAATTATCAGTTAAAGTAACGCCGCGCCGTATCGCAAAAAATTGCCTGGTCAGGAGGGGGGGGGGGTAAATTTTCCGGGGGTGAAGTGGGTAAAAATAAAGCTGTTTTTTCTCAGATGAGTGTAAAGCCCTTTTTGGATTTTGTACTCAATAATAGACTCCAACCTGCCTCCCCCGCTCCATCGAATTAATCCCCTTCCCTTGCCAACCCCCCTCCCCCCCCCCTTCTTTTTATGTCCTGTTAACGTTACTCCCCCCTCCACCCTCCTCTTCCTCCCCCCCCCCCCAACCTATCCTCCCTCCCCTCTCTCAGCCCTGCACTTCTTCTATATCTACCCGTCCACCTAACATAAAAAGAAAACCATCTGAATCCTTTGCATTCATCCCATTCAGTAGGCCCTGGCTGGTCTAACTAGTGGTTTTGCAGTTTATGCACTTATGGGTGTATCTTTCTACTGACTATGGAATGATGCCGTATCACTACGCATATGTATGCCTTCCTTGCATTTTGCTGTACTACGACGGCTGGATACTTGAAATAAAGAATTTGCAAAAAATTTTTTAAAATACAGTTGTTTTGTTCTTGACACATTCAGGTGATGAAATGTTTACCAGCCAAACGTGTGAAGAAAAAAAGTTGATTTTTTAAAAATGGTTACATTTCATTTCCCCTCTAACTCTTTGTATAAATATGTAGGTTTCAGAACCATTTTCTAGAAATGTATAAAGCCTGAAGAAGGGATCTAAATCAGAGAGCTTGCATTTTTAACCACTTCACATCCGCAGGCCATCAAAAGACGTCCTTGGCTTGGTAGGGCTATATCTGCAGCTACAGGCATCATTCAGATATCGGCATCATAGGCGTGCGCACAGGGTGTGCCAGGTGTGCCCAGGCACACCCTAATCACCCTGTGCAGCACAGATTTCCTCTACTGCCCTGGCTCCCATCTTTCCCCCCGCAGCGCTGCCAGCTTCCCTCCTCTCCTATCGGCTGTTGCTGCTGGGATGTTTTAGGAGTGGGGAAGGTGCCAGTAAATATGTAATTTACTGGCCCCTTCTCTTTCTGAATGAACACTGTTAGCGATCGGTATTGTGTGTTTGGGCTTTAGGGTGCACACCCTAATGCAATAGGCTGCGCACACCTATGATCGGCATTTTCAGCCGGCGATCCCCTACACCATAAGAACGATCATAGCGGCGGTTCCGCCGCTTGATCGTTCTTACGGGCGGCGAAAAGGGGATGTCCCCCCCCTCCCGCCGCCCTCCGGTGCTTCTACCGACTCACCTGTGCGATCGGTGAGTCGGTGAAGGGATCCGCCGGCCCCGGCTTCTTACCATAGAGATTTCCGGCGGACCAGATGGTCGCCAGAGTCTCTATGATCGTCAGAGGCCGGGCGCGATGTTATGACGTCACGCCCGGCCTCTGCATTTAAAAAAACGCCGCCGCCTCGGCTAGAAAACGGTGATCGTTTTTTTTTTTATTGACCCCATATCTCACTGTAAAGAGGGCCGATCATGTCATATTCCTATTACAAGGGATGTTTACATTCCTTGTAATAGGAATAAAAGAAATCAAAAATTTTATTTATTTTTTAAAAGTGTCAAAATAAAAAATTTGAAGTAAAATTAACAATAATAAAAAAAAAAGTTTAAAGTGCCCCTGTCCCCGTGTGCTCGCACGCAGAAGCGAACGCATATGTAAGTCCCGCCCACATATGAAAACGCTGTTCAAACCACACATGTGAGGTGTCGCCGCGAACGTTAGAGCGAGAGCAATAATTCTAGCCCTAGACCTCCTCTGTAACTCAAAACATGTAACCAGTAAAAACTTTTAAAGCATCGCCTATGGGGATTTTTAAGTACTGAAGTTTGGTGCCATTCCATGAGTGTGTGCAATTTTGAAGCATGACATGTTAGGTATCTATTTACTCTGCGTAACTTCATCTTTCAGATTAGGCAAAAAAATTGGGCTAACTTTACTGTTTTTTTTTTTTTTTTAAAGCATGAAACAGTTTTTTTTTTTCCCAAAAAAATGCGTTTGAAAAATTGCTGCGCAAATACTGTGCGAGATAAAAAGTTGCAGTGACTGCCATTGTATTCTCTAGGGCATGGATATGCAATTAGCGGACCTCCAGCTGTTACAAAACTACAAGTCCCATCATGCCTCTGCCTCTGGGTGTCATGCTTGCTGCTGTCAGAGTCTCGCTATGCCTCATGGGACTTGTAGTTTGGCAACAGCTGGAGGTCCGCTAATTGCATATCCCTGCTCTAGGGTCTTTGCTAAAAAAAATATATAGTGTTTGGGGGTTCTATGTCATTTTCTAGCAAAGAAATTAGGATTTTTACATGTAGGAGCGAAGTGTCAGAATTGGCCCAGATGGGAAGTGGTTAATAATTAAGTTTGCCAGTAAAGGGTATCACTTAAACACCAAACTTTTTACAGGTATACCCTTAAAATGAAAAAGGGAAAGTCCGTAAATCCTTGCTTGCTTGCTCTTTAAAATCTTTAGAATTTATTGGTTCTCCATAAAAGACACAGTAACAGACAGCATATGTTAAACACATTTCAGCCTTACATAGTTACATAGTTAGTCAGGTTGAAAAAACACACAAGTCCATCTAGTTCAACCAATTAAAATAAATCACACAATCCCATATACACAATCCTATACCCACAGTTGATCCAGAGGAAGGCGAAAAAACCCAGCAAAGCATGATCCAATTTGCTAAAGCAGGGGGAAAAAAATCCTTCCTGATCCCAGGGGCGGATCCAGGGGGGGCAAAATTAGTTGCAGGTGAGTGAGAGAGCGGGCGGCTCCGCGGGCGGCTAGACGGGTGGCAGGAGACGTGGCAAGTGACAATCTGCATCTGGTGACAGGCGACATGGCAAGTGACAATCCGCAACTTGCAGCAGGTGACGTGGCAAGTGATAATCCTCAACGTGTGGCTGGCGACGTGGCAAGTGACAATCTGCATCTGGTGACAGGTGACATGGCAAGTGACAATCAGCATCTGGTGGCAGGCGACGGTGGCAAGTGACAATCCGCAACGTGTGGCAAGTGACAATCGGCAACTTGTGGCAGGGGACGTGGCAAGTGAAAATCTGCGTCTGGTGACAGGTGACGTGGCAAGTAACAATCCGCAACGTGTGAAAGGTGACGTGGCAAGTGACAATCTGCATCTGGTGACAGGTGACATGGCAAGTGACAATCCGCAACGTGTGGCAGGTGACCGTGGCAAGTGACACACTCAGGGCTCCCACTGATTCTGCAGTATGGTGAATTGTACCATTTCATTTTATATAACAATGTAATAATAGAAATAATGCACTTCAATCATCCTGACATGCCAACACGAGCCATTTCTCCGATAAATTTCCTGCAAATTTTTTTTTTCTGGCAGTGCCCCTCCCGAGACTAGACTCTGGATCCGCCCCTGCCTGATCCCCTGAGAGGCAATCGGATTTTCCCCGGATCAACTTTACCTATAAATGTCAGTACCCAGTTATATTATGTACATTTAGGAAAGAATCCAGGCATTTCTTAACGCAATCTACTGAGCTGGCCAGAACCACCTCTGGAGGGAGCCTGTTCCACATTTTCACAGCTCTAAAGCCCTGTACACACGATCGGATTTCCGATGGCATAAAATCCAATGTATTTTTCCATCGGATTTCCGATGAAGCTGACTTCCATCAGTCTTTCCTACACACCATCAGTTAAAAATCCGTCACGTAAAACACTCCGACAGGCCGAGAAAAAATAAGTTCAATGCTTCTGAGCATGCGTGGGTTTTTTCTCCGATGGAGTTCCACACAGACGATCGGAATTTGCTATTGTTTTTTTTTCCATTGGATACATTTAAAACATGTTCTATTTTTAATCACTGATGGAAAAAAGACCAATGGGGCCCATACACGATCGGTTTGTCCGGTGAAAAAAGTCCATCGGACTGTTTTCATCGGTAAAACCGATCGTGTGTACAGGGCTTTACTGTGAAGAAACCTTTCCGTATTTGGAGATGAAATCTCTTTTCCTCTAGACGTAAAGAGTGCCCCCTTGTCCTCTGTGATGACCTTAAAGTGAATAACTCAACACCAAGTTCACTATGTGGACAACTTATATATTTATACATGTTGATCGTTCCCCCCCCCCCCTTAATCTCCTCTTCTCCAGAGAGAATAAATTCAGTTCCTCTAATACTTCCTAATAGCTGAGCTCCTCCATGCCTCTTATCAGTTTGGTTGCCCTTCTCTGCATTTTCTCCAGTTCCCCGATATCCTTTTTGAGAACTGGTGCCCAAAACTGAACTGCATATTCCAGATGATATGATATGAACAGGGGCAAAATTATATCTCTCTCTCTGGAGTCCATACCTCTCTTAATACAAGTGTAGTGCAGGGCCGTTTGAAGGAATTTGGGGGCCCCAAGCAGATTGAGAATTTGGGGCCCCCAAGCGGGAGGGGGGGCTACAGATTTTTTTTTTGAGAAGCGGGGGGGGGGGGGGGTTTGGGCTGCTACACAATTTTTTTAGATTTTGTTTTTTAATTCAGAAGCGGAGGGGTGCTACTGAGATTTCTACTGATTTTTGGTTTTAATTTAGAAGGGGGGGTGCTAACGCGGGACATCGATCGCGGGAGGAGGGGCCGCCGTTCGCGGGAGGGGGACCACCGATCGGGGGGGCACCGATCGCGGCAGGGGGGCCTGCCGATCGCAGCAGGGGGGGGCGCGGATCGCGGGGGGGCCACGGATCACATGAGGGGGGGCCTGCCGATCGCGGCAGGGGGGGGGCGCGGATCGCGGGGGGCCGCGGATCACATGAGGGGGGGCCGCCAATCGCGGGTGGGGGGCTGCCAATCGCGGGAGGGGGGCCACCGATCGCAGGAGGGGGGCTGCCAATCGCGGGAGGGGGGGGGCCACCGATCGCGGGAGGGGGGGGCCACCGATCGCGGGAGGGGGGGCGCCAATCGCGGGAGGGGGGCCGCCGATCGCGGGAGGGGGGGGCACCAATCGCGGGAGGGGGGCCGCCGATCGCGGGTGGGGGGGCCGCCGATCGCGGGAGGGGGGCGCCAATCGCGGGTGGGGGGGCCACAGATCGCGGGGGCCACCGATCGCGGGTGGGGGGCCGCCGATCGCTGGAGGGGGGGCCGCCGATCGCGGGTGCGGGGGCCGCCAATCGCGGGTGGGGGGGCCGCCGATCGCGGGAGGGGGGCCGCTCTGCTGGGGCCCCAGGCCAGCTGGGGGCCCCAAGCAGTTGCTTGGTTTGCCTCTCCTGTTCCGACGGCCCTGGTGTAGTGATACCCCCATAGGAGCTGCTGGATTAATTTTGGGTCCTGCCGTTACCCCACATTTCACCGTCCCAGAACTTAAGAGTCTATGTTAAATAGTTTTGAAAGATGTGATCGCCAGTCACTTCAGTCTTTTTCTTAATTGCTTTATTAAACACCTTCAGGTAGAAGGATAGAGGGTTAGGGGAAGTTCAGATACATTGGTTTTGCAGATCACTAATGCGGTTCTTGAATCAAGAGGACAACAGCTTCTGTCACTGGATCTTGCGACAACCGGATAGGCCTCTCACACCGACCTAGCAGCCGGTATGAAGCACGGACAAAGTCTCTGCCACAGACTTGAGCGATAAGTGAAAACTCCTGGATAATCCTCTGCCACAGGATTGTTTAGCCAGTAGTCAGTTAGTTAGGTCAGCTACACAGTACCAGAACTTTTAAGCCATCCAGCAATACTGTGAGGTAGGTTAACTTGAGTGCATCCTCCAAACGAGTCACCAGGCCCTTCCTGAGATACCAGAAGGGCCGAAACAACTAATCGATTAATCGACAACTAATCGATTATGAAATTAATCGATTACAATTTTCATAATCGATTAATCGGCCAGTAACATAATGGGGTTAAAAATAAATAAAAAATTAGTCCTTTATAGTACAAAAAGAGCAAATCGCTACTGTAAATATTACTTTCACTGTCCCACAGTAAAAAATGAACCCCTTACAGTAGTGATTATTTGCTCTTTTTGTACTAATTTTAGTTTAATTAACCCCATTATGTTGCTAAACATCTCAGGCCTGGGTCACACCTCTGTTTTTTGTTGCTTTTTGCACAAACGCACTACAGTTCATTTACATGGTTTCCTATGGGTCACGTTCACATCCATGATTTTTTCAGCTGCTGCGTATTTGGAAAGGGCAAGGACTTTTTTTTTTTTAACTGCAAAACGGTGCTATTTTGGTTCAATATACTTCAATGGAGAAGCTGCAGAAAAGCATGTAATGTGTTTTTGCAGCAATTTGTGTTTTGTAATCTGCCCAACAACAAATTGGGCAAAAAAAATTATTAAAAAATGTAGCAAAATTACTTTTTTTTTTTTTTAAGGTTATTAACCGATTAATCGACTAATCAAAACAATAATCGGCCAACTAATCGATTATGAAAATAATTGTTAGTTGCAGCCCTAGATACCAGACTTCAGCACGGTCCTCTCCAGTAAGGCCCTCCCCTGGAATCTTCTCAGTTTGAGTGGCTTCTTCCCGCAGGCAAGACAGCACAGGACCACCTTCAGTTACGTAGGCCCCAGACAGGCTTCTGGGCCTACTTGCAGCAACACATTGGCATAGCCTCAGGCCTGGAGGGCCATGAGGCAATAAGGACCCCGAAGCACATGGCACTGCCCCTTAAATATCCTTCCCCAACATGCCCAGCTACAAAGAAGCTCCTGATTGGGCTGTTTTCTGAGGAAAGAATATCCAATACACTTCAGCTCAGTGTATTTCTCACACTGGCCTGTGACAACAGTGACACCTACTGGCCACAGTGGGAAATGCACACAACGCAGCCTAAGCTGGAACAGAACCCAAACAAATTTACATAATCACTCTGAGCCACCTACAGCTCAGATACCCCTAAATTTACACATAACGCCTATTTAAAAGTAACAGGGCGCTACACAAGAAAGGACTTTGCTCACTTTGAAAACTGCAGCATGGCATTGCATGCCATTATTGATCTACCAAAACCCCCAGATCCTTTTCCACCATTGATTTCCCCAGTTGTACTCCCCCTAGTATGTATGATGCATGAATATTCTTAGCTCCCAAGTGCATAACTTTTTTTTTTAACAAGAAACCAAGTGCATAACTTTACATTTATCCAACAATAAACCTCATTTGCCACACAGTTGCCCAATTAAACAGTGCATTGAGGTCGGCTTGTAATTTGAAGAGATCCTGTAAGGACGTTATTCCACTGCATAGCCTTGTGGGCCTTGTTTACTACCTTCAATACAACTTCAGAAGATAGAGCCGGCAATTCCAATGATCCTTAATCCATTTATTAGTACACGAGAAAGAGTAAAAAAATACAAACGGGCTCTGGGTAATAAGCCTTGTTCTACCTTCAATACCTTAAAGGGGTTCAATACCTTAAAGTGGTTGTAAAGCCTCAAGGTTTTTCACCTTAATGCATTAAGGTGAAAAACCTCCTGTGCTGCAGCTCCCCCCCAGACCCCCCTGTTTCTTACCTGAGCCCGATCCGATCCAGCGATGTGCATGAGTGCAGCAGCTCCAGCCGCTATCTCTCTCCTCATTGGACAGATTGATAGCAGCAGGAGCCATTGGCTCCCACTGCTGTCAATCAAATCCAGTGATACGGGAGCAGGGGGCGGGGCCGAGTCCCGATGTCTGTGTCAAGACGCAGCAGCGGGACTCAGAGCGAGCTTGCGCAGGTGCCTCCATGGAAAGTGGCTTTCCATGGGGGCACCCGATAAAGAGGAGGGGCCTGGAGCGCCAGCGGGGCACCCCAGGAGAAGGGGATTGGGGCTGATCTGTGCAAAACAATTGCACAGAGCAGGTAAGTATAGGTATGTTTGTTATTTTTAATAAAAAATAATAATAAAATGAGGGTTTACAACCCCTTTAAGTAGGGTGCACAGTCACACTATAAGAAAATCAGTAGAAAAATTCCGTATGAGGAATTTTTTTACCAAAAATATGTAGAAGAATACATATCGGCCTAAACTGAGGAAAAATTATTATTATTTTTTTTAAATGTGGGATATTTGTTATAGCAAAAAGTAAAAGATATAGTGTGTTTTTCAAAATTGTCGCTGTTCTCTTGTTTAAAGCGCAAAAAATAAATAAATGCAGAGGTGATCAAATACCACCAAACAAAAGCTCTATTTGTAAAAAAAAAAGGACGCAAATTTTGTTTGGGTACAGCGTCGAGCGACCGCGTGATTGTCAGTTAAATCGACGCAGTGCCAAATTGTAAAAAGTGCTCTGGTCAGGAAGGGGGTAAAATCTTCCGGGGCTGAATCGGTTAATAGACCCATAAACCCAACGATTGGGCCATACACAAGGGATGCCCAACAAGCCTACAAGTAGAGACTACAAATAACATCCACCATCATCCATTTATCTTTCCTTCATGTTACTATTTCTTTTTGTATTAGATAGTTTTGATACAGTACATGTGTTAAAATTAACACTGTGCTGGATGTTTCTTCAATAAAAAAACATTTTAAATAAAACCAAACAAATATTTTGATCTTAAAATTCCAGAAAATACTGCAAAAATGTAGTCCCCAGCCGCTTTAAAAATAAGAAAGTAGCTTCAGGTACAATACTTGTCTCCTCTTTAGAGCTTCCCTATACTCACTAACTCCCCAAATCAGAGGCAGCCCTCTTGTGGGTTGAATGACACCCACAGTGTTAGTGAAATCTTTCAAATTTGACACAGATGGCAGAAAAAAGATCTAAGAAGGGTTTCAACAATTACAGTAATTATTCTATATATAAAAAAATACAATAAATCTAAACACAAAACTTTTTGTTTTTGGTTTAAATAAATTAGTGTTTGCTTTCCAAAATGGAAAATTTGTAATTTAGTGGGCATTTCTACTTTCATGGCACTCCAGGGTTTCAGGAAAATGGCCAAAGAACTGGCAATCTTACCAGCACTCATCATAGCCGCTTCAGGCGAACACCTGTATGCATGTGCGTATGCAGATGTGCACCGACACGAATGGGTGTATGCAGATGCACGCTCACAATGTGACAGATGGTGGCGCCCTCTGGCCTATTTAAACCTGCTACCGAAACCTGCAAATTGCTGGATTATCGTCAGCTCTCCCGTATTTCCTTGTGTCTCTGTGTATCCTGATTCTTGGACCTCCTGTTTCCAGACTCGGCTTGTTGTGACCCGCTTACCCTGATCTCTTGGCTTGACCCTTGGCTTGCACCCTTACTCTGCTCCTGTTTGCTCCATCGTGTTTGACCCTGGCTTGGCTCACGACTCTGCTATTACCAATCTTACCGTGTATGATCCCGGCCTGTTCCTAGTTTTGCTATCTGTACCTACCTTGGAGTGATTTGCTGTGTATGACACCTAGCCTGGCTCCTGATTCTGTTCCTGGTTTGCTCCACTGCCACATACATCTGGCACCACCCAAGCACGTCTCCATTGATCAGCTCATCAACCTTCAATAAACAGAAAACCGTGCTTCTTTGGGCACTGCATCCCCTGTACCACTTTCAGGGGTGCAATGCACTCAGCCACAAAGGGAGCCCTCTCAGCACCTCAGCCTCACACTTGGAACGTGACACAGGGCCTCCAAGATGTGACTGGTAATCACAAAAATTTGATAGGTAATTTATGCCTCTTGGAGGCCTGAAGGCGCTCCTTGGATTTTGGGCTCCTCTATGCAGCTAGACTCTAAAAAAACTCTGATGCCGCGTACACACAACCGTTTTTCATGACGAGAAAAATGCAATTTTTTTATTTGGTCATTAAAAACGACCGTGTGTAGGCGCCAGAGCATTTTTCGCGACGTGAAAAATACCCATTAAAAATTTGGAACATGCTCTATTTTTTCTCGTCGTTTTTCACGTCGTCGTTTTTCTCGTCGTGAAAAACGGCCGTGTGTAGGCTTTAACAACATGAAAAAAACGTGCATGCTCAGAAGCAAGTTATGAGATGGGAGCGCTCGTTCTGGTAACACTAGCGTTCATAATGGAGATAGCACATTTGTCACGCTGTAACAGACTGAAAAGCGCGAATCGTCTCTCACCAAACTTTACTAACACGAGATCAGCAAAAGCAGCCCAAAGGGTGGCGCCATCCGAATGGAACTTCCCCATTATAGTGCCGTCGTATGTTTCGTACGTCACCGCTCTTTGTTCAAGCGTTTTTTTTCACGATCGTGTGTAGGCAAGGCAGGCTTGAGAAGAATCACATCGAGAAAAACTTTTTTTTTTCAATGACATTAAAAACGGTCGTGTGTACGCGGCATCACAAATGGGGTATCCCCATACTTAGAACTTTGTGTAGAAAAAATACATTTTTATTTTCTTTCCGTGTTTTCCAAAAGCTTATGGCAGAAAAATGTAATCTTGAAAAGTCTCACCATGTCCCTTAAAAAATACCCCAGTGTGCTTAGTGTCCAAAATATGGTCATTTTGTCATCTGTGGGGGTTTCTACTGTCCTGGCACTTCAGGGCCTCCAAACACATGATATGTAGTCAGGAAATTAGATGTGTAATCTATGCCCCTTGAAAGCTTGAAGGTGCTCCTTGGATTTTGGCCTCAATATGCCCCTAGGCTGAAAAAAAAAAACACACATGTGGTATCCCTATACTCAGGAGGAATAGCAGAATGTACTTTGGGATGCAATTCTAAGTACTCCGATGCTGTGTGCAAGAAATATTTGATTAATTGATAGCTGTATGTAAAAAAATACATTTTCATCTTTGGCAAAAAATGTGGTCTTCAAAAGACTCACCATGCCTCTGAATAAATACACCGGAGGGTCTACTTTGCAAAATAGGATAATTTTTTTGGGGTGTTTCTCCTGTCCTGGCACTTCAGGGCCTCAAGAAATGTGATAAGTAGTAAGGAAATCAGATACAATATGTATGACCCTTGAAAGCATGAAGGTGCTTCTTGAATTTTCAGGCTCTCTATGCTTTTAGACCATGTGTCCGGCCCCTATGCAGGACGCAGGGCACATGAATTCCAACAGGGGGGTTTAAGCACCTAATTAGAGCCAGAGGCTCTAATAGGCTTCAAAATAGGGTGGGCTTGGGGCGCAGAGAATGCGAACTGAGCCCACCCAGGTGTGTTACAATACCGAATTAATATTCGCTCTTTGTAACAATGAACCTCCTCCCGGCCAATCAGGAAGCCGGTTTTGAGACCCGTCACCCGATGGGCTGAAAGGACAGGCAATCCTTTTGGATGTCTAGGAGGAGGGGAGGAGAGTCACAGCGCAACCCCTGTTATGGAGAAGAGGATGCAGGAGCTGTTGCCCGCCACCCACCACCTAGATGGGGTAAAGTGCTGGACCGGGGGGGAGGTGGTATGTTTGCTCCCCCCCCCCCAAGAAAAAAAACAACACCAGCCGCCAATGATTTAGACAGCAAAAAAGTCTCACATTGTGGTATCCCCCAAAAAAATGTACTTGTCATTTATTTTGTCATGCATCAATGTGAGTTTCTTTTGTGCATTGATGTGCGTTTGGATGTGTTTTTAAAGCATATTTTAATTTAGAATTTGAAATTAATAGGGTTAAAAGCCATTGACAATAATTTGTTAATACCTATGGGCCTCCCAAAGCACTAAAATGCAGTAAAAAAAAACTGACATGACATATTTCATAATATATTGCACTGCAGCACTGAAATGATAATAGGCACTAAGGGAAGTTTATCAAAACTGGAGCAGCCAGAATCTGGAGCAGTGGAGCATGGCAACCAATCAGCAACTATCTTTAGCTTGTTCAGTTAAAGTGGAATTCTAGCTATATACCCGCATTCAATGCGCATAGCAGGAGAATGTGACTGGCTCTCTATGGAGCCGATTCACATATCTCTGCAGCGGGTCCGGTGCGGTGTGCCGGAAAAACGTGTGCCTTTTTTGGTGCGTTTCAGGTTCGATTACGGCCCAAAATTCGGGCTGAAATCAGACCTGAAACGGTGAACCAGCACGCAACAGACCCCTGCTGTGAGCCGCATGCGGTGACCGTGTGAACCCAGCCTAAAGCGTTTGTTAACCCAAAAAAAAAGAATGTAGATTCTGGTCACTTAAAGCAGATTACACAGCACAGCGCTTGTGCTATGTAATCTGCCCCCCTCTAAACTATAACCCCCCCCCTAAATCTACCACTTCCTGTATGCCCTCTCTAATCAGACCACGATAACCAGGGCAGCTCTGCCCTGATCACCGTGGTCAAAGTTCCTCCCTCTGTGATAGGCTACTGTCCCCTCTGCTCTCCTCTCTCCCCCCTCACTCCCTTCTTCCGCCTTGTCAGTGCCTCTCTGTCTGTCTCCGGGCCGGCCCCACCCCCCTACCGCTATTATTTTATTATTAAAATATACATTAAGTCTATGCCAGCCCCTCTATTAGAGGCTGGCATAGCACACTGTGTACGTTTTATTTTAAAACGAGCACTGTAAATACTGAATATCAGCTGTCTTCAGGCCAGTCAGGTGACTCGCCGCCGCTTTCCAGCTCCGATGGGTGTCTTCTGCAGAGGAGACGAGCTGCCACGTGATCTCCCTCTGACGTCAGAGTAGGGCTGGGAAAAAAATCGATTTTAATCTTGAATCGAGTTTTGAGCTCAAATCGATTCAGATTTGAAGAAAATCAATTTTTTTAGATTTTTTAACCACTTAAGCCCCGGACCATTTGGTAGCTAAAGGACCAGAGGTGAATTCAGAATTTTGCACTGCGCTGCTTTAACTGTAAATTGTGCGGACATGCAATGTTGTACTGAAACGAAATTTGCGTCCTTTTCTTCCCACAAATAGAGCTTTCTTTTATTGGTATTTGATTGCCTCTGCGATTTTTATTTTTTGCGATATAAACGGAAAAAGACCGAAAATTTTGAAAAAAAATGATATTTTCTACTTTTTGTTATAAGAAAAATCGAATAAACTCAATTTTAGTCATACATTCAGGCCAAAATGTATTCAGCCACATGTCTTTAGTAAAAAAAATGTCAATAAGCGTATATTTATTGGTTTGCGCAAAAGTTATAGCGTCTACAAACTAGGGTACATTTTCTGGAATTTACACAGCTTTTAATTTATGACTGCCTATCTCATTTCTTGAGGTGCTAAAATGGCAGGGCAGTACAAAACCCCCCCCAAATGACCCCATTTTCGAAAGTAGACACCCCAGGGAAATTGCTGAGAGGCATGTTGAGCCCATTGAATATTTTTTTTTTGTCCCAAGTGATTGAATAATGACAAAAAAAAAAATTACAAAAAGTTGTCACTAAATTATATATTGCTCACACATGCCATGGTTATATGTGGAATTGCACCCCAAAATACATTCTGCTGCTTCTCCTGAGTACGGGGATACCACATGTGTGGGACTTTTTAGAAGCCTAGCCACGTACGGGACCCCGGAAACCAAGCACCGCCTTCAGGATTTCTAAGGGCGCAAATTTTTGATTTCACTCCTCACTACCTATCACAGTTTCGAAGGCCATAAAATGCCAAAATAGGACAAAACCCCCCCAAATGACCCCATTTTGGAAAGTAGACACCCCAAGCTATTTACTGAGAGGCATGATTAGTCCATGGAATATTTTATATTTTGCCACAAGTTGCGGGAATATGACAAACTTTATTTTTTTTGCACAAAGTTGTCACTAAATGATATATTGCTCACACATGCCATGGGCATATGTGAAATTACACCCCAAAATACATTCTGCTGCTTCTCCTGAGTATGGGGATACCACATGTGTGGGACTTTTTGGGAGCCTAGCCGCGTACGGCACCCCAAAAACCAAGCACCGCCTTCAAGGTTTCTAAGGGCATAAATTTTTGATTTCACTCCTCACTACCTATCACTACCTATCACAGTTTTGAAGGCCATAAAATGCCAAGATGGCACAAAATCCCCCCAAATGACCCCATTTTGGAAAGTAGACACCCCAAGCTATTTGCTGAGAGGCATGTTGAGCCCATTGAATATTTTTTTTTTTTGTCCCAAATGATTGAATAATGACAAAAAGAAAAAAAAAAGAAAAAATGTACAAAAAGTTGTCACTAAATGATATATTGCTCACACATGCCATGGGCATATGTGAAATTACACCCCAAAATACATCTGCTGCTTCTCCTGAGTACGGGGATACCACATGTGTGGGACTTTTTGGGAGCCTAGCCGCGTACGGGACCCCAAAAACCAAGCACAGCCTTCAAGGTTTCTAAGGGCATAAATTTTTGATTTCACTCCTCACTACCTATCACAGTTTTGAAGGCCATAAAATGCCAAGATAGCACAAAACCCCCCAAAATGACCCCATTTTGGAAAGTAGACACCCCAAGGAAATTGCTGAGAGGCATGTTAAGCCCATTGAATATTTTTTTTTTTTGTCCCAAGTGATTGAATAATGACAAAAAGAAAAAAAAATGTACAAAAAGTTGTCACTAAATGATATATTGCTCAAACATGCCATGGTTATATGCGGAATTGCACCCCAAAATACATTTGGTTGCTTCTCCTGAGTACGGGGATACCACATGTGTGGGACTTTTTGAGAGCCTAGCCGCGTACGGGCCCCCGAAAACCAAGCACCGCCTTCAGGATTTCTAAGGGCACAAATTTTTGATTTCACTCCTCACTACTCACTCACTCACTACTCACTACTCCTCACTACTTATCACAGTTTTGAAGGCCATAAAATGCCAAGATAGCCCAAAACCCCCACAAATGACCCCATTTTGGAAAGTAGACACCCCAAGCTATTTGCCGAGAGGCATGGTGAGTATTTTACAGCTCTCATTTGTTTTTGAAAATGAAGAAAGACATTTTTTTTTTCTTTTTTAAATTTTTAAAACTTTGTGACAAAAAGCGAGATCTGCAAAATACTCAACATACCTCTCAGCAAATAGCTTGGGGTGTCTACTTTCCAAAATGGGGTCATTTGGGGGGGTTTTGTGCTATCTGGGCATTCCATGGCCTCCGAAACTGTGATAGGCAGTGAGGAGTGAAATCAAAAATTTACACCCATAGAAATCCTGAAGGCGGTGCTTGGTTTTCGGGGTCCTGTACGCGGCTAGGCTCCCAAAATGTCTCACACATGTGGTATCCCCGTACTCAGGAGAAGCAACAGAATGTATTTTGGGGTGCAATTCCACATATAACCATGGCATCTTTGAGCAATATATAATTTAGTGACAACTTTTTGTAATTTTTTTTTTCTTTTTGTCATTATTCAATCACTTGGGACAAAAAAAAAAAATATTCAATGGGCTCAACATGCCTCTCAGCAAATAGCTTGAGGTGTCTACATTCCAAAATGGGGTCATTTGGGGGGGTTTTGAACTGTCCTGGCATTTTATGCACAACATTAGGAAGCTTATGTCACACATCATCCACTCTTCTAGCCCTTTCTGACACTTTTTGTTTACATGAAAACATTTTTTTTTTGCAAGAAAATTATGTTGAACCCCCAAACATTATATATATTTTTAAAGCAAAGGCCCTACAGATTAAAATAGTGGGTGTTGCATTTTTTTTTTCCACACAGTATTTGCGCAGCGATTTTTTTTGGGGGGAAAAACACACTTTTTTTATTTTTAATGCACTAAAAAACACTATATTGCCCAAATGTTTGATGAAATAAAAAAGATGATCTTAGGCCGAGTACATGGATACCAAACACAACATGCTTTAAAATTGCGCACAAACACGCAGCGGCGAGAAACTACATTCATTTTTAAAAGCATTTAAAAGCCTTTACAGGTTACCACGTTAGATTTACAGAGGAGGTCTACTGCTTAAATTACTGCCCTCGATCTGACCTTCGCGGTGATACCTCACATGCATGATGCAATTGCTATTTACATATGACGCTAGACCGACGCTTGCGTTCGCCTTTGCGCAAGAGCAGGGGGGGACAGCGGTGCTTTTTTTTTTTTTTTTTTTTATTATTTATTTTGCTTTTTTATTTTATTTTTAAATTGTTCCTTCCATATTTTTTTTTTTTTTATCATTTTTATTGTTATCTCAGGGAATGTAAATATCCCCTATGATAGCAATAAGTAGTGACAGGTACTCTTTTTTTGAAAAAAAATGGGGGGTTGGACCCTAGATCTTTCCTCTGCCCTCAAAGCATCTGACCACACCAAGATCGGTGTGATAAAATGCTTTCCCAATTTCCCAATGGCGCTGTTTATATCCGGGGGGGCATTCCCTCCCACTGCTTGTAAAAGCAGTCCAGAAGCTAATTAGCCACTAGGATTGCTTTTACATGAAAGCCGGCCGCTGGCTGAAAAGAATGATACCCGCAGGCATGAATCTGGTATAACCATTCAAAGTCCAGCAACATACCAGTACGTTGCTGGTCCTTGTTGGACATGTATTGTAATCTTTTTTTTCATGCAGCCTGTTGGCTGAACGAAAAAAAGAGATTGATCGGTGGGTATGCCCACCATTAGAATACCTCCCTTCATCCACCCACTTCTAATGATGGGCATATATGCCGAAGCATGGGGGCATCCTCCCGCAAAAAAGTTATGCCGCGTACATACGGTCGGACTTTTCCACGGGCAAGCCTTCGTCGGAATTTCGACCGTATGTACGCGGCATAAAAGGTTATGCCGCGTACACACGGTCGAACTTTTCCACGGGCAAGCCTCCGTCGGAATTTCGACCGTATATACGCGGCATTAGGAGCAAAATCGCTCCTCCGCCCCTGCTGCCCCCATGCTTCGGCATATATGCTCTTTTTTTAACTGTGGTGGTGAAATCACCTCCTACAGCGTTGGAGTCACGGCTTTATGTATCGTGGGAGCAAACGCTGTTGCTGTCAAGATAAATAAATCCGCGATGCAACTGAATGGCGTACCTGCTAAGCAAATGATGGTTAACATTAAAACAAAGTAACATTACAGTACAACAGTAAGACCTTACCATACCATACCTGCAAAGCAAATACCAAAACAAAACTTAGTAAAAAATAAAACATTTTTTTTTAACGCAACCTGTGCCTAAAATATATATATGCCGAAGCATGGGGGCATCCTCCCGCAAAAAAGTTATGCCGCGTACACACGGTCGGACTTTTCCACGGGCAAGCCTCCGTCGGAATTTCGACCGTATATACGCGGCATTAGGAGCAAAATCGCTCCTCCGCCCCTGCTGCCCCCATGCTTCGGCATATATGCTCTTTTTTTAAACTGTGGTGGTGAAATCACCTCCTACAGCACTGGAGTCACGGCTTTATGTATCGTGGGAGCAAACGCTGTTGCTGTCAAGATAAATAGATCCGCGCTGCAACTGAATGGCGTACCTGAAAACAAAAAATTACATACCTGAAAAGCAAGCATGATAAAACATTGCAGAATAGAATACAGTAAAAAAGAGCAGAACAATAGAGAGAAAATAGAGAGAGAGAGAGAACAATAAAACGACAACTATTTTTTTTATTTATTTTTTTATATTTTTTTTTGTGTTTTGTTTTTTCCTTTTTTTTTTTTTCTTTTTTACACTTTTTTTTGTAACTTTAACAACTGTAATGGTTCGGGTCTCTCAAAATGTAATGGCATCTTGGGAGACCCTGTGTAAGTGTGTCCTAGTCTGTGAAATGCTGTACCCTACGCTAAAACTTCACTTTTGAGTGGTAGCGATCAAAACATTCACCAAGGCAAAGACCAGGCTTGTCAGGACAGAGTGGACAATAACGGGTATCACGCCTAAATCCGCGCTTGCTACAGACACGACATCTTTTTTGGGGGGTTCGTTGGGTAGAGGTACTCGGGAGGACATACGTATAATGCCTCTCATGCAGCTGGCTTACTGCATTTGGTTGGGGATGGTGAGGTGCAGAACCGCCTGGATACAGGAGTTCTGTGACAATCTCATTCTGGAATTTTAGAAGAGATAACGTCCCGCCTGAAGCTCTGTATAGCACATGAGCATTTAGCAAAGCCAATTGGAATAAGGATAGAGACACTTTTTTGTACCAGCGTCTCGCCTTACGGTCAATTAGATACGGCGCCATCAACTGGTCGTTGAGGTCCACCCCTCCCATATTTTTGTTATATTCGTGGACACAGAGGGGTTTCTCCACAACACCAGTCGCCGTACGAATTTGGACTGTCGTGTCTGCATGAAGGGAGGTAAGAAGGAAAACATTCTTATTGTCCCTCCACTTCATAGCGAGCAAGTTATTACACTTCACGCAGGCTCTCTCCCCCAGCCTAAGACGGGCATCTACAAGCCGCTGGGGAAAGCCCCGGCGATTAGGTCGCACGGTGCCACATGCTCCAATCTGATGATCAAACAAGTGACTAAACAGTGGCACGCTCATGTAATAATTGTCCACATACAAGTGGTACCCCTTTCCGAATAAGGGTGACACCAATTTCCACACTATCTTGCCAGCGCTCCCTATGTAATCCGGGCAGTTGACCGGCTCAACCTGACTATCTTTTCCCTCATAAACCATAAAGCTCCATACATAGCCTGTTGCCCTGTCACAGCACTTATAGAGCTTGACCCCGTATCTGGCACGCTTGCTGGGAAGGTAATGCTTGAAAGCCAAGCGGACAGAAAATTTAATCAGGGACTCATCAACGCAGACAGCTTGATCGGGAATAAACAAGGCTGCAAAACGTTTGTTGAAGTGGTTTATGAGGGGCCGAATTTTATAGAGCCGGTCGTATTCAGGGTCCCCACGTGGACGACAAAGTTCATTGTCGTTGAAGTGCATGAACCGCAAAATCTGCTCGTATCGTGTCCTGGGCATGGAGGCAGAGAACACAGGCATGTGGTCAATTGGGTGCGTGGACCAATAAGCACGCAATGACGGGAATTTATGTGTGCCCATGTTGAGGGAAAGGCCCAGAAAGGTCTTAAATTCGGAAACCGTAATTGGTTTCCAATCTTTGGCAATTTTAGGCAACTGGGGGTTAGCGGCGATGAATTGACCAGCATACAAATTACTCTGGTCCACAATAGATCTATAGAGATCTTCCGTGAAAAACAGCGAATAATAATCGATTGGCATAAAATCAGCTGTTTCCACCTGAATACCGGGTTGGGCAGTGAATGGGGGAAGTACGGGTTCTGCAGAAGTGGTGGGGACCCAATCAGGATAGGCGAATTCTGCAGGAAGGGCACTATGGGCACGACGGGCCTGCCTTTGTCTTCTTGGTGGCAGCGGGACACTACTTGTGCTTGCCACCTCGCCAGCTTGAACTGCACTTATGGGACTCGCCACGTCACCACGTGATACTGCAGTGCTGGATGTACGCCCAGGCTGTACTAGGCCGCTGGTGCTTGCCAATTCACCAGAAGGAATAGCGGCGCTTGTACTACTCTGCTCCATGATACGAGAGCCCTGCGGTTCTTGCTCCTCAACAACCTCAGAAGATCGGGATCGGGTACACCTGACCTTAGCAGGGACCTCAACTTCGTCGTCAGAGCTATCTGACGTGGGGCCGCTGACGTCACTGTCTTCTACGGAAAGATATTCTGAGCCTGAATCTGACAGATACTTCACTATCTGTCATGCTCAGAATCTCGTAGGCCTCTTTACTAGTGTACCTTCGACTTGCCATTTTGGGCTCTAAATTTAGGGGTACACTAGTAAGATTCACAGGTAAAAAAAGCACCTGACTGTCACCAAATGTATCAAACGCTACCAAAAAAACTGTTAGCGATCGCAGGGATCAGGACTGTCTCTGCGAACGCTGCAGTTATGTGTGTTGTGTTTGGTAAGTGACAGTGATCGATCGATACTGCACTTGGGTGGGCTGGGCTGGGCGGAGGGGCTAAACGCAGGTACTAGCAGGTATCTGGGCTGATCCCGCTAACACTGCGTTTTTGGGAACCCTAAACCGCTGGGGACGCTAGTATAGATCTGATCAGATACTATACCACTAAGGGAGGTGTATGCTTTGCGCGTAGGTGTTAGCGTTACTGGCACTAACCTAAAGCTGCCTGGGGCGACGCAGACCCTCTCTGGCGCTAAAACCTAATTGATATCACCCGCCGGGCGATTAGGGGGTTAAACCTTTATTGGGTTATATACGGCGGGTGCCCTGATGCTATAAAAAGCAAACTAACCAACCAGTGTCACCCGTAACCTTTATATGGTGATCACTGGTAAAAGGGTTAACTAGGGGCAATCAGGGGGTTAAAACCTTTATTAGGTTAAATATGGGGGTAACCGACGCTATATAAAAACCTGACGGGTTACCTAAATAACGAAATAACTCACTGGGTAACCAGTGTCACCAGTGACGCTTATACGGTGATCACTGGTGAAAGGGTTAACTCTAGGGGCAATCAGGGGGTTAAAATAATATATGGGGGTACCTGACGCTAATAAAAACCTGCGGCGAACCTAAAAATAATTAACTGGCTATCTAGGACACCAGCGACAAGAAAAAAGCGATCGGAAAAACGATCGCTTAGTGACGCTGGCGTTAGGGGGTGAAAGGGTTACCTGGGGGGCGATCAAGGGGTTAAACCTTTATTAGTGGGGGTTAGGGGGCTACCTTGGACCTAAAGGGGCCTAATCCTAACTGCCCTGCAACTTTTTACAGTCACAAATGACACTGATTGCAGTGATCAGTAAAAAAAATGATCACTGCAAACGGTGCACTGTGACTGGGGGTACTGGGGGTGATCTGGGGGGTGATCTGGGGGTGACTGGGGGGTGATTTGTGTGCCTACGTGTACTGGTGTCAGTGGGCTGTTGGTGCACTTACTATGTGATGTCTTCTCTCCTCGCGCCGGATCGAAAAGACCGACACGAGGAGAGATGACATCACTTCCTCCTGCCTGTGTTTACATTACAGGCAGGGGAAGCTCTCTCATTCGCCGGGAGCGATCGAGAGGGGGTGGCCGGAATCGAACGGCCGTCCCCTCATGCCGGATCGCTCCCGAACACTTAACCACCGCTCACTGTACAGAAGGGGGGTCCGATCGGACCCCCCAACTATACAAAGGCGATCACGTACATATACGTGATTCTGCCTGTCGGTGCCATTCTGCCGACGTATAATTACAGTGGGCGGTCGTTAAGTGGTTAAAAAAAAAAAGTTTTTTTTTTTTTTTTTCCTTCAAAGTTTCCGTAGCAAGACTGCAGGGGGTGTATCCGGAATGGCACTGGGCAGCGTTACCCCAATTACATCTACTCGCTGCAGCCGCCGTCTGCCTACCTGATCAGCGTGTCATGCAGACAGACGGCGGCCATTGCAGTGTTCAAAAGCCGCGCCTCCCGAGTCCTCGTCGTCTGTGATAGGCGGAACACTCAATTTCACAGCAGGCAGTATTCAGCCTATCACGGACATCCTCTCATCCTCGTCTGTGTTATGAGGATGACCATGATAGGGGGAACACTGAATGCTGGAAAATTGAGTGTTCCGCCTATCACAGACGAGGAGGAGGCGCGGCTTTTGAATACTGGAATGGCCACCGGTGTAGCAGTAAAATCCGTATCCCATGAAAATCTGCATCACGTATGGGCACAGTGATTGAAGCATGGGCACAGTGAGGCATTGGGCACAGTGAGGCATTGGACACAGTGAGGCATTGGACACAGTGAGGCATTGGACACAGTTCAATTCAACTAAGAGTAACCTCAGGATTTTGTTGTTTTATTAGCTAAATCCAAATACAGTATTAATAATTTGGATGTTTAACAATCTTTGTTGCACACTGCAAAAAACAACAAAAGGTCACAAGCGCTAAATTGGTGGATAAAGAAAAAAATATAATGGATGATAATAATAAGAAAAAAATCCCAAATATTTTGGGAAGTACAAAGTATCCAAAAGGGGGAAAAAACAGGATCCAGCGCAGCAAGAAAAAATGCGTACCCAGAAGTACAAAATACACAACATGCACACAATATAATCCAGCGCTCATGGAACATACATTATTAACTATTGAAAACTCTTGAAGAATTGATAAAAAAGCTTAGTCCATTTATCACAATAAAGAGAGGGATCCAATCCCAAATGTGCAGAGGGCAAATGAATCTTAACTCTCCAGTTGCCAGTGGTGACAAACTTGTTAAACTTGCAGTGACATCCGTGGAGCAAGGAGGGGTTAAAAAAGTCAAAACAAAGCCTGTGGCATGATCTCCGTGTGAGCACAGTACCTTGAATGATGGACAACAGGCAGACCAGCGTGTGGAGGGCCCTCCAACCCAAAAGGATGCAGAGCCAGGATGGCAGCAAGGCTGGGACAGAAGGAATCACACACAGAGTTTCAAGAGTTTTCAATAGTTAATGATGTATGTTCCATGAGCGCTGGATTATATTGTGTGTTTGCTGCACACTGACTTTGCAGTTAGAGAAAGGGTTTGCCTTTGCAATTTTGTTTGTTGATGCACTTTAATTAATATAATAAAAAAAATAAAAAATCTAATCGAATCGTAAATCGAGTTTTTTTGGGGGGAAAATAGCCCAGCCCTACGTCAGAGGGAGATCACGGCCCCTCCCACAGAAGACACCTATCAGAGCTGGAAAGCGGCGGCGAGTAATGAGACCAGCCTGATGACAGCTGATATACAATATTTACAGCGCTCGTTTTAAAATAAAACATACAGTGTGCTATGCCAGCCTCTAATAGAGAGGCTGGCATAGACTTATATATATGCCCTAACAAACACTTTAAAGTGGAAGTAAACCCTTTTTTTTAACTTGTACCTACAGGTTACCGTATATACTCGAGTATAAGCCGAGTTTTTCAGCACATTTTTTTGTGCTGAAAATGCCCCCCTTGGCTTATACTCGAGTCACCTTATTGCGCCTGATCTCTCGGATTTTTGGGGACGCGGTACTGGCCGGCCGTAGGTCCCCTGGACCCCAAACTTTTGTAGCCCCACTCTTCCTCTACAACTGTGCAAAGTTTGTTGTCCGAGGGACCTACGGCCGGGGAGCACCGATTTTTCAAAGCCGGCCACCCCTTCCATAGACTCCCATGTTAAACGGTCATTTCTCTGGTGGTTTTGGTGACACGGTACCGGCCGGTAGTAGGTCCTCTGGACCCGAAACTTGGCACACATGTAGCCTCATTTCACTTCTACAAGTGTGCAACGTTTTTTGTCTGGGGGACCTACGGCCGGAGAGCACCGATTTTTCAAATCCAAGCACCCATTCCATAGAATTGCATGTTAAATGTCAGTCTAGTGATGGACACAGTGAGGCATGCCCATGGACACAGTGAGACAAAGTGAGGCACAGTGAGGCATGCAGATGGACACCCTAGGCTTTTACTCGAGCCAATAAGTTTACCCAGTTTTTTGTGGTAAAATTAGGTGCCTCGGCTTATATTCGGGTCGGCTTATACTCGAGTATATATACGTTATTCTATAATAAGGCTTACCTGTAGGTACAGTGAATACCTCCTAAACCTGCCGGAGGACGCAAACCTGGAAGGAAGACCGGGTGAAGATGGATGCGTCTTCACCTGTGACAGCGCGCCGCTGGAGGGCTTCGTTCTAAGGTAAGTATTTTGTAATGTGGTAGTATGCAAAGCAAGGCATACTACCACATTATGCCATTGTCTTACAGGGTTAAAAAAAATGTGGTTTACTACTGCTTTAACCACATGCCAACCGCCTTCCACATATATACTGCGACCAGCCGGCTCGGCTGAGCAATCCGACATACCTGTATGTCGGTCTGTGCACGTGGTACTGTGGAAGCTCACGGTAAAGAGAGGCAGAACAGGGATCTCCCTATGTAAACAAGGCTTGATTCCCGTTCTGAAAGGGGAGGAGAGAGAGATCAGCTGTTCCTAGTAAGCGGGAACAGCGATCTCTCTGTATTCCCAGTTAGTCCACTCCCCCCACAGTTAGAATAGAAACACCTCCCTAGGAGACACACTTAAACCCTTGATCACCCCCTAGTGTTAACTCCTTCCCTGCCAGTAACATTTATACAGTGATCAGTGCATTTTTATAGCACTGTTTCCTGTATTGGTGTCACTGGTCACCAAAAAGTGTCACTTATGGTCAGATTTGTCCGCCACAATGTTGCAGTCCCGCTAAAAATCGCTGATCTCTGCCATTACTAGTAAAAACAATAAAAAAAAAAATAAAAGTCCCTAAATCTTTCCCCTATTTTGTAGACGCTATAACTTTTGCGCAAACCAATATACACTTATTGCGTTTTTTGTTTTACCAAAAATATGTAGCAGAATACATATTGGCCTAAACTGATGAATAAGTTAGTTTTTTTTATATATTTTTTTAGATATGTATGTAACGGCCTCACCCCATCTCCTTTGTCTAGTGGTATGTCATACGACAGGGTGAGATGCGCTACGGCCCATGTCCTCCCCATAGCTGTGGGTGAGGTGAAGGCCAGCACCAGATATTTCCTCGGGCCTGTGTGCTTTTGTCTAGAATCAAGTCCCGCTGTGTCAACACTTCCCTTTGCTCCCATTAACCAGAGTTCCACACACCGATCACAGTCCAACTCTTGTTTTACTGTATATCTCACAATAAACAGTGCTTCAGTAGCCAACTGGTTGCGACTTGATAACATTTTGATACGGGGGGTGAGCAGGTCGAGGCACTATCCTGGTTGTCAGCTAAACCACTGCGATCTCGCCAGCGGTTACTATAGCCTTAGCTAGAAAGGACTTAGAACTTGAGAGTCTCTACCAGCGACTCAAGAGAACATAGATAGGAGTACCTTCGCTGCGTTGCGGCCCCTGTCAGGGGAAGATGTCCCTCCAAGGGAGTTACCAGAGGCCCATCCGTCACTGGGTTGATGCTGCTCCAGACTCTCCGAATGGGTAACCTCCCCGGCCTCCTCACCTCAGACATGGGCCCCATCCACTTCAGGGACCCTCGGACTTCTCCACCCTCGCGGGATCCAGTCGAAGTCACTGGGCCCCAGGCCTCCTGGTTTAGTACCTCATCCCAGGCTGAAGGTGCCTGGGATGGACTCCAACTCCATTCCGGTCAGGCCTAGGGCGCCTGGGCCGGAATCCGGAACTGCCCGCACCCAGGCCTAAGGTGCCTAGGCGTGTGAAGGAGATCCTCCTGAAGACCTCGTGGCGAGTGTGTCTCCCCCTTTTAACTCCTCCCATCGACACCACGGCAGGTTCCCCGCCCTCGCCGTACCATCTCCGGAAAGGGACAAAAAGGGTAGCACTGTGACGGCCAATCTTCCTTGAGCCTACGGGTACCCCGCCACCCAGAGGCCAAGGAGATTATTACACCGTCCAATCCTCCACGAACACAAATGGTCCATTATTCCCATACTTACACACCTGAGTGTCCTACCTAAATTTAGAGACCCCGCTACATGTATTATAGCAGAAAGTAAAAAAATTGTTTTTTTTGTTTTGTTTTTCAAAATTGTCAGTCTTTTTATTTATAGCACAAAAAATAAAGAGGTGATCAAATACCACCAAAAAAAAAGCGCTATTTGTGGTAAAAAAAAAGGACGTCAATTTTGTTTGGGTACAACGTTGCATGACCGCGCAATTGTAAGTTATAGAGACGCAGTGCCGTATTGCAAAAAAATGGCCTGGTCATTAAAGCTGAACTTCAGTAATTTTTTCATCTATTAAATCTTCTGCCCTTGTTGTTTTAACTTTGGATAGTAAAACATTTTTTTCTGAACGTAAATACCTTATGTAGCGGGGTCTCCGTTGAGGCCCCACGGACTACGTTACCCAGAACCCTGTTTGGGGTTGGGCTGCCGCAGAGACTCATGGGTGGGGTATAAAAAGGGAGGGAGAGGCTAAGCCCGGCCTCTTTGGACACCGCACGGCTGGCAAGAAAACTTTCTGTGTGGACCTGCTGCAAGTGTAGGGCCCGAAGCCTGGGCCTTGCGCACTTCCAGAGAGCCTTCCACCTCGCTGCAGAGCCTGTGCGGCTGCATATATCTACCTGCTTCGCGGACGTCAGTGGACCGGAAATCAGGCGGTGGCAGATCCTGTGTGTGTGGACACAGCGGTGGGAGTCCCAGACTGGGATCGAGTCCGGAGGGGAGAGAGAAAACCTGCTCACAATTATAACCGAGTACTTTATTAGGCCTATTGACTGCCTTGGCCATCGGGTTACACTTTCCCTTTTCTCCTGTCAGGAGGCTAGTTGGAGGACTGAGTTACATAGTCTCCGGGGAGTTGTTTCATTACCTTAGACCTTGTTGGATTACAAATATTGTTCCTGTATATGCACCACCGATCATCTGGCATGTGAAGATTCTTTCTCTAGAGACTGAGCTTTAACTGAGTCAGGCCTGACTGGGAGTTGATGGTACTGTTGGGCACCATATTGCTAACGGGGACTCAAGCTATATGTTAGTGTGTGTTAGAACTAATTGCGCACTATAATTAACTAGTGTTAGTATTACTGCAGGGCCCTGCATGCATGTGTTATATGTGATATTGATTGTTAACCCCCCCCCCCTTTCATCTACAAGTAAACCTTTTACATTTTTATCAAATCTGGTATTGGAGTCCATATATATATATATATATATATATATATATATATATATTGTGACAGCAGGAAGGTAAAGTCACCTGGTTGCATCCAGGGGGGTAGATATATTTCGCCCAGATTCAGGCTTTACGCCGACTTATACAACTAGGTGGAGAGTTGTATAAGGCTAGTGGGCTCATGGATGACTCATACCTCTAGGGAGAGTGTGGGGCGTCGTGCAGACAGAGATGAGGAGACCAGCTGAACCTTGTCAGCTCATTTAGGCCTCTATAAGAACTCCCAGCTTCATTAGATGTTAGCTCATGCCTGGAACCAGACCTGTGTGGACTGTCTAGGGAGAGTGAACCCCTGTGCGGTGAGGCAAAGCCTGTGTGGCTATTTGTTTGGACTTTTACTAAACCAGGGACTTAGGGACTAGGACAGCACTAGGCTGATCCCAGTTGTTAGTTAGGAAACCTGTATGTTTAGTCAGAGGTCAACTTGACCAGGATTTATTTTGGTTATGTTTCTTTTGCTTTGCTGTGTTTTGTCACTGTAAATAGAAAATAAACCGCACCTTTTTGATTTTGAAAACCACAACCTCCGTTTGCTGGGCCTGTTTTGTGTGGGGAGCCCATCCCGGGGGTCACACACACCCGCTGCCGAGCTAACCCCCTCACAGTTGGTGGAGAACCAGTGGCAGTTTTTTTTAAGCCAGCATGGAGGAGATACTGAAGCAGCTGGCTCTAGCAAATGCCAATCAACAGCAGACAAATGCAGGTTTGCAAAAGAGCCTTGCAGCTCAACAACAGAGCCTTGCAGCCCAGCAGCAGACAAACGCAACTTTGCAACAGAGTCTGGAGGCTCAGCAACGAGCCCAGCAGCAATCTGAGGCCCGCTTCATAGACCTGTTGCAGAAGCAAGAGCAGAGACTACAACAACAGATGGAAGCAGTAATGCAGCAACGTCCGCAGACCAGTGAGGAAAGCCGTCCCACTAATACCGCGTCCTTTGGGGTGAGTCGTTTATTGACAAAAATGACTGGAGAGGATGATCCAGAGGTATTTTTGACCACATTTGAAAGGACCGCTGAAAGAGAAAAGTGGCCTGAGGAGCAGTGGGCTGGACTGGTAGCTCCTCTGTTAACTGGTGAATCGCAGAAAGCTTACTATGACCTAGAGCCTAACCAAGCAAAAGACTATGTGATGCTAAAAGCTGAAATATTGGCAAGGCTGGGTGTCACCCAGGCTGTCCGGGCTCAGCGTGTGCATAACTGGACTTTCCAGCTTGGAAAACCCCCCAGGTCTCAAATGTATGATCTCATTCACCTGAGCAGAAAGTGGCTACAGCCAGAGACTTTGTCCGCACCAAAGATTGTGGAACGTGTTGTAATGGATCGGTTTTTGAGAACTCTTCCTACTGCCATCCAAAAGTGGGTAAGCCATGGAGACCCAGAGACGGCCGATGGTCTTGTGGATCGTGTGGAGAAATACTTGGCTACAGAGAACCTGACGGCCTCTTCCAGAGACACTCGGACTTTCCACCCTAAGACCAGACCATCCCCAGGGGCGGATAAGAGGATTCCAAGGGGTGAGGATGGAGAGAGTGAGAGGGTGGGAGCTCTACCCCAAGTTTGGCGAGAACAGCCTGGGAAATCAGCGGCTCAAGAGGCGGCAAGAAGGATCGTTTGCTACCGCTGCCGGCAAGCGGGACATATTGCAGCCAATTGCCCGGTTGTGGAGGAACCCATGCAGTGTGACTTTCTGACGGGCAGACGTCAGTCGCTGTGTGCGACAGTCGCATGCACTGCCATTCGAGGAACTGAGAAACATTTATGCAAAATGTGTGTTAATGGTAGAAATGTTGTGGTATTGCTGGATTCAGGTAGCCTTGTGACCCTGATAAAGGCTGAGTTAGTTAAAACAGAGGTCTCTGGGAATAGCAAGGTAGCTGTTATTTGTGTGCATGGGGACACCCGAGAGTATCCAGTGACTACAGTGTGTTTCGAGACCCCCAAAGGTACCCTCTCTCATCCAGTGGGCTTAGTATCTCAGTTACCGCATGACGCCATTGTGGGAAGGGATTTTCCGAAGTTCTGGGAACTGTGGGATGATCCTGAGCCCCTCACTGGTGCCCCTATGTACCAGGAATGTGATAGCCAGAACTCCCCTGAGAGTGGTGAGGACTCTCCGGAATTTCCCTTATCAGTATTGGCAGGGGAGACTCAAGAAACTGGAGAGGAGCCCACCTCCTCAGACGAAAACCTACCGTCTGTGGAGTTTTCTGATCTTGAAGTTCACATAGAAAACTTTGCCACAGAACAGTTGAAAGACCCCGCCCTAATAAAGGCACGGGAAAACGTAGTGAAAATAGATGACGAGTTAGTGAACCCAGATAATACCTGCACTTACCCATACTTCAGCGTAGAGAAGGACCTACTGTATCGGGTGGCAAAAAGGGCAGAAGAAACCGTTGAGCAGCTGGTGGTGCCCAAACCTTACAGGAAGTTGGTGTTGGAGTTGGCCCATGGGCACATTCTTGGAGGTCATCTGGGGACAGAGAAAACCCGAGAGAGGGTATTACAGAGATTCTATTGGCCGGGGGTGATGAAGGACGTAGAAAATTATTGTTCCTCCTGCCCTGTGTGTCAGAGGTTGGCCCCGATGCCACATTTCCGTAGCCCGCTGGTCCCTCTACCCATCATTGAGGTCCCGTTTGAGAGGATCGCCATGGATTTGGTAGGTCCTATAATCAAGTCCGCTAGGGGGCACCAGTACATATTAGTTATAATGGACTATGCCACCCGTTATCCAGAAGCGATCCCTCTCCGAAATACCTCGGCCAAAACCATAGCCAAAGAGCTATCTCTTGTTTTTAGCCGGGTGGGTATTTGTAAAGAACTGCTTACGGACCAAGGTACACCCTTTATGTCCCGGGTTATGAAAGAGCTGTGTAAATTGTTCAAAGTGACGCAATTGCGTACGTCTGTGTATCACCCCCAAACCGATGGGCTGGTTGAAAGATTCAACAAAACCCTAAAACAAATGTTGAAGAAAGTGGTGGATAGAGATGGAAAGGATTGGGACTGTTTACTTCCTTATTTGATGTTTGCTATTAGGGAGGTGTCCCAATCCTCTACGGGATTCTCCCCCTTTGAGTTACTGTATGGGAGACACCCAAGAGGGCTGTTGGATATTGCCAAGGAAACTTGGGAAAGTGAGAGTTCTCCCCACAGGAGTGTGATTGAGCATGTCGCCCTGATGCAAGATCGAATTGCACAGGTAATGCCCATCGTGAAGGAACATTTGGCCCAAGCGCAGTTGGCACAGCAGAGAGTGTACAACCGTGGAGCCAAGACCCGTACCTTTTCCCCGGGGGATAGGATATTGGTACTTGTCCCTACGGTTGAAAGTAAATTCCTTGCCAAATGGCAAGGCCCCTACGAGATAATGGAAAAAGTGAGCGAAGTGAATTACAAGGTCAGACAACCAGGAAGGCGAAAGCCCGAACAGATCTATCACGTTAATCTGTTGAAAGCCTGGAGGGATAGAGAGTCCCTAGTCGCAGACACTTGGTCACCAGCTCAAACTGGTTGCGTGATTCCTGAGGTTGGAATAGCAGCCACCTTGTCACAACCCCAACAACAGGAGGTTAAGGAGTTTGTGCTTCGCAACAAGGAGGTATTCTCTGAGCTGCCGGGATAAACAACTGGGGTAGAGCATGACATCATTACCCCGCCCGGTGAAAGGGTGAAGTTAAAACCCTATCGGATCCCAGAGGCTCGACGGGAGGCAATACGGGAGGAAGTACAGAAAATGCTGAACTTAGGGGTGATAGAGGAGTCCCAAAGTGATTGGTCTAGTCCCATCGTGTTGGTGCCTAAACCGGATGGGAGCTGGCGATTTTGTAACGATTTTCGTCAGTTGAACAAAGTTACAAAATTTGACACCTACCCCATGCCACGTATAGATGAGTTGATCGACCGGCTGGGAACAGCCCGATACATGACGACTCTTGACCTCACAAAAGGGTATTGGCAAATCCCCCTGGCCAAGTCGGCCAAAGAGAAAACCGCATTTGTAACCCCAGACGGGGCGTTCCAATATAAAAGAATGCCGTTCGGGTTACAGAATGCGCCGGCCACATTCCAGCGGAAAATGGACCAGATGCTGAGGCCCCATCGGAAGTATGCTGCGGCTTACCTGGATGACGTAATTGTCCATAGCACAGATTGGGCCTCACATCTGCCAAAAGTGCAAGCTGTCCTGGACTCTGTTCGGGAAGCGGGGTTTACGGCTAACCCCAAGAAGTGTACCATTGGGCAGGAGGAGGCCAAATATCTTGGGTACACCATTGGGAGGGGAGTAATAAAACCCCAACTCAACAAAGTCGAGGCCATCCAGAGTTGGCCACGTCCCAACAGCAAGAAGCAGGTACGAGCCTTTCTGGGAATCGCTGGGTATTATCGGCGATTCATTCCCCACTTTGCTTCTAAGGCTGTGCCCCTAACCAACCTGACGAAGGGGAAAGGGTCGGTCATGATTAAATGGACCCCCGAGGCTGAGGCAGCATTCCAATTCTTGAAACAAGCCTTATGTAGCCAGCCAGTGTTGTACTCACCCGACTTCTCTAAAGACTTTGTCGTACAAAGTGATGCGTCAGATGTGGGGTTAGGAGCAGTATTGTCCCAGGTCTGGAACGGGGAAGAGCACCCAGTCATTTACCTCAGCAGGAAATTGAAGTCCCATGAGGTAAATTACGCCACCGTTGAAAAGGAGTGTTTAGCGGTGAAGTGGGCTCTAGATTCCCTTCGGTACTACCTGCTAGGTAGGCACTTTGACATGGTTACGGATCACGCTCCGTTAAAGTGGATGGCTCAAAACAAGGAAACAAATAGAAGAGTGAATAGGTGGTTCCTGGCCCTCCAGGAATTCAACTTCACAGTAAAGCATCGCCCTGGCGTTCAAATGGGGAATGTGGATGCTTTGTCTCGAGTACATGAATGCCTGATTGCTGGTGTTCCAACCCCGAGGTTAAAACAAGAGGGGGGGGTATGTGACAGCAGGAAGGTAAAGTCACCTGGTTGCATCCAGGGGGGTAGATATATTTCGCCCAGATTCAGGCTTTACGCCGACTTATACAACTAGGTGGAGAGTTGTATAAGGCTAGTGGGCTCATGGATGACTCATACCTCTAGGGAGAGTGTGGGGCGTCGTGCAGACAGAGATGAGGAGACCAGCTGAACCTTGTCAGCTCATTTAGGCCTCTATAAGAACTCCCAGCTTCATTAGATGTTAGCTCATGCCTGGAACCAGACCTGTGTGGACTGTCTAGGGAGAGTGAACCCCTGTGCGGTGAGGCAAAGCCTGTGTGGCTATTTGTTTGGACTTTTACTAAACCAGGGACTTAGGGACTAGGACAGCACTAGGCTGATCCCAGTTGTTAGTTAGGAAACCTGTATGTTTAGTCAGAGGTCAACTTGACCAGGATTTATTTTGGTTATGTTTCTTTTGCTTTGCTGTGTTTTGTCACTGTAAATAGAAAATAAACCGCACCTTTTTGATTTTGAAAACCACAACCTCCGTTTGCTGGGCCTGTTTTGTGTGGGGAGCCCATCCCGGGGGTCACACACACCCGCTGCCGAGCTAACCCCCTCACAATATATATATATATATCTTATCACTAGAAGAAAGGTATTGTGGATTGTGTATAAACTGGTATAGAGCTATATAGAAATACCAACCCCTAGACTAGCTGTGCCAGAGAAGGGCTGAGTAGATTGCCGGGGGTTGGCTGTGCTGTGTACAGGGCCCAAAAGCAAACCAGCGGCTCCCTTAGTTTGGGGGTATCGCTACACTTATACAGCTCACTTCCTGTTTCTTGTCTGGAAAAAAGCCTAGGCTTATGACATCATGCACAGCTCTCTCACTCTCGTGAGAGTTTGCCAGGAAGGGAGGGGGGTGAGTCATAAGAGGGCCAATGAGAGCTGCAGGGCTGCAGAGCTGGAGGTGTGCCTCTGTGTAAATCCAGGAAGTGAACAGGCAGCAGCTTCAGCTGCCACAGTTAAAATGGATGCAGCCAGACACAGTGGAGGGAGATTTCTGCAGCATATTTGACAAGTACAGAATCACAGTATATATAAAATAATATGCAAAGCGGTTGGAGGGAAGCTTCAGAATGGCAAAGATTTTATTCCAAATTATGTGAGCAGACTGCAGTTCCTCTTTAAGGGGGTGAATCCTTCTGGGGCTGAAGTGGTTAAAGTGGAGTTCCACCTTGAAAAAAAAATTTTGACCAAAAATCCCCCCCAAAAAAATGTAAAAAAAATGTGAAAAAATAAATAAATTTTTACTTACCAGAAATAGCGGTTGCAATGCGGAAGTCCCTAATCTGCCTCTTCATCGTCCGCGGCTGGTCTTCTTCCTCCATCCTACTCGCGGTGCTTTCTGGTGAATGGATCCTGCTGCCTTCTGGGAACTGTGTGTATCCCAGAGAGCAGCCGGCCCATTCACAAAGCGTCGCATGGATCGCACATGCGCAGTAGGAAACTGGCAGTGAAGCCGCATGGCTTCACTGCCTGTTTCCCTTACTGAGGTTGGCGGCGCCGGGAGCTGCCAGGATCGGCCTTCAGGGGGGCTGACATCACGGGCGAGTAGGACAGGTAAGTGTCCTTATTAAAAGTCAGCAGCTACAGTGTTTGTAGCTGCTGACTTTAAAAAAAAAAAATCGCGGGTGGAATCCCCCTTTAAAAACTGTCCCCTCCTCCCACATTTATGCTCATGACAGGTGTAGATGTACAATAGACAAACCCAAAACAACAGAGCACCCCATTGGATACAATTTAATACATATGTAGCGGGTATGTACTTTTTAAACTGGTGAGGACACCAGTGATGTATAGTTCCCTGCGGCCCAGCAGGTGGCACTGTCACTTTGGGCCGGGGTTGAACCATCGCTGCAGTGCCGTACCCTTTGTGACCTCTCGCAGCGGTTGTATGGCGGGGCGGGAAACCCGCCGTGCTTGCTGGGAGGGGGTATAAAGGGGGCGGACATCTTTGCCACGAGATTGGAGTCCCGGGCACCTTCAGCCTGAGGGCTGTGGTTGCGGTCGGTGTCCAGGCGGCCTAGGCCTGGACACTTGGAGTTCGTGTTCCATCCCAGACACCTTCAGTCTGGGGTGAGGTACTCAGCTGGAGGCCTGGGGCCCAGTACCTTCCGCTGGGTCCCGCGAGGGAGGGATCATCCTAGGGGGCCCCGGGAGTGGGGCACCAGAATCCAGAGGTGTAAGGGACCGGAGGAGGGACTCACCCGAAGACCTGGTGCAGCAGATTGCCAGTGCCGGGTGAACCTCTGGAGACCGCCCGGAGGGATATCTTTCCCGAACAGGGGCCAAGTTCAAAGAGGAAGTTCAGTCCACGTTCAATGACCGGTGGCAGCGGTCCAGCTATTTCAGTCAGGTCGGTGGCAGAGGCCTGCTATTAGGCCCGTGGCAGGGGCCTCAACAGTTCATCCGGTCGGTGGCAGTGACCAAAACTCACGGTCGGTGGCAAAGACCGTGCGCCAGGCCTATTCGCTAGCAAAGGAATAGGAGAGTTCAGTTGTGCCTGGGCCTACTCGTTCCTACACCCCCATGTTCGTCTGTTATTGGAAGTTGAACTGATTGTGTTCACCGTATTGTACGAGAAATAAAGGAGTGTTGGACTTTCGACTGGTGTGGGGCTCTAATATTGGCAGACACGTTTCCATGGAACAACAAGGCTTCGTATGCAGTGGACAGACCCGGGAGGTAAATAAACGAATGTAGCGGGTGTTTACTTTCCCGCCAGTAATTTTGAATTTTGCGGTGACACCAGTGGTGTATCTCCGGCGGTCCACAGTGTGGCGCTGTCACTTTGGGCCGACGGACGAGTCATTGCTGGGTCGAATCCCTTTTTGTCTTTTCTCGGCAGCCGTGTGGTGGGGCGGGGAACCCGCTGCGCATGCCGGGGGAAGGTATAAAGGGGGCCGGCCATTTTGTCACGGGGTTCGTTGTCCCTGGCACCTTCAGCCTGCGGACGGAGTTCGTGTTTGTCCTCTAGGCGGACTAGGCCTAGAGGACCACCGGAGGTCGTGTTCCACCTCAGGCACCTTTAGCCTGG
This sequence comes from Rana muscosa, assembly GCA_029206835.1. Classification (NCBI taxonomy): domain Eukaryota; kingdom Metazoa; phylum Chordata; class Amphibia; order Anura; family Ranidae; genus Rana; species Rana muscosa. Next base: position 56,262,812 of record CM055117.1, on the reverse strand, counting down.
GGTGAGGTACTCGGTTGGCGGTCCGGAGCTCAGTGCCCAACACTGAGTTCGGCGAGGGAAGGATCCTAGGGTGCTCCAGAGATGGACGCCTGAATCCGAGGTGGACGTAATGTACCGGGAAGAGCTCCTCATCTGAAGACCCGGTGCAGCATATTGCCGGTGACGGGTGAGCCTCTTGTCGGAGACCGTCTGGAAGGTGAATTCCCTTGTGCGGAGACCATTGCCCACTCTTTGGAGGAGAGTGGAGGAAAGAACTTGTGTCTGGGCCTATATACACATTCACACCTCCTGTTCTGTTTTGTAAAGCAAGTAAGTCAATGCTATGTTCAAATAAAGGAGTGTTGGACTTGCAACGGTGTGAGGCTCGTTTCCTGGCAGATGACTCCTGGAGGGAGGACCCGATACACAATGCAGGCCCGAAGGTAAAAAAACTTCTGCTAATACCACTTATACATCTGTGGTGGAGGCCTGGTGTAGCGGCCGCACTCCCTTTCCTATCATACCCCTAGACCAGAGACATTGCGAGCGAGAACTTTAATAGAGGGGATTGGGAGTGTGGTGGGGGTCGGGCGACCCTGTCCGCTACACTAACTTTGCTCAACCCTCTTATACACACGAGGGGAGAGCTTGGCGTAGTGTTCCTGCACTCTCCTCTCTCAGGTACCCCTAGACACAAGCCATACACAATAGGCAAGAGGGAGAGTGAGGTTCCGCTACACATAGAAAGAGTAAAGAATGCCATCAGCCATCTTTTACTATCACCAGTACCCTTGTCCCAAATTCTTCATGTAATGTGGGTGTGATCCCTATGCATCCATTAAGCGTTACACTTCTTTATGCCATCACTGCTGTTTTATAATTCTATCTTGTTTTCTAGACAAAATACAATGCATTCCTTTCTCCAGCACCCATCAGTATCAATCATTTAAAGCTGTCTAGATTCGTAGATCATTAGATCATGATGTATTTCAGGGTGTAACACATCAGTTTCTGACAAGATAGTACCTAATCGTAGTATAGGCATGGTGTTCAATCCCTGCAATAGGTATCAAAAAAGAATCAGTGCAAGTCAAATTTTGATAACCATGGAACTGAGTCATCCATCATAACATGTGACTCATAGCACATTGTGATACTACCTTGGCAGCCTGTCTCCTTAAATTAAGGGGAAACTGCCCCACATGAAGCAAAGCAATCATTAATGTAAGGTACTGCGACATCCTCAAGCTTTAGCGCTATTACACTTCTCTTTGGAACCTGACAATTACCCCATCCCCACACTGCGGGGGATTGTGACAAGCATTGGAATTAGGATCTGGAACAGAAAGAGAACTTGGGCATGTAGCCTAGCTTGTTGTTGATGTGAAGATGCATCAGTTTTATTACTTGCAGTAAGAACTGTCTTGGCATTAGGACGTTAATAAACATTATTTATAACTACTTCCCACCCGGCCACTGTACATATACAGCTGGGTGGGCGCTTCCTCGTTCTGAGTGGACGTTCAGGAACGTCCCTCAGAAGGAGAGGGATCGCACGCGTGTGTGCACGCGCAGCGGCGCGATCCCGATGTGCTCGTGTCACCCGTACACGGCGCATCTCTGATCGGCAGGAGGGCTCTGTGATTGGCCCTCCTGATCACATGACGGCTGTGTCCAATCACAGCGGTCATGTGATGTAAATAGAGAGTCGGTTACTAGGCGATCGGCTCTCCTCTCCTCACATGGAAGTTGTCGGTGAGGAGAGGAGAGCAGATCGCTGCAGCCGGCTGGTGATCAGTGAGTATGAGATGTTTTTTTTCAGCTTTTTACACACTGATCACTGGCCCAGTGTCCCCACACAATGTAAAACACACAATGTCCCCAAAATAGTGTCCCCACACAGTAAAAACACCTGTTCCCCACATATGTAACAGTAAAATAACATGTCCCAATGATCATCTGCACACATATGTCCGTGATCACCTGCGCATATCTGTACATGATTATCTGCGTACATCTGTCCGTGATCACACAAACCAATTATTATACACTTAACGGGATTTTTTTTACCAAAAACATGTAGCAGAATACATTTTGGCTTAAATTCATGACAAAGTTTGATTTTATTGGATTTCTTTTAAAATAGAAAGAAGAAAATATTGTTTTATTTCCCAAATTTCCACTCTTTTTTCGCTTATATCGCAAAAAAAAAAAAAAAAAACAGGGTCGTGAATAAATACCACCAAAAGAAAGCTCTATTTGTGTGAACAAAATGATAAAAATCTAATTTGGGTACAGCGTAGCATGACCGCGCAATTGTCATTAAAAGTGCAAGAGCGCTGAAAGCTGAAAATTGGTCTGGGACGGAAGGGGGTGAAAGTGCCCAGTATCGATGTTGTTAAAGAGGAAAGAAGACATAAGAAGACAATCCCTGAAATTCATAAAGACTGGCGCAGGCAGATTTTGCGAAAGTGTCTCTCAGGCATTCTAAAAGTGGTGAAGAATTCATCAAATTCATGTACCTGTCTAGAACTTGTACTTGAAATTTGTCTCATGCTGTGCCACTTTTGGAATGCACTTGAGACACGTTTGCTAAATCTGCCTAAGCCAGGATATGTCCACCAGTGGCGCCAGTGGTAAAAAAAAATTGGGGGGGGGGAGCGATAAACAGTATGCCATCGACACCCACAATCCCCCGCCCACCACCCCCCCCACTCGGTTGGTCGTTACCACTTACCGCATCGCTTCACAGGCGGCTTCCCCTGCCCAGCAGCGGCCTCCCGTTCCCCTACTCTCCACGGGTCATCACGGAGGCGGCTTCTGTTTCCTTCCTCCTTGGCGGCCAATCAGGAGTCTTCTCTTTTCGGACAATTGGAAAACGGGTCTCACACCCGCTTCTGATTGGCCGGATTGAGGATCAGTGTTTCAACAGCGAATTTTAATTCGCTGTTTTAACACCTAGGTGGGTTCATGGCGCAATGCTCTGCGACACGAGCCCACCCTATTTTGAAGCCTATTAATGCCTATGACTCTAATAAGGTGCTTTAAAAAAAAACACGTCCTGAAAGGGGCCAGACGCTTGAATAGGGGGTGGCCGCGGCAGCCATGGATAGATTCATGCTATGCACTTGTGACACAAGGTAAAAGTGCCGCATTTTAGAACTATCTGAATTTGGTGCATGCGCCGCTGTCAGAACCAAAAGTGTTGCAAATGCTTTGTGAATTTGGCACAATACATTAACGAGAGATTAAAGGATATGCAATGTTTCAATTTAAAAAAAAAAAAAAAACGTACCTCCTCTGTGCAGTTGGTTTTGCACAGAGTGGCCTCGATCCTCCTCTTCTGGGGTCCCTCAGCGGCGGTCCTGGCTCCTCTTCTTCTCGAGTGCCCGTTGAAGAGCCGCTCTCCCTCAGGGCACTCGTGCGGGCACGCGCCCGTGTCCTGCTGCTGTGTCCATTGACACAGACAGCAGGACACGGCCCCGCCCCCAGCTCCTGTATCATTGGATTTGATTGACTGCGGCAGGAGCCAATGGCTGCGCTGCCATCAGTCTATCCAATCAGGACCCAAGACACTGACTGGAGCTGGTGTCCCCGTCGCTGGAAAGACCGGGTTCAGGTAAATAAAAGGGGGGCTGCTGCATCACAGGAGGTTTATCACCTTAATGCATAGAATGCATTAAGGTGAAAAACCTTGAGGGTTTACAACCCCTTTAACGCCAGAAAAGTGACACAGCAGCTTTATTGAATTCCCCCAACCTCTCCTCACTCTAATTTCATCCTGTCCTGAAGCATGAGGGTGATGTGGTGTGTGAAACTTCTGTTCAATATGGCTGCCTTTAAGACCGTTTTATACAAGTAACATTTTTACACAAGGCCTATTACATACGGGTGAGACTGGCTGTCATTGAAGCTAGTCCCCTATGCACGCGCTGTCAATCCTCCCCTGGCACTTTCTTTCATATGGTGTGGATGTGCCCCCATATTCAACCATTCTGGGAGAAGTTGATAGCTGCTTTGAACAATTTTGGTGACTGTTCCCTTGGGCAGGACCCAGGTTTGGCGCTGTTGGGAAGCATGGAGGATGTTGGTGCAACTAGGCATCTAAAATTGTTTCTATTCTATGCTCTGTATTATGCTAGAATGGAAATCCTCATCAGGTAGAAACAACCTGCCCCACCAATGGTAGATCCCTGGATAGCTGCAGTATTTCACAAGGTCTGGTCAAATTGGATTGATGCATATGGTTCAAGATTTCAGGGAGCTTTGTAAATCGTCTATTTAGTTGACAGTTGCTTGTACCCTCTTCCCCCCCTCCCCCGTCTTCCCTCCTTTTCGCCCTCAGCCCCCCCCTCCTCCCCTCCCCCTCATATACGGTTCAGAGAGTATTATGGATGTATTTCTCTGCCGTGTCCGTCTTAACCAGATCTGCATATTTGATGTGTTATTATTCACTTGCTTTGTTTTACAACCTATCCTTTTGCTGTAACCTCTGTTGAATTGTACTGACTGTGTATTGTCTACAAAATAATATTCAATAAACGTTGTTTCTGTTAAAAAAAATATGGTTGCCTTCCATAACTTTGGTCGTGACTTGACTCCTAAAATGACCCTCATGCCTCGTACACACGACCGAGTTTCTCGTCGTAAAAAACACGTCGTTTTTTTCGACGAGATTCTTGTTAAGCTTGTCGATTTTCTCGTCAAGCTTTCCATGCGTACACACTGACATTTCCCAATTTCCTCGTTGTCACGTCCAGCGCGTACGGCGGCACTATAAAGGGGAAGATCTTTTTTCTTGGCGCCACGCCGCCACTATCCTTTACCCCAACATTCACATCCCCTAAAAACAAAATAAAAAGGTATTATAACTCTGCAGGCCTACCTCTCTTACCTGAAGCTGTGGTGACAGATACTGACCTGTTGTGGTGACCAGTTCCACAACGTCATCCACCTCTCCTTCCTGCACTTCTCCTTCCTCAACCTCAACTTCCTCTACATCCTTCGTTTGTGGGTCTTTGGGAGTTTGGGGTTGTGAAGCTGTGGGGTTCTTGTGCTCCCTGGAGTGTCCTCCTCCCAGTCTTCTCTCCCCTATGAGAATCAAACAAAAGGTAGAGTTATCACACAGAAATTCTCTATGTTAAACAAAAAAACAGGCTAAATTGCTTGGAAGTGGGGTACAAGTGTGTGTTTGGGCGGAAGTTAAAGGAGTAGTAAAGTTACATGTTTTTTCACCTTAATGCATCCTATGCATTAAGGTGAAAAAACATTCGACAATACCGCCCCCCCCCCCCGAGCCCCCGTTTTTCTTACCTGGCCCCTCGAAAGTCCCATGCTCGTCCCCGTCATCCTCTTCGTTTTTCAGCCTGGCCGCCGATTGGCTACACTAGATGGATTGAAAGCAGCGCAGCCATTGGCTGGCGCTGCTGTCAATCACATCCAATGACGCGGCACGCCGGGGGGCGGGGCCGAGTGATACAGTCGGCGGCTATGGCCGCCGCTGTATCACGGGAGCGCGCCCGCAATCACTCCACACCATGCGAGCTCACTCGCATTAAGGTGTGGAGTCCTTGCGGGGAGGAGCCAAGACAGCCGCCGAGGGACCCCAGAAGACCAGGATCGGGGCCACTGTGTGCAAAGCGAGCTGCACAGTGGAGGTAAGTATAACATGTTTGTTATTTTTAAGCAAAAAAAAAAAAAGCTTTAGTGCTCCTTTAAAGATGAATGCATTATTTCTGACCAAGAATATGCTTAGTATTCACATTTTTTAGACATGTAGGCAACACAAAAATTCTCTGATGCACCTGTGTGGGACACCCAAAAAAGGCGGGTCTGGTGGCCCACACTATAGTGCTCCACAGTACAGATGTGGAAGCAGCTGCTGAGTGTCCTCTCCTTTACACTGACAAAAGTTTGCATTTCATTCTCTTTACAAACGCATCATCTAGCCTAAAACTTTGTGCCCCAAATTTCCGAAAAAATGGCAGATGTCTAATTACTTTTGTGGCTATAAAATAATCCAAAACAGCGGATAGTGGCCGAACGAAGTGTCTGTAACGTAACGAACGATTACTGTGCCCAACCAAGTTCAAAACATATAACATTTTGGAAGGGAGTCCAATAAGAAAAACAAAAAAAAAACCAGCAACATGTCAGTTTAGAAAAGGATTAATAGCATAAAAGTGTACATTTTACTTACTTTTTGCTAGCATTCTCTTAATTCTCCTTAACTGCTCTGGCTCCCTCAGTTTGAGGTCTGACCACCTCTTTCTGAGCTGCTCATTTGAGCGTTTCACCCCGAAATTCGTCTTCAGACTCTTCACGACTTTAGTGAGGATTTTGGCCTTCCTTCTATTTGGTTTGCTATACGGCCCATGCTTTGCGTCATAATCAGACTTGAGCAAGATGTCCACCATCTCCGCCATCTCCGCAAAAGACATATTCGATGCCTTGAATCTCCTCCTTGATCGTGACGTTTCCTCGGTCTTCGGGCTTGTTTCCTCCTCGTTAGTAATTATCAGACACCTGCTATAACTCCGCCATATCTGTCTGCGCGCCGAAAGAGAAGGGGCGGGGAAAAGATGTTAGTTAGAACGTCATGGGCGGGCGACGTGTGCGGAGCGACGTGTTCGAATTTTGACGCATGCGTGGTGTGTATATAGCAAACACACATGTGACTATAGTACGTTCGGTGTGCGGAGAGAGGAGTTCAAGTGACGGACGTGCGAACGAAGGTATGTGATTTTGTGACTTGTACAAATTGTTGGCCTATACTGTCTTGAGATTGTTGGAGGATATATATGGTGACTAGGATGTGAAGGAGGTTAGACTGTTTGCCTCACATTAGTCATATATTATTTCTTAAACTTGCAGATACAATATGAATGTCTTTATTAGCGACAAAGAGTTCCTGGCGGAATTTATTGACCGGGTAAGGGAGCTGCCCGCTCTGTGGGAGATGAAAAACCCCATCCATAAAAAAAGAGGGGTGAGAAAAGCAGCGCTGGAGAAGCTGCTCCCATTTGTGCAGACCAAGGTGCCCACAGCCACAGCAAAACAAGTGGACACTAAAATTGGGAGCTTGAGAGGCACCTACAGGACTGAACGCTCTAAGGTCCTGGCTTCTCAGAGGTCAGGAGCAGCAGCAGGTGATGTGTATGTCCCGATTTTGTGGTACTACAGCAGGATGTCCTTCCTGGATGACCACATTGAGGCAAGGCCATCACTCTCCACTCTTCCCCCCAGACTTCCCTGCAGCCAACCTGAGCCTTCTCTGGGGCAAGAGGAGGCAGCCATCCTGGATGATCCTGATTTGGCCATCTGGAGCCAGGTATAGTATTAAATGAAATTGCATTGGGATAAAATTAATGTTTGACAAATATGTCAAGATGAGAAACATACAATATTTTGGGTTCCACAAGTGAAATCAAGATCTCGAGACATTAGTCTGCACTTAATTGGGTGCTAAATAGTCAATCTGATGTAGGTGTAAATTAGAAAAAATGATTTCAGGAATTACATTCTAATTGCTTCAATCATGTTTATAAAATTTGATGCAAAAATTAAAACAACATATTAAACTATGTCCCTTTTTCATACACAGGATGAAATCAGCCAGGAGGAGGGTCTGGAAACTGTCAGGCAGGAGGAGGAAGGGCCCAGTGGCAGCCAGGAGGTGGCAGGGCCCAGTGGCAGCCAGGAGGTGGCAGGGCCCAGTGGCAGCCAGGAGGTGGCAGGGCAAAGGAGAAGCACCAGATCCCAGGTGCCTCCCATCCGGCTTCCCAAAAGAGGCAGGAGGGACAGGACCACCAGTGAGGCAGCAATGGCCCTTATTAAAGAGGCCCATGCCACCCTCAAAGAGCCCACATCCCCTGAAGAGGCCATTGCCGGCCTAGTGGAGGCAAAGTTCAAGGTGATGAGCATGGAGCAACGCCTCCTATGCAAGCCCCTGCTCATCACCTTGCTCAACAAGGGGGTGATGGAAAAAATTACCCCCAATACCGCCATTTGTGAGGTGGCACAACTGTCCCAACCTCAACCTCCTCCTCCACCTCCACATTCTTCTTCCGCCCCACCCCCTTCTCCTCCACCTCCACCTTGTTCTTCCGCCCCACCCTCTTCTGCTCCACCTCCACCTTGTTCTTCCGCCCCACCCCCTTCTCCTCCACCTCCACCTTGTTCTTCCGCCCCACCCCCTTCTCCTCCACCTCCACCTTGTTCTTCTGCGCCACCCCCTTCTCCTCCACCTCCTCCTCCTCCTGACAGAAGTACCCCTCCAGTGGCCCAGCCTCCAGCCAAACGAAGAAGGAAGGCTGCAGGGAAGGCTTCAGGAAAGGTTGCAGGGAAGGTTGCCAGGAAGACGAGGAAGTGATGGCCTTGCTTCATTGTGGTCGGACAGAAGGCAGCCTGTTGTAGTACCACACACTTGGGACATATATATCACCTGCTGCTGTTCCTGACCTCTGGGAGGCCAGCATCAGATTGTGTTCAGAAATGTTGGCCTTCTCAAGCTCCCAATTTTAGTGTCCACACAGGGTTGCTGTGTGGTCTGGGGTCCCTGGGATGCACAAATGGCAACAGGTTCTCCAGCGCTGCCTTCTCTTTATTTTAGTTCAAACATGAATAAATGTTATTTTTCTTTAAGTTCATACTTGACTATGTGTATTTGTAAAAATGTAAAATCTAGCTTTGGAGTAAGCAGATACATTTGACTGACAAAAAAAGGGACAGATAACAACCCCCCAAAAAAATAACTAAATCGTATTTCCCAAAAAAGTGTGTAAAATTTAAATAATATATATTAAAAGATTCAATGGGAGATCACTACCAAAACATTGCGAAATTACAATTAACATCAGTTAGAAAAATAACTAATTTTTTAATATTCCTAAAAACTTGCACGATATAATACACATAAATCTTCTCAAGAGCAACAAGAAAAATGTTAAAAAAAGATAGTCATAACTCTGTGTGAATATCAGCAGCAAAAGAAGTTCATTCGTTTGGATTAATGTCACATTCTAACGAAGATTTCAATGCACAACATTTAAACGATGCAAAAATTTGGAGCGTGACGAATGTGCTATCTCCATTACGAAGGCTTGTTTTACCAGAAGATGCGCTCCCGTCTCATAGTTGCTTGTGAGCATGCACGCTTTTGGAAGAGTCGTAAAAGCTGTGACAGCAGGAAGGTAAAGTCACCTGGTTGCATCCAGGGGGGTAGATATATTTCTCCCAGATTCAGGCTTTATGCTGACTTATACAACTAGGGTGGAGAGTTGTATAAGCCCAGCTGAGGCTAGTAGGCTCATGGATGACTCATACCTCTAGGGAGAGTGTGGGGCGTCGTGCAGACAGAGATGAGGAGACCAGCTGAACCTTGTCAGCTCATTTAGGCCTCTATAAGAACTCCCAGCTTCATTAGATGTTAGCTCATGCCTGGAACCAGACCTGTGTGGACTGTCTAGGGAGAGTGAACCCCTGTGCGGTGAGGCAAAGCCTGTGTGGCTATTTGTTTGGACTTTTACTAAACCAGGGACTTAGGGACTAGGACAGCACCAGGCTGATCCCAGTTGTTAGTTTAGGAAACCTGCATGTTTAGTCAGAGGTCAAACTGACCAGGATTTATTTTGTTTGTTTCTTTTTGGCTTTGCTGTGTTTTTGTCACTGTACATAGAGAAATAAACCGCACCTTTTGATTTTGAAAACCACAACCTCCGTCTGCTGGCCCTGTTTTTGTGTGGGGAGCCCAACCAGGGGGTCACACACACCCGCTACCGAGTTAACCCCCTCACAGTTGGTGGAGAACCAGTGGCAGTTTTTTTTAAGCCAGCATGGAGGAGATACTGAAACAGCTGGCTCTAGCAAATGCCAATCAACAGCAGACAAATGCAGGTTTGCAAAGGAGCCTTGCAGCCCAGCAGCAAGCTCATCAACAAGCCCAGCAGCAATCTGAGGCCCGCTTCATAGACCTGTTACAGAAGCAAGAGCAGAGACTACAACAAATGGAAGCAGTAATGCAGCAACGTCCGCAGACCAGTGAGGAAAGCCGTCCCACTAATACCGCGTCCTTTGGGGTGAGTCGTTTATTGACAAAAATGACTGGAGAGGATGATCCAGAGGTATTTTTGACCACATTTGAAAGGACTGCTGAAAGAGAAAAGTGGCCTGAGGAGCAGTGGGCTGGACTGGTGGCTCCTCTGTTAACTGGTGAATCGCAGAAGGCTTACTATGACCTAGAGCCTGACCAAGCAAAAGACTATGTGATGCTAAAAGCTGAAATATTGGCAAGGCTGGGTGTCACCCTGGCTGTCCGGGCTCAGCGTGTGCATAACTGGACTTTCCAGCTTGGAAAACCCCCCAGGTCTCAAATGTATGATCTCATTCACCTGAGCAGGAAGTGGCTACAGCCAGAGACTTTGTCCGCACCAGAGATTGTGGAACGTGTTGTAATGGATCGGTTTTTGAGAGCTCTTCCTACTGCCATCCAAAAGTGGGTAAGCCATGGAGACCCAGAGACGGCCGGTGGTCTTGTGGATCGTGTAGAGAAATACTTGGCTACAGAGAACCTGACGGCCTCTTCCAGAGACACTCGGACTTTCCACCCTAAGACCAGACCATCCCCAGGGGCGGATAAGAGGATTCCAAGGGGTGAGGGTGGAGAGAGTGAGAGGGTGGGAGCTCTACCCCAAGTTTGGCGAGAACAGCCTGGGAAATCAGCGGCTCAAGAGGCCGCAAGAAGGATCGTTTGCTACCGCTGCCGGCAAGCGGGACATATTGCAGCCAATTGCCCGGTTGTGGAGGAACCCATGCAGTGTGACTTTCTGACGGACAGACATCAGTCGCTGTGTGCGACAGTCGCATGCACTGCCATTCGGGGAACTGAGAAACATTTATGCAAAATGTGTATTAATGGTAGAAATGTTGTGGTATTGCTGGATTCAGGTAGCCTTGTGACCCTGATAAAGGCTGAATTAGTTAAAACAGAGGTCTCTGGGAATAGCAAGGTAGCTGTTATTTGTGTGCATGGGGACACCCGAGAGTATCCAGTGACTACAGTGTGTTTCGAGACCCCCAAAGGTACCCTCTCTCATCCAGTGGGGTTAGTATCTCAATTACCGCATGATGCCATTGTGGGAAGGGATTTTCCGAAGTTCTGGGAACTGTGGGATGATCCTGAGCCCCCCACTGGTGCCCCTATGTACCAGGAATGTGATAGCCAGAACTCCTCTGAGAGTGGGGAGGACTCTCCAGAATTTCCCTTGTCAGTATTGGCAGGGGAGACTCAAGAAACTGGAGAGGAGCCCACCTCCTCAGACGAAAACCTACCGTCTGTGGAGTTTTCTGATCTGGAGGTTCACAGGGAAAATTTTGCCACAGAACAGTTAAAAGACCCCGCCCTAATAAAGGCACGGGAAAACGTAGTGGAAATAGATGGCGAGTTAGTGAACCCAGATAATACCTGCACTTACCCATACTTCAGCGTAGAGAAGGACCTACTGTATCGGGTGGCAAAAAGGGCAGAAGAAACCGTTGAGCAGCTGGTGGTGCCCAAACCTTACAGGAAGTTGGTGTTGGAGTTGGCCCATGGGCACATTCTTGGAGGTCATCTGGGGACAGAGAAAACCCGAGAGAGGGTATTACAGAGATTCTATTGGCCTGGGGTGATGAAGGACATAGAAAATTATTGTTCCTCCTGCCCTGTGTGTCAGAGGTCGGCCCCGATGCCACATTTCCGTAGCCCGCTGGTCCCTCTACCCATCATTGAGGTCCCGTTTGAGAGAATCGCAATGGATTTGGTAGGTCCTATAATCAAGTCCGCTAGGGGGCACCAGTACATATTGGTTATAATGGACTATGCCACCCGTTATCCAGAAGCGATCCCTCTCAGAAATACCTCGGCCAAAACCATAGCCAAAGAGCTATCTCTTGTTTTTAGCCGGGTGGGTATTTGTAAAGAACTGCTTACGGACCAAGGTACACCCTTTATGTCCCGGGTTATGAAAGAGCTGTGTAAATTGTTCAAAGTGACGCAATTGCGTACATCTGTGTATCACCCCCAAACCGATGGGCTGGTTGAAAGATTCAACAAAACCCTAAAACAAATGTTGAAGAAAGTGGTGGATAGAGATGGAAAGGATTGGGACTGTCTACTTCCTTATTTGATGTTTGCTATTAGGGAGGTGCCCCAATCCTCTACGGGATTCTCCCCCTTTGAGTTACTGTATGGGAGACACCCAAGAGGGCTGTTGGATATTGCCAAGGAAACTTGGGAAAGTGAGAGTTCTCCCCACAGGAGTGTGATTGAGCATGTCGCCCTGATGCAAGATCGAATTGCACAGGTAATGCCCATCGTGAAGGAACATTTGGCCCAAGCGCAGTTGGCACAGCAGAGAGTGTACAACCGTGGAGCAAAGACCCGTACCTTTTCCCCGGGGGATAGGATATTGGTACTTGTCCCTACGGTTGAAAGTAAATTCCTTGCCAAATGGCAAGGCCCCTACGAGATAATGGAAAAAGTGAGCGAAGTGAATTACAAGGTCAGACAACCAGGAAGGCGAAAGCCCGAACAGATATATCACGTTAATCTGTTGAAAGCCTGGAGGGATAGAGAGTCCCTAGTCGCAGAAACTTGGTCACCAGCTCAAACTGGTTGCGTGATTCCGGAGGTTGGAATAGCAGCCACCTTGTCACAACCCCAACAACAGGAGGTTAAGGAGTTTGTGCTTCGCAACAAGGAGGTGTTCTCTGAGCTGCCGGGACAAACATCTGGGGTAGAGCATGATATTATTACCCCGCCCGGTGAAAGGGTGAAGTTAAAACCCTATCGGATCCCAGAGGCCCGACGGGAGGCAATACGGGAGGAAGTACAGAAAATGCTGAACTTAGGGGTGATAGAGGAGTCCCAAAGTGATTGGTCTAGTCCCATTGTGTTGGTGCCTAAACCGGATGGGAGCTGGCGATTTTGTAACGATTTTCGTCAGTTGAACAAAGTTACAAAATTTGACACCTACCCCATGCCACGTATAGATGAGTTGATCGACCGGCTGGGAACAGCCCGATACATGACGACTCTTGACCTCACAAAAGGGTATTGGCAAATTCCCCTGGCCAAGTCGGCCAAAGAGAAAACCGCATTTGTAACCCCAGACGGGGCGTTCCAATATAAGAGAATGCCGTTCGGGTTACAGAATGCGCCGGCCACATTCCAGCGGAAAATGGACCAGATACTGAGGCCCCATCGGAAGTATGCTGCGGCTTACCTGGATGACGTAATTGTCCATAGCACAGATTGGGCCTCACATCTGCCAAAAGTGCAAGCAGTCCTAGACTCTATCCGGGAAGCGGGGTTTACGGCTAACCCCAAGAAGTGTACCATTGGGCAGGAGGAGGCCAAATATCTTGGGTACACCATTGGCAGGGGAGTGATAAAACCCCAACTCAACAAAGTCGAGGCCATCCAGAGTTGGCCACGTCCCAACAGCAAGAAGCAGGTACGGGCCTTTCTGGGAATCGCGGGTTATTATCGGCGCTTCATTCCCCACTTTGCTTCTAAGGCTGTGCCCCTAACCAACCTGACGAAAGGGAAAGGGTCGGTCATGATTAAATGGACCCCCGAGGCTGAGGCAGCATTCCAATTCTTGAAACAAGCCTTATGTAGCCAGCCAGTGTTGTACTCACCCGACTTCTCTAAAGACTTTGTCGTACAAAGTGATGCGTCAGATGTGGGGTTAGGAGCAGTATTGTCCCAGGTCTGGAACGGGGAAGAGCACCCAGTCATTTACCTCAGCAGGAAGTTGAAGTCCCATGAGGTAAATTACGCCACGGTTGAAAAGGAGTGTTTAGCGGTGAAGTGGGCTCTAGATTCCCTTCGGTACTATCTGCTAGGTAGGCACTTTGACATGGTTACGGATCACGCTCCGTTAAAGTGGATGGCTCAAAACAAGGAGACAAATAGAAGAGTGAATAGGTGGTTCCTGGCCCTACAGGAATTCAACTTCACAGTAAAGCATCGCCCTGGCGTTCAAATGGGGAATGTGGATGCTTTGTCTCGAGTACATGAATGCCTGATTGCTGGTGTTCCAACCCCAAGGTTAAAACAAGAGGGGGGGGTATGTGACAGCAGGAAGGTAAAGTCACCTGGTTGCATCCAGGGGGGTAGATATATTTCTCCCAGATTCAGGCTTTATGCTGACTTATACAACTAGGGTGGAGAGTTGTATAAGCCCAGCTGAGGCTAGTAGGCTCATGGATGACTCATACCTCTAGGGAGAGTGTGGGGCGTCGTGCAGACAGAGATGAGGAGACCAGCTGAACCTTGTCAGCTCATTTAGGCCTCTATAAGAACTCCCAGCTTCATTAGATGTTAGCTCATGCCTGGAACCAGACCTGTGTGGACTGTCTAGGGAGAGTGAACCCCTGTGCGGTGAGGCAAAGCCTGTGTGGCTATTTGTTTGGACTTTTACTAAACCAGGGACTTAGGGACTAGGACAGCACCAGGCTGATCCCAGTTGTTAGTTTAGGAAACCTGCATGTTTAGTCAGAGGTCAAACTGACCAGGATTTATTTTGTTTGTTTCTTTTTGGCTTTGCTGTGTTTTTGTCACTGTACATAGAGAAATAAACCGCACCTTTTGATTTTGAAAACCACAACCTCCGTCTGCTGGCCCTGTTTTTGTGTGGGGAGCCCAACCAGGGGGTCACACACACCCGCTACCGAGTTAACCCCCTCACAAAGCATACACACGAACCATTTTCTCGTCACAAAACAGGCCGACGAGAAACACGACGAGGAAATCTGGAATCCTGACGAGAAAATAGAGAGCAGGTTCTCTATTTTCTTGTCGAGATTCACGGCAATTTTCTCGTCGTAAAACCATACACACGAACGGTTTTCTCGACAAAAAAGCTCACGCGGCACTTTTCTTGCCGGTTTTGGATGAGAAACTCGGTCGTGTGTACGAGGCTTCACAGTCTGACTACACTGATTCCATCAGGCTATATCTTCACACATTTCCCTACAGCCATGTTCCAGTGGTAACTGAAGCAGTGGTATTGGCAATAGGCAAAAATTCTACCCATCCAGAAGTCATGTCCACACACACCAAAACATTTTTGAATTATTAACACCGTAAACAATATAAAAAAAATAAAAAAATTAAAATAAAAACCCTGCAAAACAAAGGCATAATGAGCTAGTATGCATAGCTTACTAGCTCATTATGAATTACTTACCTCACATCGAAGCCCCCGCAGCGGTCCTTGTACCCCCCTCCGGCCGGCGACATCTCTCCCGGGGGTTACTTCTGGGTATCGCAGCTCCGGAGCTGCGATGACCTCACTCCCGCGCATGCGTGCGGGAGCAGCCGGTAACGGCACACTGACTGAAGCAACGGCACATACGACCTGCCATGCAGTCCGTTGGCAAGTGTACATAAAAGACCCACACCAAAGAACAAAGTGGACCTCTCCTTGCTCCTCATCAGCTGGGATCTCCAACCCCACTATACCTTCAGTCCTCTCAGAAACCTGCACTGAGAGGAATGAAGGTGTAGAATTAGGTGTGTCACTGCCAAGTATTTGCGGGCAATCTGCTATTGGTACACCAACGTCAGATTGTACCAGGCAAATTTCCCTGCCCCTGCTGCTCCCCCGCTGAAAGAAGTTTGCTCACAGCCATCCACATGCCCAGCGTTTGAATGCTAGCGTGGCTTAATTGCTAGCACTTCAACTGCTGCCTTTTCAGTTGGTAGACTCTGCCTCCTTCCGTGAGTTTGTGGAATGTGCGGTTCCTCAGTGGCAGGTTTCCAAACATCACTTTTTTTTCACAGAAGGCGAATCCGGCTCTCTACCGGCATGTGGAAGGCAATGTCTTGGCCTCGCTGGACAGAGCGGTCAGCGGTAAGGTGCATATTACCGCTGCCTCATGGTCCAGCAGGCATGGGCAGGGACGTTACCTATCTTTCACGGCGCATTGGGTGACTCTGATGGAAGCTGGGAAGGATGCAGGACAGGGTGCAGTAGTGTTGGAGGTTGTTCCGCCACCATGCCTCCAAAATGCTACTAGTGGTGATTCTGACACCCCCTCTTCTTCTTCCTCCATGGCCTTTTCCTGTGCTGATTTGTCCTCAGAACCAGAGGTGCTCCGTAGGCGTTCAAGGGGCTACACAAGTACGCAGGCAAAAAGATGCCATGCGGTGCTTGAGCTGGTGTGCTTGGGGGACAGGAGCCACACTGGGGCAGAGATTCTGTCAGCTCTGCAGGGGCAGGCTCAGAGGTGATTGACGCCACACCAGCTTTAGCCAGGAATAGTGGTTTGCGACAATGGCACCAACCTCCTCTCCGCCCTCCGACAGGGACAACTGACCCATGTGCCCTGTTTGGCTCACGTCCTTAACTTGGTGGTGCAGCGGTTCTTGGGCAGGTACCCGGGCTTACAGGATGTCCTGAGGCAGGCCAGGAAAGTCTGTGTGCATTTCCGCTGGTCATATAATGCCAGTGCTCGGCTGGCTGACCTCCAAAAGGAATTCAACCTGCCCAAGAAACGCCTAATCTGTGACATGCCCACCAGGTGACCAGGTGGAACTCAACGTTGGCCATGCTGCAGCGGCTGCACATGCAGCAGAGGGCCATCAATGAGTATCTGTACCAATATGGTACCAGAACAGGGTCAGGGGAGCTTGTTTTTTTTTTGCCACGCCAGTGGGTCATGATCGGGGATGCATGCACTGTCCTGTCACCATTTGAGGAGGCCACAAGGATGGTGAGCAGTGACAGTGCATGCATCAGTGACACTGTCCCTCTTGTCCACCTGTTGGAGCACATGCTGCGTGGAATAATAGACAGGGCACTTGAGGCAGAACAGGGGGAGGAAGAGGAGGACTTCCTTACCTCTCAAGGCCCCCTTTATCCAGACAGTGTTCCTGCTGGCCCGCCTATCACACATGAAGAGGAGGAGGAGGAGGTGGATTGTGTCAGCATGGAGGTGGAGCCTAGCACTCAGCATCAGCAGCAGTCTTCAAGGGATAAATTACAGTCCCAAGAAACACATGGACTTGTACGTGGCTGGGAGGAGGTGGCTGCGGATCATGTCTTCCTTAGTGACCCAGAGGACTTCGGACCGAATGCCTTAGAAAACCTACGCTGCATGGCCTCCCTGATCCTACAAAGCCTGCGGAAGGAACCTCGTACTCGTGGTATCAAGGAGAGGGATCATTACTGGCTGGCAACCCTCCTTGATCCACGTTACAAGGGTAAGGTTGCGGACCTTTTCTTGCCGTCGCAGAGGGAGCAGAAGATGAAACATCTTCAGGAGGCCTTGCAGAAAGGTTTGTGCAACGCGTTCCCAGAGCCTGGGAGGTTACAAATTCCTGGTCCTGGACAACGTGTTGCTGAGGCTTCGGTCAGTCAGAGAAGGAGCGGTGGAGAAGGTGGCCGTCTGACCGGTGCGTTCAGACAATTTTTTAGTCCGCAGTCCCAAGGTATGATCGGTTCCAGCAACCATCGCCAGCGTCTGTTTTACATGGTGCAGGAATACCTAGGGGCAAGATCAGACTTGGATACCTTTTCCACCAAAAATCCTCTGGCTTACTGGGTCTTGAGGATAGATAACTGACCAGAGCTTGCACAGTATGCAATTGAGCTACTGGCCTGTCCTGCATCCAGCGTTCTTTCGGAACGCAATTCAGTGCTGCTGGAGGCTTTGTAACCGATCACAGGGTGCGCCTGTCCACCGACTCTGTCGATCGGCTGACCTTCATAAAAATGAATCAGTCTTGGATCACCACCAGCTACCAAGCACCTGATGCTGATGTAACCGAATATTTTTTTTTGAATGTCAGATCCCTTCAAGACTGCCTATGCTGATGCTGAGTGACTATCCTGTTATGCTGAGTGACTATCCTCTTCCTCCTCAATGATCATGCTGATAGCTTGTAAGAACATTTTTGGTTCTGGGCACTGCCACCTGTGGCTAAGGCCCAATTTTTCTGCCCCTGTTTAACAGGGGCATGTAATTACAATTTTTGCTGCAATACTTTGCAGCAGGGCTCATTCCTGCGCTCCAACTAGAGTTTCTGTGAGGGGTTGCAGTGTTGTGGCACCAGCACCAGTGCCTAAGGCCCAATTTTTCTGCCCCTGTTTAACAGGGGCATGTAAATACAATTCTTGATCTAATATTTCACAGCAGGGCCCGTTCCTGTGCCCACCTAGAGTAACTGTGAGGCCTTACAGTGTTGTGGCAACACCACCACACCGTCCACCACCAAAGGCCCAATTTTTGCTGCCCCTGTTCAACAGGGGCATGTAATTACAATTCTTGATCTAATATTTCACAGCAGGGCCCGTTCCTGCGCCCACCAAGAGCAACTGTGAGGGCTTACAGTGTTGTGGCAACACCAACACCTAAGGCCCAAATTTCTGCAGAGTATATAGGGCAGGCCCCTACTTTCAAATATCCAACTTACAAACGACTCCTACTTGCAAACGGAAGAAGACAACAGGAAGTGAGAGAAAATCTACCCCTAGGAAGGGAAATTCTCTTCTGTAAGAGTTCCTTGTTTCACTAAAAGCCCCAAATTTTCCCTATAGCGGATTGACGGCGGCGAAGTGGTTTTAAAATCCTGACTGCACGTCATATGACGTCCTCAGGATTTTAAACTGCCCCGGGGGCGCGCATCGCGGCGATCGTTGTTGCAGGGTGTCAGTCTGACACCCCGCAACACCGATCTAGGTAAAGAGTCTCCGACGGAGACTCTTTACCACGTGATCAGCCGTGTCCAATCACGGCTGATCACATGTAAACAGGAAAAGCCGGTAATCGGCTTTTCCTCACTCGCGTCTGTCAGACGCGAGTAGAGGAGAGCCGATCGGCTGCTCCTCTGACAGGGGGGGTTTGTGCTGATCAATTATCAGCACAGCCCCCCCCAGGATGCCCACACTGGACCACCAGGGATGCCACTGGACCACCAGGGATGTCCATTACAAGGTATGCCTCCCTAGACCACCAGGGATTGAAATCAGTGCCCCCTAATGGATGCCAATTAGTGCCCCTAATGGATGCCAATCAGTGCCCACAATGGGCATCACTGATTGGCAGGCATTATTGTTTGGCACTGATTGGCATCCATTAACACATTACAGTGCCACCTATCAGTGCCCATCCATGCCACCTATCAGTGCCCATCCATGCCCATCCATGCCGCCTATCGGTGCCCATCCGTGCCACCTATTGGTGCCCATCCGTGCCGCCTATCGGTGCCCATCTGTGCCGCCTATCTGTGCCCATCCGTGCCGCCTATCTGTGCCCATCCGTGCCGCCTATCTGTGCCCATTCGTGCCGCCTACTGGTGCCCATCCGCGCTGCCTATCGGTGCCCATCCGCGCTGCCTATCGGTGCCCATCCGTGCCGCCTCATTGGTGCCCATCAGTGCCGCCTTATCAGTGCCCGTCAGTGCAGCCCCATCAGTGCCCATCAGTGAAGGAGAAAACTTACTAATTTACAAAGTTTTGTAACTGAAACAAAAAAATATGTTTTTTTTTCAAAATTTTCTGTCTTTTTTCAAAATTTTTGCAGAAAATAAAAATCGCAGAGGTGATCAAATACCACCAAAAGAAAGCTCTATGTGTGGGAACAAAATGATACAAATTTAGTTTGGGTACAGTGTAGCACAACCGCGCAATTGTCATTCAAAGTGCAACAGCGCCGAAAGCTGAAAATTGGTCTGGGCAGGAAGCTGTATAAGTGCCCTGTATGGAAGTGGTTAAAGGAATATTTCACTTTTATTTTTTCTCTTTAGGCATCATTAAATTAACTGTTCCTGAAAAAACTGCCGTTTTTAAAACTTTTTTTTGCATTGATACATGTACCCTGGGGCAGGACCCAGGTCCCCAAACCCTTTTTAGGACAATAACTTGCATATTAGCCTCTAAAATTCACACTTTTGTTTTCTCACGTTCGAGTCCCATAGACTTTAGCTTCGACATAGGTTCGAAAGTTTGCGCGAACTTCCGGTCCGTTCGCAGGTTCTGGTGCGAACCGAACCGGGGGGGTGTTCGGCTCATCCCTAATTATTAGCTTACTGTTTACAATTGAAATTTCATCAGTGCTTTTAATAAAGGCTTCCTGTTTTGTTGCCTCATTCGGAAGCGAAACTGCCTCAAGGACTTTCCTATAAAGTCTTGGCATGTTTAATATTGTTGTTCATAATATAACTGGATTCTATATATACTGTGTGTATATATATATATATATATATATATATATATATATATGTAGCGGGTATGTACTTTTTAAACTGGTGAGGACACCAGTGATGCATAGTTCCCTGCAGCCCAGCAGGTGGCGCTGTCACTTTGGGCCGGGGTTGAACCATCGCTGCAGTGCTGTACCCTTTGTGACCTCTCGCAGCGGTTGTACGGCAGGGCAGGGAACCCGCCATGCATCCTGGGAGAGGGTATAAAGGGGGCGGACATCTTCGCCACGAGGTGGAGTCCCGGGCACATTCAGCCTGAGGGCTGTGGTTGCGGTCGGTGTCCAGGCGGCCTAGGCCTAGACACCTGGAGTTCGTGTCCTATCCCAGACACCTTCAGTCTGGGGTGAGGTACTCAGCCGGAGGCCTGGGGCCCAGTACCTTCCGCTGGGTCCCACGAGGGAGGGATTGTCCTGGGGGCCCCGGGAGTGGGGCACCCGAATCCAGAGGCATAAGGGACCGGAGGAGGGACTCTCCCGAAGACCTGGTGCAGCAGATTGCCAGTGCCGGGTGAACCTCTGGAGACCGCCTGGAGGGATATCTTTCCTGAACAGGGGCCAAGTTCAACGAGGAAGTTCAGTCCACGTTCAATGACCGGTGGCAGCAGTCCAGCTAATTCACTCAGGTCAGTGGCAGAGGCCTGCAATTAGGCCTGTGGCAGGGGCCTCAACAGTTCATCCGGTCGGTGGCAGCGACCAAAACTCACGGTCGGTGGCAGAGACCGTGTGCCAAGCCTATTCGCTAAACAGGAATAGGAGAGTACAGTTGTGCCTGGGCCTACTCATTCCCACACCCCCATGTTCATTGTTAATGGAAGTTCAACTGATTGTGTTACGAGAAATAAAGGAGTGTGGGACTTTCGATTGGTGTGGGGCTCTATTATTGGCAGACACGCTTCCAGGGAACAACAAGGCCTCGTATGCAGTGGACAGACCCGGGAGGTAAATCAACTAACTTGCTCAACCCTCTTATACACATGAGGGGAGAGTTTGGCGTAGTGTTCCTGCACTCTCCTCTCCCAGGTACCCCTAGACACAAGCCATTCACCATAACCGCGAGGGAGAGTGAGGCACCGCTACATATATATATATATATATATATATATATATGTGTAGCGCCTGCCCCTCTCCTCTCTCCGTGCGGCTCGCACTGTCTCTCGTCTAGGGGTATCTGGTAGGGTGGAGAGAGAGAGAGCGGGTGGGCTATGCCTAGCTTCCACCACGTGGGAATACCTGTGGTATCAGCAATGTCTCATTTACCTTCGGGTCTGTGTTGTGCACCCGGATCCTCCCTCCAAGAGTCACCGTGAACTTCGTCCGCCAGGAAGTGAGCCTCACACCATTAAAGTCCAACACTCCTTTATTAGAACACACCATACATGGACTCCCTTGATCGATAGAACAGGAAAGGAGGTGTGAATGTGAATAGGCCCAGACACAAATTCGCTCCTCCACTCTCCTCCTGGAGAGTGGGATATGGTCTCCGCACGAGAGGAAGGGGATCCTTCTGGACGGTCTCCGACAAGAGACTCACCCGTCACCGGCAGTCTGCTGCACCGGGTCTTCGAGTGAGGAGCTCTCCCCGGTCCATTGCGTCTTACTCAGATTCAGGCCTCCATCCCCGAAGTGCCTTAGGACCCTTCCCTCGCGGAACTCAGTGTTGGGCACTGAGCTCCGGACCTTCTTGCAAGTACCTCATCCCAGGACTGAAGGTGCCTGGGGTGGAACACGATCTCCGGTGGTCCTCTAGGCCGAGGCCTCCTAGAGGACGGGCACGAACCCACGTCCGCAAGCTGAAGGTGCTTGGGACGAAGACCCCGTGACCAAGATGGCCGGCCCCTTTATCCCCTCTCCCAGCAAGCATGGCGGGTTCCCCGCCCCACCATACCGCTACCGAGAGAGGACAAAAAGGAGGCTCAACACACAGTGAGATTCGTCCCTCCGGCCACGGTGACAGCGCCACCTGGTGGACCGCAGGGAACATAGCACTGATGTCACAGCTAGATTCAAAAAATGCACCCGGGAAAGTAAGTACCCGCTACATATATATATACATATTCACACACACACACAATAAATATATACTGTGTATATAATGTACATAATATACGGTAACTGGATACTAACATTTATAGGTAAAGTTGATCCAGGGAATATTCGATTGACTCTTGGGAGATCAGAATTGTGTATATGGGAGTGTATAATTTTTTTATTTTTTACCCTTTTATTGGTTGAACTAGATGGACTTGTGTCTTTTTTCAACCAGACCAACTATGTAACTATGTAATATGCTTGCCGGTATCAAGCTCCTCTATTTCCCAAAAAAGACCAACAGAGGTATTTGAACCGGGATCCTCCTGGTCCCACAGCTGCAGCCTAACCTGTTGTGCTACGGAGGGGATATGGACTTTTGGAAATGTCCTCTCAGTTTTAAGCATTACCTTGGACTCACTAGCCCCACCTGCTGCCAGCTGTGGACAATTTTCAATCAAAGCAGCCCATAAAAAGGAAGTGATGCTATCTCTCAGCGCCCGTTTGTGTGGAATAGCTCCCTGGGTGT
This sequence comes from Rana muscosa, assembly GCA_029206835.1. Taxonomy (NCBI): domain Eukaryota; kingdom Metazoa; phylum Chordata; class Amphibia; order Anura; family Ranidae; genus Rana; species Rana muscosa. The sequence continues at coordinate 56,240,026 of CM055117.1, read as the reverse complement.
TGTGACTGCTTTTTGATCTTGATTTTCGTGTTGAACTTCTGCCTGAATTCCTGACTACTCTCTAGCCTGCTGATTTTGTACTTCACCACCAGCTCCTGTATGACCTTTGCCTGCCTGACCACTCTCTGGATTTCGATCGTGTACCGTTTTGCCTGATCCGTTGCCAACCTAATCTGCCTGACTACGTTTTCGCCTGAATCCTCAGCACACAAGTTCTACTTCGGACACTACCTATCACAGGTACCTTACATTACAAATGGGCCACAATGACAGTGGACCCTGCTGAGATTGTTAAGGCGATTTCACGTCAGGGACAATTGATTGGAGCTCATGAACAGCATCTTTCTTCCCTGGACACCAAGTTAGATGAACTTTGTACTATGCTTAAATCTTGTTTGCCTGGTTCCTCTGCAACGGTCCAGACTCCGGATCCTACTCCTGCTATGATCCAACCCGCCTCTTCTGTACCACCCAAACTTCCCTTGCCTAACAAATTTGGTGGTGATACTGAGGACTGCAAAGGCTCTTTAAATGTTTGCCGTTTGCATTTCTGCAACAACCCTGGGACCTTTAGCACTTCATCTGCCAAAGTGACTTTTGTAATTTCCTTCTTAAAGGGGGAAGGCCCTGGGCTGGGTCTCTTCTTATCTGGAATGCAATGATCCTGTGCTGCAAGATGCTGACAAATTTCTGGCTTCTCTCCAGACTGTATTTGACAAGCCAGATAGAGCTTCTGCAGCTGAGTACTCACTCTTGGACATGCAACAAGGCACCAGGTCTGTGGCACAATATGCTATTGAGTTTCGTACCCTTGCTGCTGAGACTAATTGGGACTCATTACGTGCAGCCTTCCCAAAAGGTCTTGCAGATCGCATCAAAGACAAATTAGTCTATAAGGATTCCCCAGAAGACCTAGAGAAATTCATAGAGCTCTGTGTTCGTCTGGATGTCCGGTATCATGAAAGGTGCCAAGAGAGACTTAGAACTCGCAAGTTTCCTAGGCCAGTTTACCGTTTGGCCCCTAACTTCCAAGCACCACTTCAGCCAGAACCTGAAATCTCAGTTGAACCCCAGGCACCTGTGGAACCCATGGATGTAACAAAGGAGGCATGCATTGGGCCTATGCCTATACTGTGGACTTAAAGGACATTTATTATCTGTCTGCCCTTCCCGTCCAGTAAAAGGCAGGGTCTAACCAGTGTTGGAGGAGCTGGCTTAGACCTTACAGGTATATCCTCCAAGACCAAGATTACCGTTCCTGCAATTATCCATTTACCCTCTAAACTTGTCTCCTGTGAGGCTTTTGTGGAATCTGGAGCTGCTGGCATATTCTTGGACTACACTTTTGCTAAAGTAAATAATATCCCATTTGTTCCAAAATCTAGACCCCTGAACATTACCACCGTGAATGGACAACCCTTGGGAGATGGCATTGTAAAATTTGAGACTATGACAATCACCCTTCAGGTAGGCGTACTCCACAAAGAGGAAGTTGTCTTGT